>JAKKZJ010000020.1:19093266-19105766 GCA_033441845.1 Pangasius mekongensis
TATGGAATCTGCTGCTTTCTTTACTGACACACAAACATTTTTCTGTAGCGTTTCATTCTGTGCCGGAAAACTAACGTTTGGAGTCTAAAATGTTTTTGTACTGAATCAATAACGTAGAAGTCAGAAAATAAACATCTGTAACAAAGATTGTACTAAAAAAAAAAAAAAAAGGTGCCAAGACTTTTGCATAGAGCTGTGTGTGTGTGTGTGTGTGTGTGTGTGTGTATATAATTAGTATAGAGTTATAAAAATATTGATGATACCTAGGATGCTTTCGGAAAAGTCCTGATGTTCTTCAGAACCTGGTTTAATGCATCCACATCACATCACTGTTAGTTTTTGATGCATAACCACATAAACCCTGAAGGTGTGTGTGACGCTGTGTGTGTGTGTGACGGCGTGTGTGTTCTTGTTCCTCATTCACAGCGTGCAGAGCGTTGGTGGATGAGATGGAATGGGCCGTAGCACAGGTAGACCCCAAGAAAATGATCAAAACCGGTTCGTTCAGGATCAATCCCGACGGCAGCCAGTCGACTAAAGACGTAAAGCTGTGTTTCTTTTCTTCCACTCCGTTTGTTTTTGTCCTTCACCTCGTCTCCGTGTTTGCATCAGCTGTAATGTCCGTGTTTCAGGTTCCGTTTGCGCGTTCAGAAGGCCATCTCCTCGAGCTGATGGAGGGGGTGTGTGAGAAGATGAAGGATTACGGCGAAACCTTGGATTCTGCTACGAATCGTAAGATGTACGTGAGGTTCATGGCACGCGAAGGCACGTCCCCGGACATTTCTAACGTCTCCTACGACTCGAGGGTCACAGCCGACTTAAAGTTCGCTGTAAGAATTCAGAGTTTTTCTGCTTTTACCTCGACATCATGATCAAAGCACTAATCTTATTTCCTACAATAGTGTCTCTTCTATTGTAATTTCCATTAATTAATAAGTTCTCACTGAATAACATCAGTCTGTATTATTTGTAATGATTGTTAGGGGGAAAAAAAGCAGTAAATGTTGTCGTTTTGTGTGTAACCCCGCAGTGTGACGCGATCGTGGAGCAGCACGAGGACGAAATCATCGAATTCTTCTCTCATGAGACGGACAACGTTAAAGACAAACTCTGCAGCAAGAGAACAGGTCAAAACGTCCTACTGCACCTTTAATAACTTTTTGTTCTGTTCATACACTCGTTTTTTTTTTTTTTTCATTCAAATGTTATTACACGATGAGCGTTTAAAGATCATTAAGTTGTTAAGAGATGTAGTGAAAGCCTCCGGGTTGATATCACAAATATTTGATGGAAAACAAGCGTAAGTGTTAATATTAAACATTCGACAGCGCGATAAAACAGCAGCTGAGCTGTCCCAATGGGCGTGGCCTAATATGCTAATGACCATGCTTGATTGACAGCTCGCTGTCTGAGACTCTGCCCACTGGAGTATAGAGTTAACCAGAAGCTACGCTCACTAACTTAGCTTTTGCTCGGTAGGTAGGTTTTCGTTTCCTAGGTTGGCTTTCTTTCGCTGAGTTGTTTTACTTTTTAAAAAAAGAACAACACAAGAACAACGTTAACTGAATGAGAACGAAATCACAGCTTTGACTTCTCTGGGACTCTGGGAGGAAAAAGTGGTCTAATTGAATGTGTGTTGTGTTTGCAGATCTGTGTGACCACGCGCTGAAGATACCTCACGATGAGCTTTAACATCGACATCAGTCAGTCAGTCATATTCTGACATCGCGTCACGTGCGGCGGATTAGATTTGAACTTTTGGCACGGATTAAACGGAGACGTTTCAGATTTATTCATTTCGAACAGGATTCAGATGTACATTTGATGAATCTGATTTTGTGCAGACTGTGTGTGTGTGTGTGTGTGTGTGTGTGTGTGTGTGTGTGTGTTCGGCTTCAGCCTTCAGCGCTGTAAACACACGGCTCACACTGATGCTCGTCTAATCATGAAGCTGAAACTGCCTCAAGGGGAACGTGTGACCATCCACACACACTTTACCGCTCTCTCTCTCTGTGTGTGTGTGTGTGTGTGTGTGTGTGTCACGAGCCACGAAGCCATCCTGAGGAATTACTCCCATCTGATCGATGTCTTTCTCTCCACTTGTCTAACAGCATTATTAGAGTCATATGCAGGATGTAAAACTCATGTTTAGATATTTTTTATTTTTATTCCCTGTTATTTAACGTCACACGTGTCTCTGTGCCTGTTTGTGACTTTTCTCCGTCTACAGATCCAGATTTTGTACAACTTCACGCTCTTGTGTCTCCTGTCTGACATTTTTGTCACTGATTTTTTTTTTTTTTTTGATAAACATGTTTTCACAACGTGTGGTTTATGAGTCTTTACTGATTTCACAGATTTTCAACAACATCCTTGTGTTTTTTTTTCCTTTTCTTTTCTTTTTATATTTATATCGATCTCAAAAGCACCGACAGCTGCTACAGCAACCGGTGTCGTAAACTGATGGTGGAAAAAAAATAAAACGTGATGTGAGATTCTCAGTTTCTCAGAGACGCTTTACAAAAGCTGAGTGAGTGAGCCGTATCGCCGTATCGCCGTCAGCTCCTGAATCATCTAAAACTCAATAAATAAATAAATAAATTCAGTGATTCGAATGAGTTCAGCGAAATCAACGAAAGCCAACGTAGATTATTATATTTATTTATTATAATGGTCAGATTTTTTAAATTATGTGGACCAGGGCTGGGCGATATGATGACATGATATCAGTATCACCGGTATCGCGATACGCCACACCAACTCCGGTGATGTGTGCGAAAATGTCTACGAGTATCGTGATACGATGCAGTCGCCATATCGCCCACTTTCACAGTGAAACTGGAACAAAATCTTCATCCTTCCAACAAATTGCACTTTACAGTAACTACAGCTTTCGACAGTATAACAATCCGGTGCAATAAATAATCCAAGGCGGCACATGAAGTGTCATTAGCATTAAAACAGGTTGTTCTCAAGTGTACTATGAGGAGCGCGATATCGCTGCTTCAGAATTAACGCCGAAATTATTTCACGTTTAGGATAACTACAGTTTTAACCAATCATGGTGCCCGAGAAGACGTTTGGAAAAATTAGGACCCCATCCTGCAGCTAAAACCTTCTCGCTCTCAGACGCGGAATGGTTCCGCGTCAAGACCTAGAAAGGCGATGACTATGGAATAAAAAATAAAATCGTCTGTCTCGTGCTCGTGTGTGTGTGTGTGTGTGTGTGTGTGTGTGTGTGTGTGTGTGTGTGTGTGTGTGTGTGTGTGGGGCAGAGTCTCTGCGGCCATTTCACGTCTGATGCACTTCATGGAACATGAGTTCTCTGGGGATGCGCGTTTCAGGGCCGTAGAGTTTCCCGGCTCGGCTCTCGAACGCCGCCACCATCTGCTTCACGACCTCGTCGAAGAACACGGCGGCGAGCTGGGAGTGCAGGACCGAGCGGAACTCGAACGAGATCTAGAGAAGGAGGAAGGAAATTCATTCCTAAGGGTTCGTTTTCAAATCACTTACTTTTACGCAGAATTTAGAAACGGTCCTAATCGTGTTAAATGTAAAACGCTCTTAAATCTCGGTACTTGCCCAATATCCGATTAAATTAAAGACCCTTAATTAAAGGCAACAGTCCTTACGCTGCCTTCCAGATGGAGCGTACAGGTAGTCACAGTTTCCATGGTAACCGTATTGACAGGCGGCTACGCTGACTGGAAAGAACTCAGTAAACCGTAACACGACGGAGAAATCAGCGTTTAGTTTACGCTGATTAACACCGACTCCAGACGAGGAGATTTTACAGCTACAGCAGCGGGTTAAGATGATGTAGCTTCACAAACGTAAGAAATATTGATTAAACTAGTCATGATGAAATGTAAAAAAATTAACTCTGGTTTATTTCCAGTCATCGTAGCTTGAAGCTGCTTATCGTACGATTTATGTAAAAAAAAAAAATATGTAGGATTTTTCATAAACTTGTCACACTGTTTGAATTAAAGTGCTGGAGCTACAAAAAAGTAATTAAACAACTTGAAAATGAACCAAATCTCTGATATTATTACCTTCATCAGGACCGTATGAATATGCAAATTAGGACCCACCCCACCCCAAACCCAGGGAGATGATTGGCTCTTATATTTTATGATGCAATAACACTTGCATGCCAGGTGTTCATCATCACTAA
Organism: Pangasius mekongensis; assembly: GCA_033441845.1. Classification (NCBI taxonomy): domain Eukaryota; kingdom Metazoa; phylum Chordata; class Actinopteri; order Siluriformes; family Pangasiidae; genus Pangasius; species Pangasius mekongensis. Next base: position 19,097,444 of record JAKKZJ010000020.1, read on the forward strand.
CTATTCCAGTCACATTTTGAGCAAAGCGTTGAGTGCCTGTGCACTCCTTTCATAGTTTTTAAAGAATTTAATCGATAAAAAAATATAAGCTTTATACTCTTTCACTCACAGAAAAATCCACCGTGCAGGTCCTGGGATATCCGGGAATTCCCGGGCTGAAGCGCCATATCGTCTCTAAGTGATTGAAAAGTTTTCCATCTGAACACACGGCCTGGAGAGAGAGAGAGAGACATGAACGCAGCGTGCTTCAGAAAACTGCGATCGCTTAGCACTCACAAAGAAAATGCTAAGAACAACTAAAATCAAGAAGTGTGCCATGTGCCAAAGATATTTCCATGGCAACCTGGGGTGTGTTTCAGTTCTGTTTTTAACGCACCCTCGTCGCAGATCTTACGCAGAAAATCTTTATATGACATGACGCCACTTTAACATGATGGCGGATGCCTTTACGTTGCTAGACAGATAGTAAGATTAGAGACAGATGAAGCTTATTTATGTTTCGACTGTGCGAGAGCTGCACGGGACTCACTTTGACGAGATGCGGGCGGACGTTGGTGATCATGGACGTGTACCTCTCCACCACCGGAGGAAACCCCACCTCCAGCTGCGCTTTAGCGTGGCCCGTCCTCTTCATTATCGTCTGGGACTTTTTACACCACGGAACAAAGTGTTTGTAATCGTCAACGTTGGCTACGACGTCGTACATCTCCTGCATCGAGTATCTGATGAGGGAAATAAACAATTCTGACCTGAATTTTTTGCATTTTTTTTACGACAGCGTTAATAACGTTAGGTCTTATGGATCTATATTTTTATGAAGTTGTGTGTAAATGTTTTAATCTCCAAACCAAACCAAAAAAAAAAAAATCCCCAGCAGATTTAGAAAAAGTAGTTTTTTTCGCTCTCTCGAAAAACGCCGACGTGCCGTGAATTACCGAGCGTGTTTACATTTAGCCACGCCCACAAAACTCCATAAAAGGCAAAGATCAACGAAGCTGAAGATGATAAAATGGCCACTAAATGGTGAAATGGTCTGTGCATTAAATCTTCAAGTAATGCAGCTCAGCTACCACAGACACACGATAACTCTTCCTATTTTTTTTTATAGGGCGCCATTACTTTTGTCCTAATCGAACAGCTCGTTGAGGTCGACGAGTCGAGGGTCACATTAGTGAGTAGAAGATTTACACAAACTCAGGAGCGAAGCAGAGGATGAGAAGTTTTATTTTTTTCCCGACTAAAAGGATGAACACCACATCCGTTGTGTAAATGCTCCTGCGAACGATTTACGAATAAATCTGTTCATATTTATTGATTTATAAGACCAACGTGTGTTAAATATTGCAATATATTGTGTAACTGATTATCGGAACGTACCTACGCTTTGTAAATGCGGTCAATCTCCTATTTTTGAAGCAATATATACATTATATACATTTCAGTGCTCCTGTAAATAGATGAAAGAAAGATGTGATGAAGATCTTGTGCGTTTAATCGCCACCGGTCTAAAGAATAACGGAGGATTCGTGTTTACAGAGTGCGAGGAGCGATAAATATCGTGATATGCAGGTTATCGGACCCCATGATGCGTCGCTCGGAGTACTGCTTCCTCTTGTTGGGGAAGCTGATGAAGCTTCGCGCTGGTGCTGCTGACGTTGCTCTCTGGCTCCAGCACGGCGTCCACGGCTGGGGTTTCCTCAGCAGGACCGCACACACTGCCAGGTGCCTACGAACGAAGAGAAAACAACCGTCACACACAAGGTGCACAAAGTATTGACCCCCCCCACCCTCTGATCTGTCCATGAATCGTCAACCGAAAATCTCCTCCATCAGTTCACTGCGTGAACAAATATATTCTCTAAATAATATATCTCTAAATAAACATCTACAACTACTACTGATATAGATGTTACAGCTATTATCTAGCTATTATTATAAATCAAATTATTATAAATCAAATTATCGGTAATAGTATTATAATAGGAAGAAAGCTCCAGATTTGAAGATTTATATCGATCATTATTACTATTGTTATAGATGTTATAGTCATTATTAAGTTATTATAACTAAAATAATATTACCTGATTAATTTATTTAAATCAAGTAGGTCGCACTGATGTGTGTCTTATAAGAAGTAGTTTATTAACAAATCTAAGGGCACAAATAATAAATATTTAACGTCACATTTTACTCAAACCTGAATTTGAATAAAACTATACAAGGGTTCTGTGTTTATAACTCATGTAAATGCTTTTCGTTCTGTAGTTCATTTCGTCCAGAAATAAAATGTTTGTGGAATAAAAAGTGTATTATTATTATTGTTGTTGTTGTTGTTATTGTTATTATGAGCCGCCCACTGTATAGTGACCCGTGGACTGAATGCAGTGCGCATGCGCAGCTCTTCTCTCACCTGACGCGCGCGCCGGATTCCTGCAGCGGCGCTCGTGAGCCCAGTGCCGCTCGGCTGCACAGGCGGCGCGCGCTCATCCAACCCGCCATTTAATAAAACCTCCAGTTTCCAAACCGAACATCACTGATATAAACTGCTACCGTCCGAGCTAACCGGCTAACTAATTTCTAATAAACCATGTAATTAAGATTTACGTAATCACGTACAAAAAAACAACAACAGCTGTTTAACGCTTTAAAAACTACATTTTACCGCTGAAACCTGAAGCCATAGCGAGCTAGCGGTCAGCGACCGGCTGAGGTAACGCAATGCTAACCGCTAGCTAGCTAACAGAATAGCACCGAATAAGCTCTCCGCTTATTAAATACACCTGAAATAGTTCGCGTTCTCGCCTAAAGACGACGTCTAAAACGTTTATTTTACCCAGTGACCGTGTTTTCAAGCTTGTCAAGTGTATCTCAGGCCACTATAACCGACAGGAAAATGCTGAGAAAATAACGAACACATTCATTTGACAGTGGAGTGTTATCAGCAAAGGGCACGTCATTACCCGGGTTGCCAGATTGGCCCAAGAAATCCAGCCTAATAAGCGTCCGACGTCTCCACATATATTTAAAATCATGTAATATAAAAAAATTAATGTTTGGTTAAATAGGTAGAGAAAAAGATAAAATGCACATTTCGATCACATATTGCGTTTAAGTAATCAGAACTATAAACCTAATAAAATATTAACGTCTAAAGAGCCTTAATAATGATTTACGCTGAGGTAATGGTTGCCAGATATTTAATAAACATGTCTTCCATTCTTTCATACAAGCACTGAGGGATCAATAACAAAAGATTTTTACAAATATGTGCCGTGTTTGCTTTGTCCTACTGAAGTTTGCTCTTTATATACTCACATATCTACATAAGCATACATTATATGTATGTTACATTATATATGCATTATAAATGTATTTGTTTTGTGTTGTTAAATTCCCTCTAATTCCAAAACCACGGGTTTAACACTTGAGTTGTTCCCCTCTTTTGCTGTTATAATGAGCTCCACTCTTCTACGAAGTCTTTCCGCTAGATTTTGGAGCGTGGCTGTGGGGATTTGTGTTCATTCAGCTACAAGCTAGGCCTGTCACGATAATCACGTTATCGACTTATCGTACGGTATACGGACACGACCTCGATCATTTTTCCTGACCTCGATATCGCCTGTTGTGTTTACATGCGTGTTTGTTTACATAAGAACGAATGTCACCGACATATTAAAATTCATATTAAAATATTAAAATTAAATGTCATATTAAAATTCCTTCGAAAACAGATAAAAATGCACATTTGAATGTAAAAACTGTGTGCATTCGATTTTAAGGTGTATAGCAAGCACTAGCACTGATTTTAGTGTGATGAAGCATGGTCACTCTTACTACACCGAAGTTGATTATTTTCCTCTAACAGCATATCCACAAGTGTATTATTTCTCATAACCACAACAATTTGCTAATAATTACATTTTTTAACATTTATTAAAGAATGGCACTGAATGCTGTGGAGCATCAAGTTAGTTTCTGTTCTCACTTACGCCTTATGGGCGAAAGTATGTGGACACCTGACCAATCACACCCATATGTGCTTTGTTGAACATCCCGAAGTCTTTCCACTAGATGTTGGAGCGCGGCTGTGGGGATTTGTGTTCATTCAGCTACAAGAGCATTAGTGAGGTTGATGTTGTTGTTGGGATGTCGAGGAGGTCTGGGGTGCAGTCGGTGTTCCAGTTCATCCCAAAGGTGTTCAGTGGGGTTGAGGTCAGGGCTCTGTGCAGGACACTCGAGTTCTTCCACTCCGACCTTCACACACCATGTCTTCATGGAGCTCGCTTCGTGCACAGGGGCGTCGTCATGCTGGAGCAGGTTTGGGCCTCTGAGTTCCAGTGAAAGGAAACTGTAAAGCTACAGCACACAGAGATACGATATACAACTGTGTGCTTCTAAATTTGTGGCAACATTTTGGGGAAGAACCACATATGGGTGTGATGTTCAAGGGTGCACATACTTTTGGTCATATGGTGTATGTTATTTTGCATGTTTCATAAAGTGATATAATTGTAATAACAATTATTATTAAATGGCACCAAGCAGTAGGCGGACCCATTGTGTGTGTGTGTGTGTGTGTGTGCTGATGAAGGAGTTTGAGCTTTACTGATTCTGGAGAGAGGGAGAGAGAGAGAGAGAGAGGGAGAGAGAGAGAGAGAGAGATGGGGATTTTAAGCATCACACAGCAGGTACGGAATGAAACACTAAACAAACATTTAAAAAAAACTGCTTTCAACACTGCTTTAGCTTAGCATCAGTTAGCATTTAGCTTCACTATTACACAATCTATGGCCTGTGAACCAGACTTCACTAAATGTCTTTTTTTTTTTAATTATTATTATTTACTTCTCATTTCTTAATAAACTTCATCATGCAGCTGTTTAGCTCGTCATTTAAACAAAGCGCATCATTAATGCTAACACTTTTGGTGAAAGCTGTGCAGCTAAGCTAGCTAAACAGCTAATATTCCTGCATCTAATGTTAGCTAGCTGCGTTTAGCTAACCACTAGCAGATAAAAGATAACGCTATGTTGTTATTATTAATGTTATTATTATGTTATAATATATATAACGTTCCTGTAGGCAATATTGTATTTCAATTTATAAATCGTGGCGTTTTAAATTATCGGCAAAACTATTTAAAGGTACACTAACATGCTAGCTAGCATATAGCCACCATATATTTATTTATTAGCCTGAATAAACAAATAAAGATGTTTTTAATTTTAATTTAAATTAACTTTACATGATTGAGGCTAGTTAAATTTTTTGAAGTTGATTCGATTTACATGTTAAATTAAACTACACTTATTAATTGAACTAGCTTTATTAAGTACATTATATTGTTATATTATTATATTATTATTCATTTAACCAACTTTATTGAGTGTTTTTCAGTTTCTCATTTGCATTATTATTAAGGAAAATATTATAATACAGGAAACTATATTTGTACATTTCATGTATACATGTTTATTTTATAAAATAGCACTTTGAGATTTTCTTTAAAATGTAAAGTGCTTTATAAATAAAATGTATTATTATTATTATTATTATTAAAAAAACAAGAAATTAATTGCCTAATTTAATCCTATTGCAATGCTGATGTAAGTAAATATATGAAGCACATATACATGAATGTAGCTGTTAAATTTGAATGTAATTTGAATTAAATAATGCTGGGAAGATAATAATTTTGGTTTTCTGATAGGTCTGGGATTTAAACAGACTGTTTTTTGTCTTCCAGACCCCACTAGTCCAGGCGATATTCAGCCGAAATGTAGAAGAGGTGAAGTTTCTGTTGCACAAGAAAGAAGATGTCAATGCACTGGTAGGTGAACGTATGATAATCCTGTTTAAATGACATATATTTCACTAAAATGATCGCAAATGGTCTTAGAACATAAATTGTTGTTGTTACAGGACCAAGACCTTCGTTCCCCTCTGCATGCTGCTGCTTATTTGGGTGATGTTCGCATCATGGACCTTCTCGTCAAGTCAGGTACGACTCCAGCGCTTGATACGTACGCAGACGTCATCAGGACTTTCTTTCTTTCTTTTATTTAAATCGTTGTAACGAATGAAAGCAGGAGCGTGTTACTCCTCCAGGAAGTTCTTTTCCTGAGTTCAGGTGATGTATGAGAGAGTAAGAGGATGAACCAGGTGAGCTTGGAAAGAGTCCAGGTGTCCACATGTTTCCAATCTTCACCTGTCCAGTTTCCGCGCCTACTGTAGCCTCAGATTCCTTTTCGTGACTGACACGAGTGGAACCCGATGTGTTCTTCTGCTCTTGTAGCGCAACCACCTCAAGGCTCGATGTATCATGCGTTTTGAGATGCTCTTCTGCTCAGCACGGCTGTAAAGAGTGATTATTTGAGTTCTCGTGGCCTTCTTGTCAGCTCAAACCAGTCTGGCCATTCACCTCTCAGCTCTTTCTTCAATAAGGCCCACAGACCTGATGCTCACTGGATATTTTTTTGCATTTTCTTGTTTTGTGTAAACTTTAGAGGCTGTGGTTTATGAAAACTGCAACTGTCTCTCACCAACAACCATACTACAGTTAAAGTCCCCACTTCTGATGTATGATTTGAACATTAACTCAATCTCTTGACCTGTATGTGCGTGATTTTATGGCATTGCGCTGCTGACCCGTGATTGGCTGATTGGTGCAGGTGTACAGGTGTTCCTTATAAAGTGGACGGTGAATGTATATAATGAAGTTTTATATATAACAGAATAAAATAAATGATAAAGGACATTTTAACAAGCTGGCTCGAACCAGATCACAGGTGGTTTGGGAAGCTGGTGGAGTTCCTCAGTAGGAGAGAACCCGAGTAGAACCAGTCTTTCTGATAATAATGTTCTTCTCTTGTTCCAGGTGCTCGTGTTAACGCTAAGGACCAAGCGGGTCTGACTCCACTGCATCGTGCCGCAGCTTCCAGGAACGACGTGAGAACATTTCATTTTTTCCTTTAATCAGCTTTTTTTTTTTATCCTGCACTCTCTCCTTTTCCTGCATGTTGTTCTCTTTATTCTGTTCAGAGGGCAGTGGTGTTGCTGCTGAGTCAGGGGTCAGAGGTCGAGTCCAGGAGTCGGCTCGGCGGTCAGACGCCGCTGCACGTGGCCGCCTCGAACCGGGCGCTGAGGTGCGCCGAAGCTCTGCTGCCTCTGATGAGCAGCGTGGACGTCGCGGATCAGAACGGAAGAACGGCTCTGCACCACGCAGCCTACAGCGGAGACACGGAGGTCACGGATACGCCAGAGCGCTTTCTGCTTTTAAGATCTCTTCCAGATGTAGTCTGACGTTCTTCCTGTTTGTTTGCTCCTCACTCAGATGGTGACGCTGCTCCTGAACGAAGGCGCCGACCCGAGCGTGAGGGATAATCAGCAGCGACAGCCCCTGCACTGGGCCGCTTACCTCGGTAACGCAGCTTCTTCACTCGTCTCTTTCGCTTTATTCTGTCGCTCTTGGTGTTTTTTTAAGCGGAAAGATTGCTGGTCGGAGCTTCTTTAGTGCCGATATGACGAACCAAAGGCTCGCACGATGTGCGCGCTGTAACCATGACAACACTCTTACCAGTCCTAGCTAGTTTCAGCTAACTAACTAGTCTAGATTGTTATCTCGATTATTCTCGGTAATGCAGATGAAATAAATATCGGTGCAGCTCTGACGATGAGGAGGGTGTTGGTCCTCGGGGTTGAGCTGCGTGTGCGATGATAACGCGTCACGTACAAACGCTTATTTATATATTTAAATGGTTATTTATATATTTATAGATACATTGCAATATCAAAAGATTGGCATTTTAATATATTTTTTAATAAATCTCCTCAAATTCACACACAACCAACAAGACTCAAGAATACGTTTTTCACCGGCACTCTGTCCTCCATCTTTGTTTTTCTCGCTTGGTCCTTGTCTTAACTTGCGACCTGATTGGTCAGGAGATTTTTAAAAAAGCGCTTGAACGTCATTCTTCGTCACTCTGTGCTTTGTTTTCTGTAAAGTTGATCTTTTTAAGCATCAGCAGCTCTGTTATGAACATACGATGAAGGGGAAGCGTGAAAGCGCATGAACGCTTTGGATGAATGCAGCACAATGTCTTGTTTTAATTTTCGCAGGATATTTGGAGATCGTGAAGCTGTTGCTGTCTTGCGGTGCTGATGTGGCGTGCAGAGATAAACAGGGTTACACGCCGCTCCACGTAGCTGCTGTCAGCGGCCACGTCGACGTCGTCAAGCACCTGCTTCGCCTCGGCGCTGAGGTAAAAACCACGCGTTAAACCCTTATTTACGTCTGTACCCTTTTTTCTACTGTAGTTTT
>JAKKZJ010000020.1:19139196-19160328 GCA_033441845.1 Pangasius mekongensis
GCACCTACAGTTATACACAGAATACATTTATAGCAGTTATGAGCTCTATAGCACCTACAGTTATACACAGAATACATTTATAGCAGTTATGAGCTCTATAGCACCTACAGTTATACACAGAATACATTTATAGCAGTTATGAGCTCTATGGCACCTACAGTTATACACAGAATACATTTATAGCAGTTATGAGCTCTATAGCACCTACAGTTATACACAGAATACATGTATAGCAGTTATGAGCTCTATAGCACCTACAGTTATACACAGAACACATTTATGAATGGATTTACTCTAAGCTCTGTAGGTGCTGCTGTAACATGTGCATGCATATTCTTTATATTTAACACACACTTCACCCTGAATAGAAAGTGAATGAGCTGGGATTGACATGAACCTGTTTCCAGGACGATGAAGATGACATTTAAATTCTTCAGTCCGGGTTTAATGTCCTTCACGAACGTCTCTGTGGTCATTTCTCAGCGTTTTAAGAGAATTTTAATTAAAATCCGTGGCCGTGGAAACAGACATGGCTCTCACACACACAAACTTATGGACACCATGGCTAGGCTAGGCTAAGCTAGGCTAGGCTACCTTCTCCACAACTAGCTAATTCAAACTAAACAAACACCGTTTCATTTAGCCTGGCGATGCTAGATAAAGCCAAGCTAATCACTGTAATGACTTGCGTAATAACGTGATAATACGGCGGAGAGAGTTAAGTAGCACCGCGATGCTAACGGTTAACGTTTGTTTTGCTCCTCTTCCGTACGCGATGACGCAATCCGTACGCGACGCGCTTACGTTCGTCACGTGACACGGTTCGGTTCTCAAAGCAGCCCCGTACAGAGCTGAAACAGTGGCTTTGACGCACTGTATACTGCATATAGTCTGCATTAACTTGTTGTGAGGTTCTGAAGACAAGTTCTCAAGTTCTCAACAAGTTCTGTTGTTAAGTTCCTTTACCATGTAGGTCACTTCCTATGTGTACATTTAGTGACTTATGTTGCACAAAGTATTGGCACCCGTCTACCCTCCCTGTCAGTGGAAAAAGCACCACAGGAGCATCACTGAGCAGATATGATGCAGGTGGTGGGTTATTCTGAGTATAGCAGTGACAACATGACACGTATGCAGGCGTGGGCAATACTTGAGTAAAAGTTACTACTACAGTATTCTTTTCGTGTATTTATACTTCACTTTACTCCTTTTATACAGACCGCCACAGTACAAATCTCGAAGGTCACTTCTTCTCTCATCCAGCCAATCACTGTACGCTTTGTATCTAAAGATTCATTTTAGCATCCAGTCATTTCAGTTTAGAATCTAGTCACGTTCATCAATGTAGAAAAACCTGTCAAGAAAAGAGCCAATTTGTCACTAGACATGACCTTCATATGCTACAGTGCCGTTAGCACTATAGCTAATATATCCGTGTGTGTTTGAATACGGATAATCCACCGTACTGCAGTGTTGAACTTGAGGATGAGCGCCCCTGGCCCTACCTCAGTAAAACGTTTCAATATGCTGTACTGAGCACTCGTTTGAAAAAACATTCTGAGGCAAGCTTCGCTAATTTGTTAACATTCACGGCTATATTTCATATATTTATATATATTATATAAAATATTATATTTGCTAATACCATGTTAGACTAGCATCGATTTCAGTGTCTAACACGCTTGGCTCGGCAGCAAGTCAAATTCTAGCTAATGATTGCTAAATGTCACAAATTTAAACCAAAAATCATCTTCTAACAGTTATAGATAAACTAATAAAAGTTACATGAACACATGACGTTAATTTAAAAACATTTCTTTTTTTACTTTTTAATACTTGAGTATTTTAAAAGGAGCAACTTTCCCCCAGACAGGCTGATTTATATTTATAATGAATTTGTTATTTACTTGATTTAACAGTCATGATGCACGTTCTTATACGGTCAAGAAATATTAGGAAAAAACCTTTACATCAGCTTTGTGGAAAGTCTTCTTTTTTTGCACATTCCAACGTGGACAAGAGCAACGGCAGACTTATTTCCATGCCACACCCTGAATACTGAATTTGAGCTGTTGATGATGATGATGATGATGATGATGATGATGTATTACAGTGCCTAAAATGTAAGAAAAAAACATTCATAAGAGGTCCTTTAATCTATAAAACCACAACTGGCCAATATGTTTTCAAACTGTATGTTATTCATTTACACTGGTTTCTGAAGTGACCCCCAAAACAACGTTGTTTAAAAATACAGTTGGACAACAGAGTAATATTCTGTTCAATTCTGTTAGGTGCTTTTTACATGTGGCTCAAAGATGAAATTGATTTTTAAATGCCATCGAGACTCTGTAGAACTTTATTTCCACCTTAATATGTATTTATTTCTGTAAACTGTATATACAGCAGTGTAACTAAAACTGCTGCTGTCTGCTTACGTTTTGGCGATTTCTAATAAATCAGCTACTAATATCAGTTATCTTAGATTTTATCTCCTTTAAATTGGTGACATTAACCATTTTTTATTTTACTATTATTTTTTTTATAGCGTTATCGTTATAGCATGCACGAGTTGTCAAAATTGCTCATTAGGGATGTAGGGATGTGTATTTCTGTAAAGCTGCTTTGTGACAGTGTTTAGTGTTAAAAGTGTTATACAAATTGATTTCATTTCTAAAAGCAATAATAATAATAGTACATAATAAAACATGAAATAAAATAAAATACTAATATTTGGGTGTCATCCTCAGAGTCTGTCCCAAGACCCAATAATCTGCATCAGCAATATTTACATTGCTAACTGAAAAAACCCCAAAAAACAGCATTTCTGACAGCAGATTTAGTTTAAAGTATCATTTCCTGACTTGCAGTCCTGCTTTCGAGTCAGTATTGTCGTGTATTTGCTGCATGTCTCGTCTTTCAGCGTCATTGTACTGATCATTGCACATAATTATTTACCCCACTCAGCAGGCCGTGTTCCCTTTGTGTGGACGAGATTGTGTCACTGTAAACCAACTGTGGATGTGAATATTGCATGCGACACCTGCATTGTCTCTGTAAACCTGAAAAGCAGAAGAATAAGAGCTTTAATAACGGTCCAACTGTAATTACTGCAATGTAATACCTGTACTGTAATTCCATACACGTGTGCAGAAATTTCGGAACGTTTTTCGTTCTGCAAATCATTTCGTGTTTGCTGTTGCGAGTGAAAAAGGAGAAACAGAGATGAGAAAAAAAAAGTCCTTTCAACCAGAATTTTTTGGAATAAATGCACTTTACATATTACTAGAAATTCACCTGATTTAACAGGATTTTATGCACGAGTGTTTATATCGAGACTGCACCTAGGCTGAGTGTGTTCGAATAATCGCACGACTTCTTACGGCACCAGAACTAACAGGAGGTGAATATTTATGCAATCACACACTTTTACATTTTGTATTTCTAAAAACAAATCGCAACCCATATCGATTTTTCCCCCCTACTTAAATATTACGAGCTATTTTCTGTAGATTTATGACATAAAATCCCAGTTACGTCCGTTTCATTTCCAGGTTGTAACACCACAAATTGCGGAAAGTTGAAAGGGGGTGAATACTTTTGCACAGCACTTTACATAAACCTCAGCGCAGAACAGAAATGAACAAAAACTTGCTGACAATACGATTAGATTTGAGTTCAAGCGTGCAATTTCACGCTCTTTACCAGTCGGGTTTTATTGTTTGTACGTATGTGATGTGTTATAGAAATAAACAGATCACAATAATTATTAAGAAATAAAAAAAGAAAGAAAAAAAGAAAGAAAAGTCTCTCATAGTTCAAGAAAATACGGAAACGGATGAAAAATATCGAATGTTTGATGGACTTTGTTGTTATCTGAAGCATGCATATGCAACCTTGCAGCTCTCTGAGGACAAGACAGCTGCTGCAACACACACACACACACACACACACACACACTCTCTCCTGTTGGCCTGCTCACTTAGGAAAGTGCTGACAGCTCAGTGCAAACAATACCAGTGCGGCTCTCGTGGCCTGATGAGATCAAGCCGTGGAGAGCGCCTCGTCTCTGGACCTCTGGAGCTCGTCAGTGTAATGGCTGTTCAGAGAGCGAGCAGCTGACCGGCTCTGTTTAGAAGACCACCTTAAACCCGCGCGCCACCAAGGAAATGTGTGTATGTGTGTTTGTAAAGTGTGATTACATGGAATCTCTCCTGGGTTTTCTCACTGCGCTTTAAAAATAACACCATCCCACCCCCTCCGTTTCCCAGGGTGGAGATGCCCTGTGAAGAATTGACAGGGGTAATTAGTTCAGGGATACAGGATCTGGGTATATCTGCCAGGAGGAGAACTCCAAAATGCTCGTGAGAACAGATGATGCCTGAAGCTGGCCGAAGATCACGAGCTCTCTCAGTGTCCCGAATGAAAACATCATTCCTGAAGGAACAAAAACCAAAAATATCTCTGGGTGGCTCATATGATCACATGGCTGTGAAGAGATAATGTTATCACCCCGGGGTTGATTATTTTCCTATAACAGCAGGTCACAAAGCTTGCTGCATTTTGCCAGCAAGCGACATGTCATACTTTTTATCCGCTTATAGTTACATTTAATGTCTGCAAAGTGAGTTAGTTCCTGTTCTCACTTACGTTATAGCAGCTATAGAGAGTCGTTTCTTCACCAGCTGCTCTTTTCTCTCTCTGCTGAAGTCAATAGGACAAAAAATCGCAGCTTGTTACGCGTGTTCCTAAGAAACCGTAACGAAGCGTAAACTCCGTCCTGAAGATGTCAGAAAACTTAAAGTTGCAGCTTCACCTCTGACTGTTACACAAGCGCTGACACTGGAGACTCCTTCCACACGTTACATAAACATCTCCTTACAGGAAACGATTTTTTCTAATCTGTTTACGTGGAGCGTTCGCTGTACACGTCCCTGTGAACGAGCTGTTGCTATAGAAACCGTAACGTATCAGAACGAGCGCATTAATATAAACCTGCGCTACTGTCAGAGCTGCTGTTATAGAAAACTAATCAACACCTTCTGACCAATCAGAGTGCAGCACTCAACATCTCTGTGGAATAATCAGAACCTCAACAAATTATAAATTAGGTTTGAATCCTATTTCCTTTTATTTTTAGTAATTCCTGCTGGAAATTGTCTTATTCTCAGCGGCGCAGAACGGTTCTACTTCCAAGCTTTTCTGATACAGAACCGTAGACGCTTTATGGCTTCCCTGGAGAGAAGTTTCACTGAGGAACCTTAAAAAGCTTCAACATTTTCTAAGAGTGTGTGTTTGTTTATAAATGCCTGATGCATTTGTAATATATATATATATAAAGATTGTTATAATGTATTATAAAATTGACAGTAATTTACTGGCAGCAGAGTTACAGATAGAATACATTTACAGTAAATAAGAAATAAACGATTTTCACAGTGAAGTACTGTAATGTAAGGGGCAGTCGTGGCCTAATGGTCAGAGAGTCAGACTTATAACCTGAAGGTGAAGCTGAAGGTTGTGGGTTCGAGTCTCAGGTCCGGCAGGGATTGTAGGTTGGGGAGTGAATGACCAGCGTCTCTTCCACCCTCAATACCACGACTGAGGTGAGACCCTTGAGCAAGGCACCGAACCCCCAACTGCTCCCCGGGCGCCGCAGCAAAAAAAATAAATAAATAAATTTTTTTTAAAAAAGGCTGTGTGTTCACTACTGTGTGTGTGTGTGTGTGTGTGTGTGTGTGTGTGCACTTGGATGAGTTAAATGCAGAGCACAGATTCTGAGTATGGGTCACTGTACTTGGCTACAAGTCACTTCACTCATATATTTATAGGAAAAGTGCTGGACTTTTACAGTATTTCCCTTTATAACATTCCCAGAAATATAGTGCACATTTAAAATAAAGTATAATCCACTCCACGTGGTCACGTGCCTGAGGTTTTTCTCCAGCAGACATGTGAGCAGGCGAAGGTTTAGAGTGGCACTCGAGTATTTCAGAGTTGGGCTTTGAACTCATGACCTTCTGATCTGCAGCGGAAAGCCTTAGCCGCGGCGTCTCGGCTTCCCTCGAGCAGGTCACGCCGACTCAGCCGCCGTTACCTTCCACTGAACTCACACTTCAAGCCTTAAAGGCAAACGTCAGCGCTTTACAGACCTCACTGGCGTGTAGACGTGAGCTCAGAGAGGCTTTGTGTTCACCTGCAACAGTCGCCGTTATAAATAAACAAAGGCCATAAAAACTTTCCGGATGTTGGATTAGGATTCGAAATGGATAAAAAAAAATTAGTACAATAAAATATTTATAAAACGTATGCTCTGTAAATATTATTGCATTATAAATAAATGTATTGTGTTATTGTATTCATGTATAAATATTACAACTAATAATAAGCTATTTATATATATATATAAATATAAATGTATAACACTGGATATAAATCTTTCTCATTTCAGTAATAAATAAATAAACAAATAAACAAACTTTCAATAAGAGGAAATATGAATGTGAAGTAAACAGTGCTGCTATAAATATAAATGTAAATCGTGTATGTGATTAAAAACTGCCCAAGTGCTCTATTTCCGGCTCGTGTTTGCGTGATGACGTCACCCCGCTTCTGCCGCTTTCTCAGCCAGTGAAAAGGGGGCGTCTATTTTTAGCGCGAGCGCGCGCGCGGTTCCGCTCTCTGTATTGCGTCAATGGAATCCCGGTAGCGCGTGTGCGTCAAAAGAGCGCGTGGGCTTACGCACGCACCGACGCACCCGATTGGCTCTTTGTCCGGAAACCCCTTTGAGCTTACATTCCTTATATGGCGATGCCACGCCTCCGGGGCGACGTCACGGCACACTATATTGGGCAGGTGTGCTGGAGAGGCGCAGAGTTGGTGGAGATGAGACACGACCCGCTGCGCTCTCAGCTCTCCAGCTCTGTGTGGAATTAAACTCTCATTTATACACATACTGTACGGATATCTTTATAAAGGTAGGTTTGTCATCATCATCATCATCATTATTAATGATTATTTGAATAGTTTTTAAGACTTTTTGTTGTGCAGACTGGAGTCGCAGTTTTTACTTTTTATCCGCTTTTTAATACTTTTATCTTTCCGTGTTGACAAAACTAGCAATCACGATTTGTTCTATTTCATCTCATTTATTTTTTTATTTATTTCATTCATATGATTAATTTTTTTTAGCTCATATGACCAGTTGCATGGTCAGATTATTGCCAATAGACTGTACATACTTAATACATGTAAAACATTAAAGTACAGTCAGTAAAAATTCCACCCAAAAGAGAAAATACTCTCCTTTAACTTCTCTCTGTGGACTTTGTTTCTTTAATGCATTACACTTCAGTTAGTCTCTGGATTCTTCTTCAGCACTGTATTTCAGATATAGTATACAGTATTTATAAATACATATTAGATGCAGTAAAAGTTAATCGTAGTACAAAGTTTGCGGAAAAACAGGAGTCCATCTGAGGCTGAAAGCAGCAAATCTAAAATACATTTTTTCTTTTATTTTCATATAAAACACTTGGAGCTGCACTCCATAAGAGACAAGCTAGCTCTAAATCTAAATTGCAATTACTTTCTAGCCTTGTTATTATTATTATTATTATTAATATTATATATTATATAAATAAACACTTTCATTACTTTCTAGCAGTTATTAAACTAAACTGAACACTTTACAGAACTAATGAATTAGTGCCCTCTAACACAAAACTAAAATCTCTTGAGGATCTTCATACTATTATTATTATTATTATTATTGTAATGATTTATAATATATCAGCATTAAACCTACAGCTGTTGACTTGCAGTGCAGATCTGACTTGAGTTAATGAATATTTATGTACTTTATGTATGTGGAAGCGAACCATACCAGCTGATATAAAATCCTGTAACTCGTGGTTAATTTCATAGCCTCCCACATTCACAAAGGAAAATCTTTCATCCGTCGAGCGTTTATTCTTATTATACCCCTTCTGAGATTTATGATGGAGAGCAATGACCCTAAAGATGGCAGCAAGGGCGTATCGCATGTCTTTACGGCCTCATTCTATGTGCACAATTTAGTATGTGTTTAAGTATCAGACAACATGCACGTTCCACACGAGTTCACAGCCGTGTGATGCAAATGCCCTCCTTAGAGGTCAGAAAGCTTGCTGAATTTCAGAGGTCAACGACGACTACACCGGTGGCCTAAAATAGCAAAGAGATGGGATTAAAGAAGCTAATTATAGTCAATATTAATCAGATAAACTATAACATAGGATATCCTTGTCTGTGTTTTTTCTGTATTTCTGAATAGAGTTTTAGTTTCCATATTGATCAGGTGCTAGTTAGTACAAAAGGAGATACTAAAATTTATGCATTTATACGTCTGCATTGCATTGCATTGCATTGAAAACCTTTTAATTCAATGTTAGCTTTTCATAAAAGTCACGTATTTCAATATTTAAGGGCCAGGAAGAAAAATGAATCCATGAGCAATTAGTTTAAACAAAAATACGACGAGTAACAATACTTGTGATACTTAAAAAAAAAAAAAAAAAAGTGAACAGTGTGTATATATATGTGTGTGTATATGTATATATAAATAGTATGTTGTACTAGTAGTAGTGTTTATATAGTGACCATTTTGTTGTTATAACGTGTTGCACCAAGGCCTTGGAGAATGCTATTTCATTCTACTGTGTACTTATATATGGCTAGAATAAAAATAAACCTCTCTACTGTACTATTCATTTATAAACCGTAAAACATTCACAGATAAACAGAACTGCGATATCCCAGTGGCTGTTTACCCGAGCTCAAACAGCCTGCACTGGCCTTCGCACCTTCTCTGTGTTGGCTTGCATGCTGTCTGTCTCTGAAACCCAATTCTCACATACTCCCAAATGCCGTGACTCATACATGACCAGGAGTGTGTGCATTAACGGCTGGGTAATGAACCTTCTTTCAGCAAGAAGATCGTTTACGCAGAAATCGGCCTCTCTGAATTTTCCCTGGAATTTAGGTGAGGTTTCCCTACAGTGGTAGCATGTGAGTCAGGGATTTGGGATCACTGCCACTTAGAGGTGCTAAGACACCTTTGAAGTGGTACGCGCATATGAGTTATGGTCTCGTGCATCTGTGAAACGGAGACGTGCTGACAGATCGTGTAAGCAAATGTTTGCATAGGCTCATTATTATGACAGTCGATCCTAACGATCACACTCTATTTGCAGCCGTAGCGATGCCTTGCGTCGAGACCCAGTATGGAGCCCTGCCTTATGAAAGCAACTACTTCAGCCCTGATTTTCTAAATTCAGGACTCTCCAATAAGCCAGGCATGGACCTCAGCATCCAGAGGGAGCAGCTTTCTCCACCGTCACTGCCCAGCATCAACACTCTAGTGGGCCATTCTGGTGAGACTGACACCTTCTCTTGCCAGTTCACTGCTTCAGTCTCAGCCGCCATGAACACAAACGCACCCGGCGACATCCACAATGCATTGGTTGAAGGTTCAAGCCCACGTGATGTTCAGTCTCCTTTCAAGCTGGACGACATCCAGGTGTACGGCTGCTACCCAGGAACCTTCACCTTCAGTTGTCTGGATGAAAGTTTGTCCTCGTGTGGATCTGATTATTACGGAAGCCCGCTTTCAGCAACTTCCTCACCTTCCACTCCAGGCTTCCAAAACCATCCAAGTTCAACCTGGGAAAGTGCCTTCAGCCCATTTTCTTCCATGTCTTGGCCATCAGAGGTCACAGCTCTACACCAGCAGCCTTCCTTCTTTACATTCAACACTCCGGTTGAGCAGCAGTCCCCAATCCGGGATCACCAACTGCAACTCGGTGAAGAGGATGCTTTTGGTCAATTTCACCAACCATCTCCATTGCATTACCCATCCCTGGATCTTGAGCATGGGTGCTTGGACAGCCCGGTTCTAAAGGTCGAAAGGGTCGAGGCTCACCTGTCCGCAAAACCACGAAGTCCCAATGAAGGACACTGTGCAGTATGCGGGGACAATGCTTCCTGTCAGCACTATGGGGTTCGCACCTGTGAAGGGTGCAAAGGATTCTTCAAGGTGAGTTGCTCAATAACCCTTAATGAATTGTCAAGATACTGTTCTAACCAGGGGTACCATGAAAAAAAAGGTGTGGGGGGGGGGCAGTTGTGGATGACTGCAAAGACCCTGAGTAAATTTTTAAAAATTGTACCCAAGATTCCTACCTGCACTCTTGGTTCTGTTTGTCCTGTAAGGTTTATCTGCTCCTAATATATACCTATAACCTTCACTGTGGGTTCTTTTACAGCGCACTGTTCAGAAGAATGCGAAATATGTCTGCCTTGCCAATAAGGACTGTCCAGTTGACAAGCGACGGCGGAACCGTTGCCAGTTTTGCCGTTTTCAGAAGTGTCTTGCAGTAGGAATGGTCAAAGAAGGTAAACATGGATTAAGCATGCCAGCTAATCACCTTTCAGAAAATGTTCCAAGTAGAGGCCCTTTAGAAAGTTAGAAACAACCATAATGTAAACTCTTGTTTTTTTGGATTTGCCCATTAGGGCAACCTTTATATGTTCCAAATAGAGCCAGGTAAAAAAAGTAGAACCGACTGCAATGTATGCTATGCTAAGAAAAATATTCCAACCCTAAACAAGCATTCACTTTTCCCATCAAGAGAAACCAGGTGTGTTCTATACAGAACCCAGAAGAGAACGTTTCTTTTTAGGGATAGGTTAGAAATAGAGCCTAGGAACTAGACTGTACATTCTAAGAAAAAAAAAAAGTTTCTATCTAGCACTTTAAATGGTTCTTTCCTTTGCCTACTGGGAGAACCATACAGGTTCTATGCACAACCCTGAACCCCTTTCAGAGTCCCTTTCAAGTTCCAAAGAGAGCTCCTTTAGAAAATTGTTCTTGCCTGAATGTTTCTTTGCATCGCCCAGCAGGAGAGCTCTTATAGAGTCTATGCAGAACCCAGGGCAGAACGTTAGAAAGCTAGAACCAAACAACATACACTCTTAGAAAAAAAGATCTGGTACCATAAGGCTTTCTTCAGAAAAAGTTAGAAATATAGTTCTTTTAGAACGCTAGAACCAACCGTAGTTTACACTCCTAAAAAAGTTTTAAAAAACAGTTCTACTTGTACGTATGGAAGGATTCGTGTGCTGATAACCTTCTGTCTCGTCCATGGTCTTAGTGGTGAGAACAGACAGTCTTAAAGGTCGAAGAGGACGTCTTCCATCAAAGCCCAAGAACCTTTCGGACAGTGTGACTCCGGTGAATATTACCGCCTCACTCGTAAGGGCTCACATCGATTCCAGTCCTGCTCTGGCAAAACTGGATTACTCCAAGGTAAGGAAATTGAATATCTCGTTCTTCAAGAACATGAGAGACTCATCCAGACTCTAAAGCCATGCTTCCACTATTAGTTTAGTTCCACATATCTTTTTCTTCTCAATATTCAGTACCAAGAAGATGTGAAGAACCTGTCTGAAAAGGTGGAGGCCAATGACATCCAGCAGTTTTACGATCTCCTCACCGGGACTATGGAGGTTATTCAGAAATGGGCTGAGGCTATTCCTGGGTTCCGCACCTTCTGTCGTGAGGATCAGGAGCTCCTGCTGGAGGCCGCATTCGTCGAGCTCTTCATACTGAGACTAGCATACAGGTAAGGATCTCCATGAGTGTACCCTAAGATTTTTTTTTTTGACTTGTGAGAAGAAGTCGGGACTGTAGACGTTCTCGTCTCATTGTGTTCTTGCAGATCAAATCCAGAGGAACACAAACTGATATTCTGTAATGGTGTAGTGCTGCACCGCTCACAGTGTGTACGAGGGTTTGGAGATTGGATTGATTCTATCATGGACTTCTCCCAGAGTCTTCATCGCATGAGCCTGGACGTAACATCGTTCTCCTGCTTAGCAGCACTCATCATCATCACAGGTGTGAAAAATATAATGAAACCATAAACCATAACCATAAATCTCTTTGGTCAAATATTTGGTCAAACTACGCTCATAAATAGGTTCCTCATGGGTTCCTTGGATAGTCAATTCCAAAACAGCCCCTTTAGCAAGCTAAACCCAACCATAGTGAATAAGAAAAAACATTCTGTCTCACACCCTAAAGGGTTCTTTGCTTTGCCCATTTAGGGAACCCTTAGGTTCTATGCAATCCCCAATAGAAGGTTTCTCTTTCAGAGAAGCTTCCAACAAAAAAACCTTAGGAAGCTAAAACCAACCCATAATGTATACTCTGTAATGTACAAAAGTTTCACCTGGCACCCCAAAGGGTTCTTCTCCCTGTGCGAGAACTGTTAAAGGTTCTATGTAGAACCCAGAACAGAGGATTTTCTTTCAGAAAAGATTCCAAACAGAACCCCTTTAGAAAGCTACAACCAACCATACACTCTTAGCAAAATAAAAGTTTCCATCTGGCTCTGAAGGGTGCTTTAGTTTGTCCATCAGTGGAACAGTTATAGGTTCTATCCAGCACCCAGAACAGAGGGTTTCTATTTTTAGAAGTTCCAAGGTAGGGCCCCTTTGTAAAGCTAGAACCAACCATAATATACACTCTTTGATAAAAAGCTCTATCTGGCACCTTAAAGGGTTTTTAGCCATTGAAAGTTCCCTTATAGGTTCTATGCAG
Organism: Pangasius mekongensis; assembly: GCA_033441845.1. Lineage (NCBI taxonomy): Eukaryota > Metazoa > Chordata > Actinopteri > Siluriformes > Pangasiidae > Pangasius > Pangasius mekongensis. The sequence goes on from JAKKZJ010000020.1 coordinate 19,151,840, forward strand.
CACCCAGAATAAAGGGTTCCAAATAGAGGTCCTTTAAACAGCTAGAACCTTACAATCTATATTGTATACTGTTAAAAAAGTTCCATCCGGCACTCGGAAGTGTTGTTTGGTTTGATCCTGTGGGGGAACCCAATAAAAAGGTTACTCTATATACAACGTAGGGTTTCCCTATCAGAGAGTCTTCAAGGCAGAATCTTGTTAAGCTAGAACCATTAAAAGAATCTAAAGAGCATGTTCTAGGACAGAACCATCTAAAGAGCTTTTGAGTTTTTTTTAACCATAAATCTTCATTCAGTCTTAATCTCTGATTTAACGTTTTAACACTTCACTCTCACGTTCTCTCCAGATCGCCATGGTCTAAAGGAACCCAAGCGTGTAGAAGAGCTTCAGAACCGTTTGATCTCCTGCCTGAGAACCCACATCAGCAGCAGCAGCAGCAACGCAGACCAGAGCAGATCTCAGCCGCGTCTGTCTCGTTTGCTGAGCAAACTGCCAGAACTGAGGACTTTGTGCACGCAGGGTCTTCAGCGGATCTTCTACCTGAAGCTGGAGGACCTGGTTCCTCCTCCGCCCATCGTGGAGAAAATCTTCATGGACACACTTCCGTTCTGAGCGGTGGACGAAACGCTGACAGAACTCTCGGGAAAAACAGAAATACTTGACAAGATAGAAATCCACAACATTTCGGGAAGATAAAGTTTTTCAGCAAACAGTTCCGTTCTTACAAATGTGACTTTTCCGATAGCATTCTGTTGAGAACTGCAAGGAAAACACCGCGTTCCTTACATCATGTATGAAATATTTTTATGTGGTGTGCGTGTGTGTGTGCGTGTGTGTGTGCGTGTGTGTGTGTGTGTGTGTGTGGGGTTTGACTTTATTGCTATGCAAATATCTTTATATATTTTTTGAATGATTTTGATGTAGATTTTAGCGTCAGCAGGATTTTGTACAAAGCTTCTTTGTCAACACATGATGTTGATTTTATATTCATTATTATGAATTATTTTCCCAGAAAGCAAAAAAGTAAAATCTTTTTTTTTCCAGCTGGAGTCAAAAGACTATGAAATCTATTTTAGTTTAAATGTCGAGACAATGATTGTCTCAAAAGCACTGTTCTGATTAGCACTATAACACCTTTATATTAACGCGCTGGTTCTAATACGTTATCGTTTTGACACGTTTCTACAGTAACAGCTCGTTTACAGCGACTTGTACGGCGGATACTCCACTAATAATAGTAAACGGATTAAAAAAACGTGTTTAATCATTGATACTTCAAGAGATATTTTTGGAAGGAGTCTCCAGTGTCAGCGTTTTTTAACAGTTGTAATGGTTTTCTGACATCTTAAGGACAGAGGAGTTTTACGCTTCTTTGCGGTTTCTCGATAACATGACAAACCGCGATTCTTTTTGTCTTATTAACTTAAAGAGAGAGAGAAAAAAAAGAGAAGCTGGTGAGGGAAAGACTGTTTATAGCTGCTATAACGTAAGTGAGAACAGGAACTAACTTGTTTTGCAGATGTTACACAATATTAAATGTAACTACAAATGGATAAAAAGTATGAATTCTTTAAATGTTCTTTTAAATCATTTTAAAAATGGTTATAAATTGCCGTGGTAGATGAGGAGTAAAACACTTAGGGATGTGCTGTTATAGGAACCTCAGGGCTGTAACAATAACTCCGCTTCATCATTGATTATTTTACTCTAACAGCACCACACACCATGTTTTATTCCTTACGTTTTATTCCTTACTTATGGAATACAATATAGTTGGAGCACATAGACGGAGACGGCAGAATTTGCTTAGTACCGTGGACTGATTTTTTAAACAGTTACAGCCTTTATAGACTTTCAAAGAGAAAGACCAGGTTAAATAACATTTTTCAGTCACACAGGATGGTCATCGTCACCTAACTTTACTCCGCCTTGAATCAAACGACTTCCAAAAACTTAACATTAGCAATGTAGCTTTTTTTTTTGTAGATGGCTAATTCTAATCTATAGCTTTTGTCAAATCCGAGACTGGTGGTGCTGAATCTATTTAAATCGCCTGACAAAAGGAGAACTTGCACAGCCGCTTGTTGATTAGACAAACTTTGCACTATGGTCTCACATCAACTTGCTAACACTTGGTACTGGGAAAGCCTCCTAGCACGTGCTAACCAATTTATTTCCGACGATTACATGTTACATCATCCAAAATGTTAATTCACATTAGCACAAAATGTCTTCAACCTCACGCACAGCTCACGTAAGTTTTGGAATTGCAAGCTGTTACTTACACACGGGAAAGGCTGATTCCACATGGTGTGATTTTCACTTATGTGAATTCAGTAGTGTCACGGATTTCCTCTTCACGCTGTGGTTTCCATGGTGACAAACTCCATGTGGTTTGGTTTTTGTTTCTGTCCTAGTCCTGTCTCTGCCCCTGCCTTGTCATCGTTTGTTACCTGTTTGTGTGCACCTGTTTCGTGTCATTTCTTGATTAGTGTTGTCCATGTATACCCTGCTGTTTCTTTCTTCCGGCCAAAATCCTGTTCAACGCTATCATATGATCCTAAACTTTGCTTTTCGGGATTATTTTGTTGTTTTTGACCCCCACTTTATTTGTCTGTTTGCCTTCTCTTGGCTTATTTGACTCATGTTGTTGGAAATAAAGCCTTTTTGCGTCCCTCCTCCCACGTCCGCATGTTACAGTTAGGATCCTAAATACAAAATGCGTTTTTAAAACAGGTTTTGTTTGCCGATAAGAAATCTGATCAAAACCACAGTGGCAGTCAGAACACGCTGGAGACATCCACATTTCTTTTTTGATCTTTGGCAAGCACACTGGAAAAAAAAAAAACCCACAAGCGCAGGGGTTCCAGGGGCAGGAGCAGCGAGCCGGAGTTATCTGAGTATGTGTGAGCTCTGTGGTAAACGATCCCCTTGCTCATGTGCACCGCATAAGCTGTAAACTTGGAAGAACACGCCGATATAAAATTTAATATCAGCTCCTGAATAGCTGAACCAGCTCTAGCAATGCACTCTGCTGAGTTAGGCTTTATCGCCGAGAGTCCCAGCAAGGCCTCATACAGCCACACAGCGAACAGCGCAATGTTCCATTAACACCTGGAGTGTTTATATTCATGCTGCTGGACACAAAATAAACAGTTAAATCAGTAAGGAAGGTGTTAATTCAATGCTGGATGTTTTGTGTAAGTGGGGACGGATGGAAAAGTTTCAGCCTTCCAACACGTCAAAATAAGAATTCACACAAGTCATGTATAAATCTATGAACAATTAGGTACAGGAACAGGATTTAATCTGAGACTAAAGGGTCTTGGGAAGGTTTTGCCTCTTAGCTTTCTAATGTGGTTCTGCTTGAAGGCTTCTCAGAAAAGACACCTCTCAATTATAGGGTTCTACAAAGAACCGTGCCTCAGAGGACAAACGGAAAAGTATAGACTTAAATTCAATTTTCCTTGATTTTGGGTCAAATCTGGTGGGTAAAATTGGTCAGAAGAATTTTCATTCCTATGACATGTTCTACTTTTATCCATTTATAGTTACAAGTTAGTTCCTGTTCTCACTTACGTTATTGCAGCTATAAACAGTTGTTCCCTCACCAGCCTCTCTCTTAGTCTCTCTCTTGAAGTTAGTAAGACCAGAAAAATCACAGTTTGTTATGTATCTGAGCGTAAACTCCTCTGTCCCGAAGATGTCGGAAATCTAAAGTAACAGCTTTAGCTCTGACTGTTACAAGGCGCTGACACTGGAGACTCCTTCTATAAATATCAAACAAACACCTTAAAGAAAAAGTCACCATATCAATGATTACACATGGTTTTTAATCTGTTGATGTGGAACTGTTCATGTATTAGACTGAACGTAATAATATAAACCAGCTGCACTACTGTCAGAGGCGCTGTTATAGAAAATCAATCAACACCTTCTGACCAATCACAATCCAACAGATGAATTCTAGAGATGGATAGAGGAAGATAAGGATCCTTAAGTATTCAAAGAACCTGTGAGGAACCCTTTTTTCTTTTCTATGCAAGAACAAGGATGAAGAGTACTGAAACAGGGAACTGTTTAGACAGGTTTCTAATCGCAGGTCCAACCGGTAAGGAATCATCCCTGGAACGATGATCATCTCAAGCGACCATCGTTCCAGAAACCTTATAGTACGGCAGTGTTAGTTATTTTGTATTTATTGCCTTATATGTGGCTACCATGGGGCGAGAAACAGTATCAATGGTTAGCAACGTATCAAGGTACCGTACCACCCTGGAACCATTCTGACATTGACCAATCCTGACCTCCACTATCCAGGTCATGTCCCAGAATAGTCAAGCATCTTAAAAATCAAGGCACTTAATCCCTAACACGTATTTCTGCCTTAGAAGGTACCAACGCAGAAGAGAAGGAAAAGGCAATAGCTAGTTAATTTTCACATCTTCTCAAGTCTTTCCAAGAGTTAAAGCAACCTTCTACTGATCATCTCACTCACTATTTTATATATTCTCAACTTTTCCGATGAATTGCTGTGGTGCAATCTTACGTTTCTGAAAGCGTTAGCCATGCCAAAACAGATTCATCTGAGGAAGATTAATCGAGCGAAAGTTCTGTAAGAATAAATTCTCACATAATTCTCTTAGCAGAGACAGAATGTCAAGAAGCTGTATATAATTAACAGCAGATCTCCGAAACACGACACTTTGCACAGTTAATAAACACCTAGCCTAATAACATGACACTATGCTATGTTGAAGTACAAAACTCCTGTCATATAATTAGACTGACTTGGTTACCGACCACGTTCTGCAAATAAGTCACTGACCAAAGTGGGTTAAAGTTTTTAGTATCAGTTGAAAATTCCATAAATCTTTAGCATTTGGCCTCGCAGGCTAGCTAAGCATCAACTTGACTTGTGATTTGTTTCCCGTGGCCTTCCAGCCAGCAACTCTAGACAAGCTGAAGGATCCCGTAACTCCAATGAGGTCAATGGTGCAGCAGCTGATTGAGCTTCTGCTTCTAAAGTGGAGTTTTAGAGACACATGATTCCAGATGTAATCCATACAGTAGAACATGGAGAAGATTTTTTTTTTCCCCCTCAGGTCAAGGTGGTACTGTAGCTTCTCATATCTTCTTAATTCTCTACCTATAACAAATACTCAAGACGTAGTCCAGACCTACGTGCTGGTTGTGGTTCAGGATGTAGCAAAGGCACGAAGGTGCGGAATGGTGGCGGCTACACGATAGCTGGTTCTGTCAGCCATCTCACAACATGATGATGATTATGGAGTCGCCTGGGGTTTTGGGTGATGAGTTCATGGCCTAGCTTAATTCCCTCACACCTCTCTGATTAAAGGTCTGGCCGTGACTCCACCCAGAACCTGATAGCAAGCATGTGGATGGATGTCAGATGGACATCAGCGGGATTAAAACAAATTTGTAAAGTGAAAAAACAGGAACATTTTCAGATTATATCTCAAATCCTCTATACACAGGGTGTACAGGCTGAAAGCTTGTGTTGATTAATTAGAATTATAAGTGTGACTGAATTAAGCGAATCTGAGATGTTCACATGTTTGCTTGATATCAGGTCGAGTCTGATTAATCCAGGGCTTGGAAGGTAGATCAGTTTATTCACTCTCAGAATGTGGAAAAACCAGGTGGTAGGATCAAGACTGCACCTTTAGATAGACGGACACAATTGTACAGGAACAGTTGGATGTGAAAGACGACTTGTACCTTTTAGGTGTCATCAACATCATTTGTATTTTGGAAAACAGAAGAGTGCCTGTATAGCATCTTTATTTGGACAGCGTTGAAACGACTAATCCAAACTTCCGTTCAAACTCAAGGTTGCTTTACTGTTCCATTCAACCAGTGAGACAAATAACTCCAGGTGTTCCCACTAGCAAGCAACATTTATTTTCTATACACTTGCATGACACGGTGTCATGACATTAACAACATTTAAAATGAGATTTTCTCAAAAGTATACAAATTAGATATAATGTGGTAAAGTGACAAATCCAAACTTTTGGCTCGAATGGTTTCTCGGACCAATCCAATGGTGCTTTTAGTCTGAAGTTTTGTCCCCACTCACAAGTTTACTTTCTATCTGCATTAGTTTCCTGTTTACTGTTTCATTCTTCTTCAGTAAGCACTTTATCCTGGACAGTTTTACTGTGGATCTGAAGCCAGAATTCACCCCTGATGGGACACCAGTCCATCACAGGGCACCATTTACTGTCTGACCCCAAGACAAAGGAAGTAAAACATATAACCATGCTTTTATCTTATCCTGTTATTTGCGGTCTCTTATTAAATGTATAAAGAGACATTACCATTGCTTTGCTAATTTGAGAACAAAGCTAGTATGAAGCCAAGTGGAAATCAACATGTAAATCAAACAAAAAGATTAACAAATTCACACTGATGAAATTTGTGTTTTACTTCGGAAGTTACATATAGCTACTATATCTGGATAGGCCACGCGCACAAGCGACAAAAGTATCTGTCGCCACACACACACACACACACACACACACACACACACACACACACACACACACACACACACACACACACACACACACACAGACACACGAGACAAACTACAAGCGAAACGAGCAACTTGTCACTTGCTAGTGTGAATGTGACAGAGACGGGGGTACACAAGGACAAGCATGATCAGGAAAATAATGATCATCTCAAGGCAAGAAGTCTAGAAGTCTGCTCATACAACGCGTGTTCAAATGATGGACACTTATCAGCATAACCAAGACGGGCTTTTAAACGTGATTTGTCGCAGACGCAATGTTATAGAGACTGTGTAGGAATGAAATTATGAAGCCCTATCACCAAACAACGGTCCACGGTACGAGTAAACCAAAACCCGAGAACTTTTATGAGTGTGTGAGTAAATAAATAGATGAAGATGTTCACTCAGGCTGACTGGTGAGAGAGAGAACTGTAAACACAGCAAGAACTGGAGTCAAGACAAGAGTTCATGATGACATCCAGAGATCCCTGTACCTTCTAAGGAGTGTGATGTTGTTAAGTTGACAAAATACGCTCCTGTGTTGAGAAATGTCTCAGCTTCCTAATGTGAACAACAATTAAAACATTTTAGAAACCAAGGCCAGAAAGGTTCGAGAGAGCTTCACTAGAACTCTACTGACATGAATAAACATACATGAATTGACTCTTTTCACACTTCCAGGTTTTTTTTTTTTACACACTTTATTTAAGTAACTTTACTTCTGCTACAACAACAACAACAACAACAACAACAGTGGCCAAGCTGAACACCATTTATGAGAAGATTTATAGAAAAAAACAACGAACTGCAGTGGAATCAAAGAAACTGTGCTCACTATGTGAACGAAGCTAATCTGACAGACTCGCGTTTGCACGGCTTTTTGCTCCTCGTCTTCAACCGGAAGCTTCTCGCTCTGACTAAAAAAAATAAAAACACCCATCATTCACAATATGAGTGTCAATGCCACTCTCAATTAACTGGAAATACAGCTAGCTACCATTAGCCAAAGTGATACGTGATACCATTAGCCTCTCAGTGATACGTCAGTGATTACTGACTTTCATTCATCCACAATCTTTTCATTTTGTAAAGCGATTAATGAAACTGAAACGCGGTAAAAAGATAAAACATTACACACTCCATATCTAGCTACTGATGATCAGTCAGCGTTACCTTTCCCTGAGAATGAACTCCATGAAGAATTTATATCCTCTAGCGTGGAATCCTTCACTGCAGAGTTTTCTCGCAATGCTGGACTCAAATCTTAACATCGATGTTTAGTCTCATCAACACTGACCAAGCCGAAGTGAAAAATATTCCCACCGTGAGTGAAGTGATAATGACTGTAAGGCTTACTGGAAATCATTTTGCTCTGCGTCTACATACGTTTTTTTTGGGGAAAAGGCCAAAAAAATGAACACTGGCTTTATCTGAGAAAATCAGATAAAAAAGATAAATACATGCTGTAATAAGAACCGAGGCCTTGACGTGAAATCTGTCATTTGTTAAAAAGATCAGTCCCAGAGGAGAGCCCTGAGGGACACCGCAGGTAACGAGATCACAGGAGTGTTTGTGTTTTTGAATAGTGGTGAAATGCTGTCTGTCAACAAGGTAAGGGCTAAATCAGGATGGAGCTGAGCCTGTAATGCCAGGAGCTCAGAGGCCAGCGGGAAGTATGTCACGGCAAACTTTCCTGGAATGCTCATCAAGGTGCACATTTTGGCCTGAGCCTCCCAAATAACGTTAGCTCTGACTCTGCAATACCATGAAACACAGATGTACGGCACTGTGCAAATGTCTTGGCACCCTATTTTTTAGCCTTCTTTGTTATAGATGTTTATTTTCTGACTTCTTCTTTATTGATTCAGTACAAAAACATTTTAGATTCCAGACATTAGTTTTCCGGCACAGAATGAAACGTTACAGAAAAATGTTTGTGTGTCAGTAA
>JAKKZJ010000020.1:19184350-19204027 GCA_033441845.1 Pangasius mekongensis
TGAATGATTTGAGATCATAATTTGAATGAATGAATGAATGAATGATTTGAGATCAGATTGTGACTGGATGAGTGAATGATTTGAGATTATAATGTGAATGAATGAGTGAATCATTTGAGATCAGATTGTGACTGGATGAGTGAATGATTTGAGATTATAATTTGAATGAATGAATGAATGAATGATTTGAGATCAGATTGTGACTGGATGAGTGAATCATTTGAGATTATAATGTGAATGAATGAGTGAATCATTTGAGATCAGATTGTGACTGGATGAGTGAATCATTTGAGATTATAAAACGAGCGTATGAGTGAATGATTTGAGATCATAATTTGAATGAATGAATGAATGAATGATTTGAGATCAGATTGTGACTGGATGAGTGAATCATTTGAGATTATAATGTGAATGAATGAGTGAATCATTTGAGATTCTAATGTGAACAGAAGAGTGGATCCTTTGAGATCAGATTGTGACTGGATGAGTGAATCATTTGAGATTATAATTTGAATGCATGATTCATTTCAGATTATACTTTAAATATAAGTAAATCATTTAAGATTAGTTCTTAATGTTAATGTATTAGTAAATTCACACATTATATAATGCATTATAATGAGTGAGTCATTTAAGATTGAATGTGCTGAGTTTGAGTTTTTCAGTTGATTAATTTAATGAATGAAAGAATCATTTGAGATTGTAATGAATTAGATGAGTGAATCAATTGAGATCATAATGTGAACGAATGAAAGAATCATTTGAGATTATAACATGAATGGATGAGTGAATAATTTGAAATTTAAATGTGAGTGAATTTTCTGACTCACCTGTTCAGATCCCTGGATTCTGTGAAGGCAGCATGACGTCCAGCACGGCAGGAGTTCTTCAGTGCGAGACTTTTGTGGGCTACAAAGCTGTGTATCGTCTTTGCTTTGGCATGAGCATGAGCTTCTTGGCCCTTTTTCTGCTCACCATCAACATAAAGAACAGCAGAGACCCTCGAGCTGCAATTCACAACGGGTAAATAACGAATTAACTAACGAGGCCTAATTAACCCTCGTGCCCGATTGGGCGTCACAAATAAGTCTAAAAACTTTTCCTAGTTGTTGCAAATGTTTTGTTGAGCATTTCTCTAAGAGGTTTCTCCTTCTTTCTTTTAGCTGCTGGTTTTTCAAAATCGCAGTCATTATCGCGCTCACTGTCGGTGCCTTTTACATTCCAGAGGGACAGTTTTCCCACAGTAAGAAACACACGCTTTATAAATGTACAATTTTATTTCTTTTTTAATCTTTTTACACACTCTTTAACACATTCATTATCAGTTGCTGCTTGTTTAAAACTGTGAAATATTATTGCATATTTTTCCTTCATTCTCATCAGTATTACTGTTATTACCATTGAGTGCAAAAGTTTACACTCCCCTTGGTTTCTGGATGAGAAAAACGGAAAATGTACCTTTTTAAAACTGTAATTAAAATTTATCTACAAAATAAATTGGATGATGTACAACAAGACAACAACCGGAAACATACGACAACTTCGGCAGAAAATACGTACTGCTGAATATTATTACGGTGTCTTGCACAAGTGTTCACTCCCCCTTGAACTTTTCCAAATTTTGAACCGAAATGGAATTGGGATTTTATGTCATGACTCTACACAAAATATTGCATTGGAGAGAAAATTAAAAATAGATTTTGGAAAATTCTTTACAAAAAAGCACGGTGGTGGTAGCATCAGGTTGAGCATGAATAAATGTAAAATGATTCAGAATGTCATGTCAACGCCACAATCAGCTGCAAAGAATTACACTACCCATCAGCCCTATTAATTAGCACCACTATTTAAGTTCTGTATTGTCTCCATTTCTCTGTCAGGCGTTTGTCACGTGTTCACGTCGGTCGCGCTTAATCACATATATGTATCGTATAAAGATATTTCTGGGTCTCGTTCTGGTTTTTGTTTGTTCCACAGATGATCCTTGTCTCTACTCTGTCTGGCTTGTTTGTGTTTTCTTTAATAAAAAGCCACCTGCACTTGCATCCGACTCCAAATCCCAAAAACCTGACACACATCTGCTCAGAGGATATGAAAGTCATTTTCCTGACTTTTAAATATCGTATAAATCTTATAAATATTTTTTGTTTCTTGTCATAATGAGCTAATTTTTTAGATTTGTTTTGTATCAAGAGGAGACAGACTTTTGCACTCAACAATATAATCAACTAGCATAATCATGAATTAAAAGCAATAACGGCATGGGGCAATGGATGTGATGATCATATATATATATATATATATATATATATATTTTTTGGTCAGTTTGGTTCATGGTAGGTGCATTTGGAGCGTTCTTCTTCATCCTCATCCAGCTCATCCTCCTCATGGACTTTGTGCACTCGCTGAGCGAGTCGTGGCATGACAAGAAGGAAAACGAAAACGCAAAGCTGTGGGGTTGTGGTGCGTGAGTGTAAATTTATCATGATTTATTAATGGACTTTATAATCAGGAACAAATTTTACCCCGAAACATTATCAGTCTGTCAATTCTGTTATTGTTCTTTGTTACTTGTGACTGTTACAGTTTTAAATCCCCAACAAACTGGTCTGGATTTAGTTTTTACATATTTCCCTCTTTCTCTCTCTCTCTTTCTCTCTCTCTCTCTCTCTCTCTCTCTCTAGCCTTGGTGAGTGTAACGTTACTGAACTACTCTCTGTCGATCACCGCCATCACGCTCATGTGGATTTTTTACGCTCAGCCTGTGGAGTGTGTACTCAACAGGTTCTTCATCACCTTCAACCTCATACTGTGCGTCCTAGCTTCAGTGATCTCCATTCAGAAGAAAGTTCGTGTAAGTGATATATTCCTTACAAACCATTAACCAAATAAACGAACAGCTTGCACACAGTTGTACATGACCAGCGTGTCTGAAAAGTCAGGAACCAATGAGAATAAAACTACAGGAACTTAATTTTATATTTATTATTGATAACATATGCTCTGCATGTTCACCTTTACGCGCTACACATTCTCAAATTTTCAGACCCCAAACTTGATTCATGACATTTAAAAATGTGTGAATTTGTAAAGCAGCAGCAGCGTGTACCGTGTTTTTACATTGAAGCTTAAAGTAGAACTTTTATTATTTATATTATCATCTGCATCACTTCCACTACAATTCCACCATTACATTTTTGGAGGTGAGGCATAGGGGGCGTGGCCTAAAGGTGAAGTAATACCAAACTGCGCTAAGAAATGAACATTCAGAAATAAATCACCAAAAATCTTATTTCAGTATAACTGTTATTACTTTACACACTTTTTCAGGTTTTTGTCATTTCAGATTTACGTCACATTTTCATCATTTCGATTTACAGAAACGTCTTCCTGCTTCTGGACTCATGCAGTCGTCCTTCATCACTCTGTACACCATGTACCTCACCTGGTCAGCCGTGACAAACGAACCAGGTACTGCAGTGAACAAAGCACACTGGAGCTCAGGTTTAATTACACAACCCCGTCATCATGTCGCATCAGATGTGTGATGATGCATGTTTTTTTGTCCAAGAAATTAGATATAAATGGAAAATAATAGAAGGCCTAAAACAGAACCCTGTGGGACACCATACTCCTCGTATTTTAATCCCCAAGTCAGATCTAAACCAGGCAAGAATGGTTTCACTGCCTGTCTAAACTAACACGGGCCTTGTCTGTAAGTCTTTTAGTAAAGTTGTGTGAAAACAAAAAAAATTATAAATGTATAAATCACTGATTTTCTTCATGATCACCTGTGTGTATGTGGCTAAATGCCGATTCCAGGTAAAGCTAATTTACATTTAGCCACGCCCACAAAAACGCCATAAAACGCTAAACTCAGAGACAGATGAAAATGATGATTAAATCGTGAAAGACCGCCTCCTAAATCTTCCAGTAATGCAGCTCAGCCACTGCAGCGCATCGCTACCATAGACACACACTACTTCCTTTTATAAGGTGCCTTTACTTTTGTTCTGATCGAATGGGTAGTATTTATTTTCTTAATTTTTTGGATTTCTTTCTTTCAGGCCATTAATATAAAATGGCTGAGTTTCACAAAATGTTTATTAAGTTACCGTGTAACTGAAATAAACATGTGATTTAAACTTGACAGTGTAATCCGTATAGAAAATCACGGTAACTCATGGACAATTACACGATTTGAAGTCAATCAATCGAACTTCACATTAGTGAGTCTCCTTATATGGAAATTTACACAAATTCAGGAGTGAAGTGTAGGACATGACGTCCAACCAACTGGATTTTCATGAACATCACGTTTCTTGTTTAAATGTTCCTGCAAAACTATTCGCATATCGAGTTTGATTAATAAATGAAGTTCAAAAGTCTCAAAGGCTCAAAGTTTTCAAGCCTGTTCATTAAAATATAATTAAGATGTTAAATAACATTTGTGTAACATATTGCATAGCGGGGTGTTGTTTTGGAAATGAATTAAACTGTGTCAGTTATGTGTTTGGGAAAAACAAACGATAAGATCCACTGTTTGCTGTTTTGTATTTTCTCCACAATGTTACATAAAACCCTACAGTGATGAAAGAATATGTTTAAAAGTGAGTCTGATGAGTCTGCTTTAGTTGATTATAATGTGCATTAGCTGTCCAGCTAGCTAGCTAGCTCGCTCAATCTGACTAGCATGCTACCTAGCAAGTGTTACAAAGTAAGCTAACAAGCTGCGATGTGGTTCAAATGTCATATGTGATCATGTGATGAAGAGAAGCGAAGTAAAACCTTCACCTTATTTGCTAAAAGCAACGTTGTAGATGATCTGATTTGTATAAATGTATTAACGAGTGGATTTCTAGCGTGAGGCTGAAATCACTGTTTTTGTTTTGTGTTTTAATCCCGAATCAGAAAAATTGTGCAATCCCGGCCTGCTGAGCTTTTTCCAGCAGGTCACCGATCTCAATATCTCTTCAACAAACCAAACCCTCGCCGACCCCCCGGCGCATCCTTATTTCCTATGGGAGGATGCGCAAAGCATCGTGGGACTGTCACTGTTTGTCTTGTGCCTTTTATACTCGAGGTATGATCACATACATATTCGTTCCATTTTCATCCCAAATTTGTAACACAAGTAAAACAGGAAACGTTCTGTCTGTGACGGCGTGGTGTGATGAAGCGGCGTTACCGTTACCACCCAGAAGTTGATTATTTTCCTACAGCAGCAACGTGTTTTATTCTTATAATAAAATAACAATGATTTTATTTATTTATTAAACAATGAGATGTATTTTTTTAGTTACATTTAATGTTGTGGAACAGTTCCTGTTGTCGCTTACGTTATAGCAGCTGTAAACAGTCGTTCCCTCACCAGCCGCTCTGGTTCTTTCTCTCTCTTGAAGTTAATAAGACAAAAAAAAAGAACGTAGCATGTTACCGAGAAACCGCAAAGAAGCGCAAAACCTCGTCTGTCCTGAAGATAAGAGAAAACTTAAAGTTACAGCGTCACCTCTGACTATTACAAGGCGCTGACACTGGAGACTCCTTCCATAAACGTTACATAAACAGCTCATAGAAAATGTCACCATATCACCGTTGAAGTCCCTGTGAATGAGCTGTTACTATAGAAACGCTAACATATTAGAACGAGCGCATTAATATAAAAATGTGATGTGCAGCTGCACTACTGTCAGAGTCAATATATAAGTATATTTGTACAGAATGCACAAACTGTAGCCACTGAAACTGAAATCCTACACGCGTGTACTGACTCGTGGCTCTCTGGCTCGGCAGCATTCGCTCGTCCAGCACCAGTCAGGTGAACAAACTCCTGCTGACTCCTCCAGACGCCGTGCTGATGGAGGACTGTTCCACAGGAAGCCTCGGAGTCTCAGAGGGTCCGAGACGAGTGATAGATAACGAGGGAGACAGCGTCCAGTACAGCTACTCGTTCTTTCACTTCCAGCTCTTCCTCGCGTCGCTCTACATCATGATGACGCTCACGAACTGGTACAGGTGAGTAACGTGAGGTCACAGCGGGGGTCGGTTTATAGCAATACAGCTGAATTAATCGAAAATAATCAGCAAAATCTTTACAAAATAAATGACACATGTATCGAATTGAATCGATGTGATCCTAACCGGTGTCATCATCACAAAAATCAATAATATTCTCAAATGCATAATTTCTATAAAGATGTCCAAATCTGTGCTACTCAAGTATCACACAGCTATAAATATAACAGCAGAAATTTACACAAAAGCTCTTTAGTAATAACTGTAGTTAGTTAGTTAGTTAGTTAGTTAGACTACTTTATTTATACATGATAAATGCAACTTTTGTGATAAGATTTTGTTTTCTTTCTGTTTTCTTTGCTTTGATTATTGAAGCTAAAGTCTGCTCAAGACTTTTTATTTCAGTCAAACCACCACTGAGAGCATAAGAACTAGAACTAGACTCAACACACAAGTGAAAATAATCAGCAGGAAGTGGGAGCAGGAGCCAAAGAAACAGGAAGCAGGAAACAGGAAGTGACCAGGAGGCCCTTTTGTTGTTTTATTTCCGTTAGCGGTTGTAATCAAGACGTTATGAAATATTATTAATTTTATAGTAATATTGTTAGATTTAATGTGTCATTGCTAACATTCGCATGTTTGTTCATAAATGTTTGGTGTTATTTCTGTAACAGGCCTGATGCTAACTACAGCGACGTCACGCACAAGCGAGGACCAGTTTGGGTGAAAATCTCGTCCAGTTGGACTTGTCTCTTCCTCTACGTCGCGACTCTGATCGCTCCCATCATCTTCAAAAACAGAGACTTTCCATAGCCACTTCATCCTAACTGATTTAACGGACCGCTTTTATTTTAAATCGCGTATTTTTTCTTAAGATTGTTTCCGAGACATTTCACTGTTTTTCCTGTTACAGTTTTACGCAGTGTTTAAGAAATATTGTGAATTTTCTCTCATTTTCTTAAGATGTTTTATGTCAATTTCTTCTTACAAGATTTTACGTTACAGCAATATTGTCACTTTTTCACTCAAGAGATTCTACGTATCATTTGTAAAAATATTATTACAATTTTTAAAGACGTTTTACGTTTTATGTAAAGTTAAAAAAATATTTTAACAATTTTTGTCATAATATTTTTCAAACTTTGTATAAAACCTTGACGTTTTGTCAAGTTTTTCTTACGGGATTTTACTTAATTACGGGATTTTTTAAAACTTTGATTTAAATAAAAAAAAAATTTCGACAAACATAACGACAATTTTTGCACAAGACATTTTGTCATGTTTTTTCTCTTATGAGTATTTACGTAAAGTTTGAGAAATAGTGTTAATTTTTTAAAAAGTTTTACATCACGGTTTTTAATCAGTATTTATGTAACTGTTGACATTGTGACAATTTTTGCTTCCGAGATTTTCTCACGTTTCTGTTGTGAAGTTTTCACATAAAGTTTATACATAACGTTACAATTTTTTTTTCCTAAAGTGTTTTGCATATTTTTAGTTTTCTTTAAAGACATTTTACGTAACAGTTTCCTGTTCGATTGTATTTAGTGCTTTATTCTTTTAAAACATTCTTTAACAGCTGTATCATATTTCACATTTTTACTTATTATTTTTTTGCCAACAGATTTTATGTAGCTTGCTTCGTTACTCATGTCTGGACCTTTTACAGTTGAAACACAGTCGTGACTAAAACCGTCCTTTCTTACGCACATTTTTACCTGGACATCTTTAAACTGGAAATATAAACATGACCACAGAAATATGGAACAAAATATTGCCTTTAGTAGTAACAAAAGAAAATCCTTTTTATACACGTTTTTGTTTTTAGCGTCTATTTTAATGACGTAGCACTTTTTCTCTCATTGTTATTCTTGTGCCATTATTGTGTATTGTTTTAAATGAAATGTTTTTCTTGGACGGGAAAAAAAAACCACAAACTGATGTTAAAAAGCTTTTCGGAAAGTTTTTACACTTTTACTGAAAAACTTTGTTACTAAATGACATGCAGTTGTTTTTGACTACTTTTCAATATTGCGCTGACTTCACGTCAGAATGCCGAGATGTAATTACGACGTGACGACCCTGAGATGTTGTGAGATATCTACACACTCAGGAATGTTTCCATGGCAACACACACCAAAATGGGTACATAATGGGCCGCTATAATAGCTAGCAGTTAGCTAAAAAAAAATTTTATCTTCTATCACTGTTTTTTTAAGGCTCAATTCTGCACAGAACAAAACTAACCTGCACTACACTCTTAATGATGATGTCATTAGATGATCACGTAACGAAACGTATGTAGAGTTAAAGATTCCTGACGTTACACGTTCTTTGTGGTTTCGCGTCTGTATGTTTTCAAATGGTTCTTACGAGTTTGATGATGTAAGCGTTCTTCACGCTAGCTGATTTTGTACTTATTGTCGTCGTGACGTGACGTGACTGCACTGGAAACGACGTCATAATATCATATTACACGTCATTCTGGAGTGATGCGATAATTATGGACTGTACGCTATGTTTGTGTCTCGCTCACTGAACAAACGGAAAACAAAATATATACATATTCATCGTGACTTTTTTTCTTAACTACACCAACAGCTCTTTCAGACTCTTTCATTTCTTTTATCTGACCTTTAATAGTCAAATAAAGAATTATAGTGGTTTAAGTATTAATTGTATTCTTCATAATACATCATGTGTAATTATGCACCTTTTTCCCCTTCATACAACTGACTCGCATATTTACACTAATTAATGTTTATTTATTTCATAATTTTTTAAAAAATTTGTTTAATTCAGGCACAAACGAAACTGTAAATACACAATTTATTTTTTGGTGAATAATTTCCATATTAAAGCCTTTTGAGTTCTTTATTTAACATTATTTGTAAACGGCTCTTTATCGGACAATGTTGTTCAAGCTGCTTTTTCATAATTAGCTTTTTTTCTATTTTAATTGTATTTTTTTAAAAATTGTTTTTCTCTTCCAAATCACATCTCAGCTTTCAGAACTAATTATTCAGGTCTTTTGAATATTCTTTGGTTTAAACATTCATTAGTGTTGAAACGGTTTTAATTCAGCTCATGGATTTTATTCTGTCGAAGAGAGAAACTTACTGAAGTTTCAAAGCTTTTACATTCAAGCGCAGAGACGCAGAAACGTTCAGAGAACAACAGACAGAACAGAACTTACACTGGCGTCTCTGTGCTTATCTGAGAGAAACGGCACAGCAGCCATAAACGTCACCGTGTAACTTCACCTGGAGCGATTCATCGTGAAATACCAGAACGCCGTCTTCCCTTTCAGTGGAATCTCACTTTATTGCTCTGTCTAAAGGATTTCAGTGGAGTTGGAGCTGGAAGTGACTAAAACCTCCGAGATAAAAACCCTCCGCACGGAAAACAAAGCCAGTCCGAATACGGCTTCAGGAAGATCGTATCTGAGAACGACTCGGACATAGAATCTTGTACGCCGTCACTATTTCTCACGTCATCACGTCAGCTGAAGTGGGCGGAGTTCAGATCGAAAAATAAACGATATACATCAGGCATTTTTTGCATTCTTCCTGAGGATTTCTGAAACATCTCAACTGGTTTTAACTCTAAAAATCATGTCTGTATATAAATTTAATAAAATGTTCCAGTGTGTCTTCTGACTTGCAGAGAGACTCCGCCTTCGTATCATTAATATTCATTGACCAGAGGTTCAGGCGTTCATTAATATTCATTAGCTTGCTGACTGCTCGTTAAGGAAGTGCTAGTAAATCTAAAGGTTACGCATTTAATTTAGCACATTTCAAACACTCACGGTACAAAAAGCAGAAAAAAATTAAAAGACAACTTTCATTCAACATCAAAAAAAAAAAAGAAGAAGAAAAGATGTTTATTTATAAAAGCAGTCACATGACCACAGCAGAGTGCTTTGTTACTGCTTTGTTAGATTTTCTTGCTTTTATCCCACCATGGACCGTTTCCTCCCTCTGAGTCTGACCTCGTCCAGTTTTTTAATCACCGCCGGAGCTTTTTTGGACGCAGCGGTGTAACTCTGCAGAAGTTTCTGGAACAGAGTCTCTGTGTTTGGATGCGTGCTGAGGAAAGCCTTCTCCAGGACGTACAGGTCGACGCCTTTATCCTCGGCTAAAGCGGAGACGAAGCTCAGGCCGAAGTCGATGAGCAGCAGCGCCAGGTCTCCGGAGCGCTCGGGCTTCAGCAGCATGTTGGAGGTGGTGAGGTCTCCGTGGATCACGTCCTCGTCGTGCATCTTGGCCAGGACTCGGCCCATCTTCTCAGCCAGGCGGTGCAGAGACTCGACGGATTGTCCGGAGGCCTGAGCGGCCGCGACGTGCTCGCGCACCGTCATCGAGTCTCCGATCTCCTCCAGGAAAATGCAGTTGGTGCTGAGATCGACGAAGTAGACGACCGGAGCTGCGATACCTACACAGATTACTGCACTGATGACCAGAGCCTTCACATTTCACACACGTCAGCGTGTGACGTCCATCATAATCTTAACACGTCTATAATATCAATACCACACCATGCTGTATTTTATTCCACAGTGATGTTGAGTTCTGCACTCTGATTGGTCAGAAGGTGTTGATTAGTTTTCTATAACAGCAGCTCTGACAGTAGCGCAGGTGTGTATTAATGCGCTCGTTCTGATACGCTATCGTTTCTATAGCAACAGCTCAAAACGTTTGTAATCACTGATGTGGGAAAAATTTCTGTAAAGAGATGTTTATTTAACATTGATGGAAGGAGTCTCCAGTGTCAGCGCTTTGTAACAGTCAGAGGTGAAGCTGCGTTTTTTTTCCTCTTATTAATTTGAAGAGAGAGAATAAAGAGGTGCTGGTGAGGGAACGACTGTTTATAGCTGCTATAACGTAAGTGGCAACAGGAACGAACATTTTTCGCTGACATAATCATAAATGTAATCATAAATGGATAAAAATAAACAACAGAAATTGTAATCGTCTGCAGATTGCAGTGTTATAAGGGGAATAAAACACTCGGGGACGTGTTGTTGTAGTAAAATAATCAACTTCGGGGTGTTTCTTTAATGAGTTTACGTACACGTCCCCGTGAATGAGCTGTTGCTATGGAAACGATCATATGTTAGATCAAGTGCATTAATATAAAGCTGCTCTTCTGTCAGAGCTGCTGTTATAGAAAACTAATCAACGCCTTCCGACCAATCAGAATCCAGACCTGAGCAGCGCGGTGGTGTAAAACTGCTGTAATGTCTGCACTGTCGTTATTATGAACTCTGCGCGACAGTACCGACCCGCTTTCCGGCAGCGCAGGATGGACCGGACCTCTTGAGCCGTCCGGCGGCGCGTGAGCTTCTCATCCAGCACGTGGTGTCGGTACCGTTTGGGGAAGCGCTCCTTCACTATGGCGCTCTTCCCTAAAAACCGGATCCGGTACACGCGCGCCTCCGCGCCCTGTTTGATCAGCTCGGCCTCGCGCAGATACGGCGGCACCGACCGCGCGCTCACACCGTCCGCCTCCGCCATGACGCCTCTCCTGTTCACTTCCGGGTCAAACGTGACGGGTGACGCGCGCTAACGTGAACTTCAGCGTCTTACGTCAAAAAGATGCCAAAATCTATTGAAAATAAAATATAAATAAAAGAGGAAGTTTTTTTTTTAAAGCATACATTATGTCTAAAAATCATACTTTCATTTTATAAAATAATTCTGATATGCAAATAATATAATTACAAAATATATGTAGCTTAATTATAAAAAAACCACATTTATTATTATTATTATTATTATTATTATTATTATTATTATTATTATTATTATTATTCAGTAGTAGCACAGAAGGCAGATTTATTTACCAAATTTAAATGAAGTTTTTCAGTAAAAACACCCCGTTAATGCTTTCTATAATTTATATATTTTGTAAATATTTATTTCTATATAAATATTTAAATATGTAAAAATCAACCCACTTCATCACTTCATTCCTAATATCATAATATTATTTTCTCTCTTTTATTTAACAGTAAATCTCTCCAAATACCACTTCACTCACAGATTTTTTTTATTTTTTACAAAATATTTTTATTTTTTTAAAAATCACAAACTCGAGAGAGAGAGAGAGAGAGAGAGAGAGAGAGAGAGAAATAAAATTATAATTTCTGTGTAATTCGAGCTTTATTTATATATATATTCTGGGGTCGGTGTATGTGCCACGTAAACAGGGTTGCCAGATTGAGGATTTTAAACCCTACATCCTGTTTTAACGCCATCTCACATTCACATTTTACAGATTGTTTTACAGCTTAACAATATCATTTATAATGTAATTCAAGGATTTTCAGACTTTTCCTGAATTTCCAGGCATGGTTTCATAGAGAAAGTTCGCGAGACGCCTCTCAGACGGTTTGATTATAAAATAAATGTGAAACCTGAGTGGGTCAGCATGCAGAATGCGCGTTCACGTGGAGATCAAATCCGCGTTCACGTGGAGATCAAACCCGAGCAAAAGTGCCACTTTTCCAATTCAACACAAATTCTAATAAATTAACACATTTACACACCAGTTTTTGGCTCCAGTGTGAATGAAACACAGGGGAGGAGGTTTAAAATGACTCAATCTGGCAACCAACCAACATCCACAGCCCGGGCTGTGCTGAGGAATGATGAAGGAAAGTTTGAAAAGGACATTTTTTTTATATTTTAAGGACTGAATCTTTTTTGTTTTTGTGATGTCGCACGTCATGAACAGTGAACAACGCAGAGAAGTGTAGATTAACACAGGATACAATTAAATTAAATCTTTTATTTATTCATTAAGCAAGAAGGAGAAGAAGGAGAAGAAGAAGCGGTGTGTTTTTCTCTCCAGCTGCTGCAGATCTGCTGAAGCTCAACCCCGAGTTTCATCTGATAAAACTACTGGATTAAGGTACACAGAAACTGTCTGGGTGAAGTTTAACAGCTGGAACAGCTGGAATCTGAGGGGATCTCTTACTGCACTGCGGGTTGAGTGAAACTAATCCCGATTCTCTCACAAACTGATTAAGTCAAACATCTTATTCATCTTCTCACAAAGTTCAGGCTGGTTTTGTGGATCTGGAGCTGAAGTTCAAACTTTAAAGCTTGATTGAAATGGTCTTCCTGGATCTCCCCACTTCCATGAGATTATTATTATTATTATTATTATTATTATTATTATTATTATTTATGAAACTAAAATATAAACTTGTTTGAGTCTTTTATAACAAACTGAACTTCTGACAGAAATAACATCATACGAAAGGAGTGTTTTATTGAATAAATCCTCATTACAGGAGGAAATCAAACACCTTTCGGGCTTTTAGATGTGAAATAATGCGTCATTTTATTATAATTTTATTATAATCTGGGTGATGGACTCGTGAAACACGTTTTCTTAAAAAGAATACATCATTTAAAATATAATGTGAATGTGAAAACATTTTACAATTTTATAAAATATGTAAAAAAAAAAATGCATGTGCAAAGACATCTTTTTTTTTAAACACAGAAGTGTTTTTTTTTTTAAAGTTGTTTTAACTTCATAAAACTAAGTTATTTAGTTTTTTTCCTATTTATATTTATCCAGACAGAGCTATAAGCTATTGAGCTAAATCAGTTTACATTTTTTGCTTGACATTTTTACAAATATATGCTACATTACTAATTAAATAAAACCTTTTTTTGTGTGTAATTTCTAAAATACAGTGAAAAAACAATGTTAGGTGGAGCATCATACAATCAGTCACATGATGTTAAGATGAAACTTACCTGTAGTGACCAAAACCTCAAAAATGCAGGAATTAGCAAGCAGATGGTTTTGCTAATCATGACATAATAAGGCTGATTGCTCATGCAGTTAACTGAGATTAAAGTTTGTGAAGTTTGTGAAGCGTGTAAATGTGTGTTTATGTCTTAAGAAGATGATAAAACCAGGAGGTTAGCAAACAATGCTAAGCAGGACCTAATATTAGCCTGTATCCTTCTTTTAATGGTAATTAGTTAGCCCCCCCCCCCCCCTTTCAGGAACCTGAAGTGGGATTAAATCAGGAGCGTCAACATGAGGGTTGCCATGGTTACGGCTGATAGGAGCTCACACAGCAAAAGCATCAAAACCAGTGCAACCTGTTGTTAGTTGAACACTGGGACTAATGATGGGTTCTGGGTTTGCAGGTCTGTTGTTCTTCTGAATGAAACCCCGCTGCTGATTTAATCAGTCGCCATGAAGCTCTGAAGCCCCTGAGCACAAAACCAACATGGGTGAGTCTGATCTCCTCCACTTCCACTTCTGTGTCTGACGCGACTAGAAACATTATTATTATTATTATTATTATTCATGTTACTGTTATTGGAAGTAAAAATGGAGCATGTGTATGATCGCTTTTAAGCCTAATATTCTGGTACAAAATAATGAAATTGTCCTCAGGAGACTTTGAGGAGATTCCGCTTTGTGAAGAAGAAGAAGAAGAAGAAGAAGAAGAAGAAGGAGTGTTGGACACTGATCCCTGCTGAAAAAAAAACAAAACAATAGAAATACCCATAGAATTTGTAATGGTTTTAATGGTTATAATGGGAATTGTATTGGTTTTAATGGTTATAATGGGAATTGTATTGGTTTTAATGGTTATAACAGGAATTGTATTGGTTTTAATGGTTGTAATAGAATTTGTAGTGGTCTTAATGGTTATAACAGGAATTGTAATGGTTTTAATGGGAATTGTATTGGTTTTAATGGGAATTATATTGGTTTTAATGGGAATTGTATTGGTTTTAATGGCTATAATGGGAATTGTATTGGTTTTAATGGGAATTGTATTGGTTTTAATGGTTTTAATGGAAATTGTATTGGTTTTAATGGCTATAATGGGAATTGTATTGGTTTTAATGGTTATAATGGGAATTGTACTGGTTTTAATGGAAGCTCTAATGGTCCCTTTGGGTCTCTACTGGTAATTTGTTGCCCTCTATTGGTGGCATGTTATGTCTAGTGGATACCATTAAGGACCTGTAATGGTTTTAATGGTTAGCTGATGGTTTATAATGGTATTTGTAGTGGAAACCATTAGAATTTCTGTGATGGTTTTTTCAGCAGTAGTGGCTGTGGGTTTAAGTTCAGCTGTAAACGCAGCTCAAGTTCAAGGACAAAATCGGATTAAAGTTCAAATAAACTGCACAAACAACTCGCACTCTGAGGTTTTTATCCGTATTCTGCTCTGTTTACTGAATAACTGGTGGAGAAACCTGCTGGCTGTGAGGGACGTTTTCACTGCCTTACATTCTGATTGTGTGACACTAAAACACTCCTGCAAACCCTGAGAGATGTTCAGCTCCTTCAGAGTTCTGGATCTGGAGAGTGAAGCCTTTACAGTAACACAAAATTCTGCAATGACAGAAAATTACAAATCAGCTTACAGATGAGGAACCAGGTGGAACTTTTTCAGAAACTCAGGAACTTTGGACACATTTCCATCACAGGAACCTTTTTAGGAACTTGGCATCTGTAGGTACATTTCACAGCAGGAACTTTTTCAGGAACGCAGGCACTGTATGTGTGTTTACATCACAAGAACTTTTTCAGGAACTTGTACATTTTTGACCTTTTCAGGAACTTTAGGCATCTTTCAACTAGAACATTTTTAGAAACTCAAGAACCTTTGGCACATTTCCAACCCAGTAACTTTTCCAGAAACTTAGGAACTGTAGGTGCCTCAAGAACATTTTCAGGAGCTTTAGGCACATTTCCACCTGAAGAACAGTTTCATGAACTCAGAAACTCTAGGTACATTTGGATTGCAGTAACTTTTTCTGGAGCTCAGGAACTGGAGGGACGTTTTCACCACAAAACACAACAACAAAAAAAACCACTTCTAGCACTTTAGGTACATTTTGACTGCAGAAACTCGGGGACTGTAGGTGTCTTTCCACTGCAAGATGTTTTACAGGAACTTCAAGCACATTTCCACCAAAGGACCATTTTCAGGAACTTAGGACCTTGTGCCACATTTCTACAATCACTTTATTTAGAAACTCATTGATTTTAGGAAAATAGCTCCAGTAGGAACCAGAGCTGATTTTATTTTAGTTGCAGGAAACTTTTTAGTCAGAAAAAGGAACTATTGGGGTGGAGCTCGCTGTGCTAATCGTCACTGATTGGTCAAATGCAGAAACTTAAAAATAAATAAATAAAGACCAACACTCTTTCTAAACACAAGCGATGACTAAAGTGAGCTTTATATGGAATAGCGTTTCAGATAACATCACTTAGTTTGAGATTCTGTGGCTATAATTTACAAACAGCGCTAATAAAAACCATCTCTCTTTTCCTCAGGTTGCTCCGTTGTAGCCGTCGCCGCTGCCGTATCAACTCTCGGAGGTCTGGTGTTCGGCTACGAGCTCGGAATCATCTCCGGGGCTCTGCTGCAGCTCCAGGTCCAGTTCCAGCTGAGCTGTGTCCAGCAGGAGGCCGTGGTCAGCTCCCTCCTCATCGGAGCCGTTCTGGCTTCTGTTATCGGCGGCTGGCTGATCGACCGTCACGGCAGGAGGACGTCCATCTTGCTCAGTAACCTTCTGATCATCGGTGGGAGCCTGATCCTGAGCGTTAGCGTCTCGTTTCCGATGCTAATCTCTGGCCGTGTCATGGTGGGCTTCTCCATGTGCGTATCCTCAATGTCCTGCTGCATCTTCGTCTCCGAGGTGGTTTCGCCTGAACGCAGAGGTCTGATGGTCACTCTGTATGAAGTCGGTGTCACGGTTGGGATTTTGCTCGCGTACGCAGTCAACTACGTCTTATCTGGAGCTCAGGACGGATGGAGGTACATGTTCGGGTTGGCCGTCGCGCCGTCACTTGCGCAGTTGGTTTCGATTTGGGTTCTGCCTTCTCAGCACACGCCGATCACACAGCTCCTGAACGAGAGCGGTGAAAACGGGACTTTAAATGGAGCGCGAACACACGAGAAGGCGTACACAATCGTGAACCTGTTTCAGCGCCGGGATAACATGCGCACCAGGACCGCGATCGCTCTCGGGCTCGTCGTGTTCCAGCAGTTCACGGGTCAGCCCAACGTGCTCTTCTACGCCTCCACCGTCTTTCAGTCTGTGGGATTCGAGAGCGACGCCTCTGCCGTGTTGGCGTCGCTCGGCCTCGGGGCCGTTAAAGTTCTCGCAACATTAGCGGCGATGTTCTGCGCGGATAAAGTCGGACGGAGGCCGCTTCTGATTGGCGGATGCTCTGTCATGGCTGTCGGTTTGATGATTATTGGATTCCTGAGCAGACATTCGGAGTTTGATACGTTGAGACACTGCGGCTCTCGTTTAAACGACACCGTGTTACCTGAGACAGGAAGTAACACCGCTAGCGTTGGTCGTTTGGACGTGACTGCACTTCCTCACGACGCAGGAAAGTTTAATTGGATTATTCTGTTCTGCATGATGGCTGTTGTCGCTGCCTTCTCCATGGGCTTCGGTCCAAGTACGTGGAATTCTGCTTGTGTTATAACAAAAATTTACAACATTGTTTATTACTGAAAAAAGGATAGAAACGTAACAGCTTACGTTTATAGTCTAGTTTACTGTTGGTCATGTTAGTGTTGCTGTTGTTCTGTATCGTTTCCTCTCAATATGAAAAGTCAGATGCTCGATTCTTTCACCGGTCAAGCGGTTGAAGTTGTGATAGCCCTGTCGCTAGGCAACGACTGAGGTCAAGCTAGCAAGGATAATGGTTTAGTTAGCTAGTTTGTAGCTGTTATGTGTTTAATATTGACAGTGTAAGGTCTCGCTGACTTAACTAAAAGAAAAAAGCTAAAAGAAAAGTCAGGAACATTAACATCTTTTGGTAAATTACTAAGGAAAGACTTCGTACGATTAAATTACAGTTAGGAATGAATGCTAATTTCCCCGAGTTCTACCATACTGGGAAACGTCCACGATTTCTGAAGTTGTGAACGCACAAAAGTGGACTGTTTTTGTGGAATCAAGACCATTTCTGAACATGGCGCATGTACGTAGAATTATCGCTACAATAACGCTAATATACGCTACAACAGATCTTTACATGTTTATTTATCGAAGAACGACATAATTTTTATCCATCTATAGTTATGTTTCATGTTGTGGAACATCCGAGAAAGAAGTTAGTTCCTGTTCTCACTTACGTTATAGCAGCGATAAACAGTCGTTCCCTCACCAGCCTCTCTCTTTTTTTCTGTCTCTCTTTACATTAATGTCAATAAAAAAGTTCAAAAATAAAAAAATGGCAGCTTGTCATGTTACCGAGAAACCGCAAAGAAGCGTAAACTCCTCTGTCCTGAAGATGTCGGAAAACTTAACGTTACAGCTTGTTACAAAGCGCTGACACTGGAGACTCCTTCCATCAATGTTACATATATTAGAGAAATCTTCAACCTATCAATGATTACACGTTTAAAAAAAAAACATTTTTTAATAATAAATGTTTATTATTAGTCTTGCATCTGCCGAACGAGCTGTTACTATAGAAACGATAATGTATTAGAACTATTTTTCATTTAAGTTGTCGTCTGGTGAATTATGGGATTTCTGTCACTAATAAAATAACATTTGATGGACAGATGTTCGGTCCAGTTTCTAAGCTAGAACATAAAGATCCGGTTCTTGTTTTTGATGTAACCCTTCCGACTGACACAGACTTTTTTCCACGATAACAATCTTGTGGTTTTTAACATTTTTTAAAATTTTTTATTTTTTACAGTGACGTGGGTCGTGCTGAGTGAAATTTTCCCAGCAGATGTGCGAGGACGAGCGTTTGCCTTCAGCAGCTGCTTTAACTGGACGGCCAACCTGATCGTCACCTTCTCCTTCCTCAACGTCATAGGCGCGTTAATACGACATGCACGATGCTAATCCAGCTCTGCTTTTATGCTAATAGACATGATTTATTATTTTTTTTCCTCTCCCTCAGATGTGATGGGTCTTTCCGGAACGTTCTTCGCGTACGGCGTGATCGCGGTAGCAGCCGTCGTTTTTATCTACCTCCTTCTACCAGAGACTAAAGGCAAAGCGCTGCAGGACATCGACAGGGAGCTGTGCGAAAGACGGTCAGATCACGCTAACGATTTTTTAAAAATTGCCTGAATGTAAAAAATAAATAAATAAATTGTATTTAGATTTTAAAAAAATATATATTTGGACAGGCTTCCTGCGTAAAACTATATAATCTTACAGTTTAATAGAAATTTACGCAGCTGACTTCGTGTGTCTCGTTAGCTTTTGCCCTCTCCGAATGCTAGCTGTTGCATAATAGAAAAAAAAAAATAGCTATCTGAATTATTTACATCTTTAAACTTGATCAAACGATTGCATTACTGGATCACATGACATCACAACAAGCCTGTATTTAACCATCTTTAGCTTGGTGGTTTATGCTTAGCATAAAATACAATAGTCGCGCAACTTAGAAACAGCACTGTGCTAACGTTAACTAGCTTACTGATTAGCTCAGCTAACGTTACCTCTCCAGCAGTAGGCGATTTTTTAATGTTAGTAACCAGTCAAGTGCTAAAAATGTAGCTATAGGTATTATACGTAGCTTTATAATGTAGCTAAAAATGTAGCTATAGGTATTATACGTAGCTTTATAATGTAGCTAAAATGTAGCTATAGGTATTATACGTAGCTTTAT
>JAKKZJ010000020.1:19318020-19329575 GCA_033441845.1 Pangasius mekongensis
AATGTGTAAAGTGTGTAAAGTGTATAAAGTGTGTAAAGTGTGTAAAGTGTGTAAAGTGTATAAAGTGTGTAAAGTGTATAAAGTGTGTAAAGTGTGTAAAGTGTGTAGAATGTGTAAAGTGTGTAAAGTGTATAAAGTGTATAAAGTGTGTAAAGTGTATAAAGTGTGTAAAGTGTATAAAGTGTATAAAGTGTGTAAAGTGTATAAAGTGTATAAAGTGTGTAAAGTGTGTAAAGTGTGTAAAATGTGTAAAGTGTGTAAAGTGTGTAGAATGTGTAAAGTGTGTAAAGTGTGTAAAGTGTGTAAAGTGTGTAGAATGTGTAAAGTGTGTAAAGTGTATAAAGTGTGTAAAGTGTGTAAAGTGTGTAAAGTGTATAAAGTGTGTAAAGTGTGTAAAGTGTGTAGAATGTGTAAAGTGTGTAAAGTGTGTAAAGTGTATAAAGTGTGTAAAGTGTATAAAGTGTAAAGTGTGTAAAGTGTGTAAAGTGTATAAAGTGTGTAAAGTGTATAAAGTGTGTAAAGTGTGTAAAGTGTATAAAGTGTGTAAAGTGTCTGGATGAAATAAAGGCGCTGCTCGTCTCTGGCTCTCCGTCGTTAGTAAGTGGACTGATACGAGCTGCTGCTGCTGCTGCCGGTGCGTCTGATGAATGTAACGGATGTTTACGGAAGCGGAATTAGTGAGAACCGAGCGGTTTATTACAGCAGACATCAGCAGGCTCTGTGATTAAAACCCCTCACACGACTAAGCAGCGACTTCACTCACGTTTTCATTTCCTCCAGAAGCTCACGACTTTTCGCCTGTTTTCCTCCACGCTGTAACGATTTTCACCAAAACTCCCAGACGCACCTTTTAAACAGCGCAGATTTGAGCGCTTCGGATTGAATGACGTTATTTAAAGTGCTTTAATGTGAAAATCTAAAAGTTAAAAAAGTTCAAAAGCTTAAATGTTTAGTGAATTGAGAAACTTTAGAACTGATTTTATTTTGTTTTAAACTCTGCCTTGTTTTATCTCTAAACTTAACATCTTTAACCTCAGTTTTTTAATAAAGAACTCATTTAGAGTCGAGCGGTTTATAAATTCCACACAGAAGCTGAAGAAGTATTTCATTTATTTATTATATTTAATAATTAATTAAACGCAAGTAGAATACAAAACTCTTAAAATTATACTTAAGTGCAGAATGAAGTGTTTTTATTAAAGCATTTTCACTTAATTTATCATTATTCTGGACATAAATTCTTAACTTCTAAATTAAACTGTTGAAATTAATGAATAAATAATTAAAGATTAAATTGTTAAAAACTTATAGTTAAATCATATTTAAAAAAATATTTTTAACAGTCCTTAACACCAGTATTACTTTATTTATTTATTTATTTATTTATTTATTTTTGGTGTTAACTAAATAAAACATATAAATAATAAACAGGAAAAAAAAGAATTTCAGATCTGTAATTAATTTTGTAATTTAATCTTTAATCTCTCTGGAGTTATTTTCAATCACAGATGGAATAAACTTTATTTTGCACTAATTAAGATGTATTTATTTGCATAAAATGATATCAGATTGAAACATAAAACCATGTGACACTTTGAGGAGTTCTCCACCAGGGGGCAGTGTGTACATAATGCAGTAATTTACAAGAAAACAGCCGTAAATGTGAGATTTTCGAATGAATTAACGGGAGGAATTATATTTTTAGGAGGGAATTTAATGATCTGGAACACATTAAAGCTGCTGTAAGTGAATGTCGCGCATTAGTTTTTGCTAAGTGGTGAAATAAAGGCCGCTCTCAGTAGCTCGTTTACTCACTTGGAGAAGCGTTCAGCGATGGCGTTGTGTTTCCCTCGCGTGCTGACCAGCGACAGCTCCTTGGCCGTGATGCGTAACGACTGAGACGACCACTGACCCCGTCTGAAGGGCGCCGACTCCATCACCACGCTCTGCGAACACACAAACGTGTACATTCAGATTCTTACTGATTCTGTGTTGAAAAAAATGTAAATATTACAATTATAACACTATATCATCAACAGTCACGTCAAAACACCGTCATATGCATCATATTCACACTTCATGTGTTTTGCTAATCTGCTGATAAATCTTAAATTTAAGTGCTTTTTCACACTCAAGATTTCTAACAAGCTAGCTAAAGTTAAGCTAACTATTCTATCATATGAAACTAGCAAGGCAGCTAACATCACGCTAATTATTATCTTGTGTAAACCAGAACCCAAGGTCTCTAGCAAGCTAGCTAACATTAGCCTAATGATTATATTGCGTAAAGCAGAAGTGTAGGTTACTAGCCGCCTCGCTAACCTTGATAACAAACTTCTCTAGCATGCTTGCTAACACATCGACTTGTGTTTCAATCCGGTTGTAGAAATGTGCCTGAATGCTAAGCATGCTGTTAAACATTCAAACTGGCAAATTTTTATGCGAGTTTATTATATCGTGTAAACCAGTAGCCAGGTTCATTAGCAATCCAGCTAACATTAACTTAACGATTATGTTTCATAAACCAATAGTCTTCATTGCTAGTCAGCTTGTGAAACTTATTCTAATTTATATCCAAGGCTGCTAGCAAACTAGCCAGGCTAATTAGTGTAGGTGACTAGCAACCATGTTAACATTTATAATAAATCTATAAGGTCTGTAGCAAGCTAGCTAACATCAGTCAACAGTAGCCAAGCTAACGTAATGCTGCCTTCAAGTGCTGCCTGAAATATCGTAATTATGAGATTAATGCACATGAAGGTCACTACAGTGTCATAATTATTAGGCTGAAATGTTTTCTTTTTTTCTCTGAGCCCTGACTTTTTACGAGTTCACGGTACATTAGCATGTAGCCTCTGCTTCTTTATTTAGAAACAGCCTGTGCACATCAAAATTAGCTAAACTCATTCTGTGTGAACGAATCGCTAATTAGCTGACTCCTGACTCGCGACATCGCTGGTGTGTAAAGAGTAAATTAGTGGAAAGTGAAACCCTCGTGAGGACGGCGTTGAAAAACACAGAGTTAGTCGTGCACGAAGCCATGCAAATACACTTCGAGTCAAATTGGAGCCGGAGCAGCAGGTGGAAACGGCGATCAGAGGATCGGCTTTCACGAAACGCCGCGCTTCCTGCTCGGAGACGAGGCCGAGAACAAAGGGCTTATTGTCACAAAATAGTACTGAGTTAAAGCAGTGTTCAGTGTTACGCTTTATACCACAGCGCTGTTGAGTTCTGGATTCTGATTGGTCAGAAGGTGCTGGTTCACTTTTTACAGTAGTGCAGCTTTATATTAATGCACTGGCTCTAATATGTTATTGTTACTATAGCAACAGCTCATTCACAGGGACGTCTACGGCCGATGCTTCACATAAACGGATTTATTTTTATTTTTTTTAAATGTGTGTAATCGTTGACATGGTGACGTTTTTTTGATTAAGAGACGTTAGTTTCAAATTCATGGAAGGAGTCTCCAGTGTCAGCTGTTTGTAACAGTTTCAGTTTACACTTTCTCGTTTGCCTTTTTCTTTTGTCGTTTTTTTTGTCTTATTAAAAAAGAGAGAGAGAGAAAAAAAAGAGACTCTGGTGAGGGAACGATTGTTTATAGCTGCTATAACGTAAGTGAGAACAGGAACTCAACTGTTTTACGGATGTTCCGCAGTATTAAATGTAACTGGAAATGGATTAAAAAAAACATGTCGACCCTTAATAAATTGAATAAAAGTGTTAAACTGCTGCGGTATAAGAGGAATAAAACACTGTTGTGTTGGATGTGTTTATTACTCACTTATTATTTTACGCAGAAATCAGACTCTGGTATGAACCTCACTGTAAATAATCGAATTTGTGAAGCTGTAAACTGATGTAAATATATTTGGATCATTTAATGTGGAAATGTAGAACTGAGTGTTGACGATGGAGGGAAGCTGAGACACGGTGCAGAGCGACAGATGGCCTACAGTCGGTAATTAAACACCGTGAAGTCACCCGATTAGTAAATGGACCTGATAAAACGGCCACCGCGATGTTCAGACGCATTCACACGAAGCGTTTCATCTCTCACAGCTCACGAGCTTCGTCTCCGAGTTTCAGAATGAATTCAGAATAAAACTAAACAATTCTCAGTGAAGCTGGTTGTACATCTTGTTTATTGTGTTTGTATTTATCTGGTAGAAGTGGAAGGCACTTCATGGGATTTGTTTATTTATTTTCCTAAGTATTATTTAAAATGACTTTTACTTGTTTACTTATTTATTTGTTGCAAAATCTGCTTTCTTGAGCACTGGACATCATTTACACAGCAGCAAAAAGAATCGGCACGTCGTAATTGAGCAACACTGGCTAAGCTAGCTAAGGTTACTTTTTTTTTACGGTAGCTATTTCACATTATTAGCTAGCAATGTTCTCGAACAAGCTAGCTAACATTAGGCTAATTCTGTGTTTGAAAAAAGCTCTTAATTCGGAATTTCAGACTGGGACAAATCAAAGAAAATGCCTCTTCAACCTGGAATTCCTACTCGGAAAGTTGGGAATGTGACCTCGAACTCGAGTTCAGGATATGACATCATGCCAACGCCAAGGTATGACGCTAATCGTACAGTTTGGTGTTTTGAGAAAGTAAATACACCATAAACTCATGATCACTAAAGCTAGCTGGCTAACTTCATGGACGTGTCCGTGTTTTTTTTTTCCCCACTTTGTAGCTTGAACTTTTCAGACTTCTCACTTCTGAGTAAAGATGAATGCAAATAGTTGCATATCTAATTAAAGCCAAGCACCAGCAAGGTAGCTAACATCCAGCAATTATGTTATAAACTTTTTAACTTAGACTGAAGTATAATGTTGATGACCTTTATAATAAATATCGGATAGAAAAAGTATAGAAACAATTATGTATTAGTGCAAGTATGGATAAGTATTGCGTCAAAAAAAATTACACTTCGCTTAGTGTCAAAAATGTCAAAATTATCCTTAAGTTAGAAATGTTCCAAGTTACATTTTATGAATGAATTTCATTCATAGTGCGGACAATTTTTACCTAACACTCACCTGCAATTTTGACTTATTATAATAATTAATAATAATAATATCATTTATCTAATAGCACTAGTAGCAACTCGAAGTGCTGTAAAATCAAGTAAAAGTGTTAAAATTACACGAAATTAAAACGTAAGTTAAAAATCATCCACATTTGCATTTAATGAATAAAATAGAAATATTAAAGTCAAAATTATAGGTTAAATTCAAACATGTCTATGTTTTTTTTCAATTTCGTGTATAAAACTTGGACTTGGTAGTTTCTAACTTACACCCAGCTATTAATTTATTATTAATTATTAATTAATTAAGCTAGTTAATTTGGTTATTAAAGAGAAACAGGGCATAAAAATTGGCGGAAGACTCATCAACAATCTTCGCTATGCTGATGATATGACTGTACTAGCAGAAAGGAGGGATGATTTGAGACATCTGCTCACCAAGATCAAAGAACATAGCTTGAAAATGGGCTTGCATCTCAACGTGAAGAAGACGAAGCTGTTCACAGCGAGCAAACTGGAAAACTTTACACTCGATGGAGAAGAAATAGAGATAGCAGATAACTTCAGTCTACTTGGATCAATAATCAATAAAGAAGTGACGAGAAAGCCGACGACGAATTGCTCTGAGCAAAACCACCGTGAAGTGTTTGGACAAAATTCTCAAGTGCAGGGATGTGGCGCTGTACATAAAAGTCCAACTAGTTCAAGCCATGGACTTCTCCGTCACATGATACGGATGCGAGAGTTGGACAGTGAAGAAGATGGACAGGAGGAAAATTGACACCTTGGAACAACGGAGCTGGCGAAGAAGGTGTTTATCCTGGATGGCCCAGAATTGGCCATTGGCCAGAATACCAGAATGGGTATTGCAGCAGATCAAACCAAAGATGTCAGATAATGCGGCTTCGACTCTCTCCCATCGGTCACATCATGCGAGAAGGACATCATGCTGGGAATAGTGGAAGGTCAATGTAGAAGAGGAAGGCCCACTGTCAAGTCTTAGCTGGTTGGCAGAAGACCGGACACTTTTTAGGACAATTATCAGTAGAGTCGCCATGAGTCGACAACGACAGAGGTGACGGTGGTGAGGAAAAACTCCCTGAGACTTCATGAGGAAGAAACCTTGAGAGGAACCAGACTCAAAAGGGAACCCGTCCTCATCTGGGTGTAACGGACAGTGCGATTATAAATAAATCCCTTCTGTAACTGTGTACTATATGGACAAATAGTGCAACTGTGTAACCAGGAAATTCACAGATTTCACTAGAAATCTGGTTTGTTGAACCGATCCACTGTCCGCCGATGGAGTCCTGAGTACGAAGCTGCTCGAGGCAACCGCAGCCCCAAAGCCATCACAGTACAACTCCTCATATGAGATCCCCAAGCCATCTCCATGGTCCCCAAGTGGCACCATCCCCAGCAATCCCAATGATCTTCAGGCCGTCCATGTGGGGGCCACCCCATCAGCAGCAGCGAGCGATCTCCAACCGATGAGAACTCCAACCAAAAGTAAGGCATCAGGATGGATCAGGCAGGTCCAGAGAGCAGAAGGGGTCAGGATCACTGATATCTCAGAAGTAGCATGTGTAGCTCAACAGAGAGACGGAGAGAGAACACCTGACAACAACAATTTTATAATACTTGTCCATATTTTTACTTAAGCATCCTTTGTATGTAGCTTTCTGCTACGTTATATCATGTTGTGTTAACAAAGCATGTTACGCGTGTTTGAGTCGTTGTAAGGTGTGAAGCTGCACGTGTTGCTAATAAAAAGATATTGACTGAGCGTTCAACAACAAAAACAATATTTTAGTGTTTTTTTTAAACTGTTCTCCAGGCAGAGTGGTCTTTTATCCCAGAGTTAATTAAAGGATATCACAAAAGTGGGCGTGTCTATAAATCACAGAGCGCTGCAGTTAATTATACGCCGAGCGGATTACGCAGTCGTCTCTTCTAAAACAACGTCTGGACGATCAAACGGTTTATGAGATTCTGTTTAAACAGCTGTTCATTCCTTCAGCGACAAAACCTCGACACCGGAAGATTGTCACACGTAGCCGTACACAACACCATCCGATTTCACTCACGATGGAGCCGAATGAAAACCGATTCATGCATTTTCTCCTGAGTGTTCAAGTCATTAAATTCATTCAAGTTTATAATAATATTCATGATGCTCATCATTAAGACTCCATAAATCTCCATTAATACTCCATTAATATTACATTCGTTCCTTGTTCCCGTTTAGTTTACTGTCCAGTTATAGTCGTACGAATGTTAACATTTTAGTCTGATCAAAATCCAATCGTTTTTACATCACATGTTTTCAGAATGTTGCAGAAATGTTTTATTTATAGCATTACGCACTAAATATCTTGTAGTGTGTGTATTCAAATGAAACTTCGATGAAATGTGACTTCAACACAAAGCACTTGCGGTTTAAGTGGTTTAGGTTGTAACGACGCTGTCGCACTGTTGCTAAGCAACGAGGAATATAGCCACTGAGGATTAGCGAGGTAATAATGGGGATAATTTTTTTATCTGGCTAGAACTTAATGGTAACCTTTTTTTTTAATTCAAACAGTGTAAGGACACAGCGAACATGTAAATGAGATAGAACTGTAAGAAATATCAATATCATTTCCCTCAGCTTGCTAAATTAGCAGTTGTTAGTGATTTCATGCTAATTGCGCTGACAGACGGAGTCTTTGACAATTTTGCACGTCATGTTATGTTCAAATTCCAAAACAAAGGACCTTCCGGATTTTCCTAAAATGCATCCTAAACCGTAGTGAACCTCCTCCTGAATGGAATCAGTGCGTTTATTGGCCAATGACAACTTCCAGTGATAGCAACAACCTCTCAAGCACCACTTTACCTCATCCCGTATTAGTCACAGTGAGTCATGCGTCCTACTCTGATGTTTATTGAGTCTGTTCATAGTGAAACGGTTGTGTCTAAAAGTCTGACTCACTTTCCAAGAACTATTTTCATTTCATCAGTTATCAAACAGTGCCTTCATTTTGTCCAATTTCTCAACAAAGACTCCAAAATTCTTTACTAATGCCTGTGAAGCCTTTTCTGAAAAAAACTGAAGGCTTCAGAAATGATAAACCACCTGAACTCATGCGAAAATTCTGCGAATTCAAACAAACAAAGGCGATGTAGATTTGAATTTCGCTCAAATCAAGTCATAAGAAATACGAACACTGACCCCGCCCCTAATCCTAACATTAACTTTGGTATTTTTTCATCTAAAAAATGAGACAGAACTGTCGAGAACATCAACGTTTCCTTCACACGTGATGATAAATTACTAAGAAAAGACTCTGTATGACTAAAAATACAGAACCGCTAACTCTAAACTCTAAACTTCTATGAACTCTTCCTGACACAATCTGTGATCTAACTCCGCCCCTAATCCTAACCTCAACCTTCTTCTGTTTATAAACAGGAATTGTTGCAAAACAGCAACTGTATGCTAATTTTATAACAATTATGAAATTTTTGAGTAACAGATACAGTCGTA
Source organism: Pangasius mekongensis (assembly GCA_033441845.1). Classification (NCBI taxonomy): domain Eukaryota; kingdom Metazoa; phylum Chordata; class Actinopteri; order Siluriformes; family Pangasiidae; genus Pangasius; species Pangasius mekongensis. The sequence continues at coordinate 19,326,586 of JAKKZJ010000020.1, forward strand.
AGGATCAGTTGAGTAAAACTTTACATTGGTTTTAGATAATTAAAGCGAGCTTTTGGGCTGTGTACTGACAATAATGATGGAGGGACACAAAAGCCCACAATGCACAAATCTAATCAAGAATCAATTTTTTGTTGTCATTTGTTGCCAAGCAACAGAAAGCCAGTACATTAGCGATGAGTAATGTGTTTGCTCAGGTTGTTGGCTGCGTTAGACGCTCAGCGAACTGTAAGTTCTGAATAGAGGAATTCTAACGTGACGTTATGACGTTTTACATCATCGCCGACACACCGTGCCGAACACCTGACGCACGGGACTTTGACCTGGGAGTGTGTGTTATGGTGTGTGGTACATCACCGTCTGACAGATGATATAGCGTGTGAGTGTACATGCACGGACATGTCTCAGTTATGCTCCCTCCTGACCTTGAACTTCTTAAGTGCATGTTTCTTGTGTGATTTCAGCGCAAGTGAGGAGCATTGTTAAGTCCAGCACCACTTTCTGACAGTTTGATGTAACCACAATACGTCATGACGAAATTCATGTTTTGGCTGTAAATACACACACACACACACACACACACACACACACTATGGAATGTGATTCAAGGCCAATAATAATAATAATAATAATCCATAAATTTTGTGCTGTTAATTAATTAATAATATCATCACTTTAAAGCCTACAGAGGACATCGTAGGATTCTTAGCTGAAGACATCGCTTATCTCGAGGAGGGAATTATTTATGGATAAAATGATGAATGAGCTTAAGGTTTCTCTGTAAGTGTAGCAGGTGAGTGCATGGTCAGATTATCCTTCACACCTTGAGCACTTTTTCTTTACAATAGGTTTAGACGCTGTGGAAAATTCACATCTTGGAAGCTTCGACTCAAGACAAATCTGGCAACCAGTAGGTGATTTTAATAATCTGAATATAGAGCTCAGAAAATCCACTTTAGCAGGCGTGTAACCCGACTCTGAATACCAGGAACTTTCCCACATAAATATTGGCAAAAGATTTGAAGTCAGGTTTCAGACTCTGGATTGGGCAATGATATGAAAAAGATAAGTGAATGATAAACACTGTTTATCACTGATGGCAGAATGAAATGAGAAACATTGACAAACTGTAGCTCGCTCGTCAGCCGTCTTTCTCTATTTAAACAAAAAAAGTATGCCAAAATATTCTAAGAAGCAGCGATGCTCGTCAGATGAGGTGCAGATTTATGAGAGACACATTTGTACTCATTCATTATGTTTGAAAGGAAGTGTGCGCTTTCTTGGCTTTGCAGAGGTGAAAATAGTTTCCAGTCTGCTGCACCGACTTCGGTGCTTTTTCTCTGATATTTGACGTCCAAGAAAAGCACAAACGGTGACTGTGAACGCTGCACAACATGGCTGTGCTTGCACTCTTTCACCTTTGAAAGTTTCAAATGGTTATTATTTCTGTTATAACTCTAAAATTACACATAACATTTAAAGGTCTTAAAAACACACCCACCGTAGATCTGAACTCGCATGAAGTCTGATTCTTACAACAAAAAGGTAGATAATAATACAACTTTCTGATTTCATGTTATTTGATCAAATACTCTTCACTGATGAAATGTTTTTCTTAGTTTGACCCAAATACCTTTCAAATTCAGTCGCACAGTTTGGGAATTTCTTCAAAAATGTGTTAACTGAGCTGAGTTATGCTTTACTGGAAATGCAGGAATGCTGCCACAGACAGAAGGAGTTATTTTAAAGAGATAGAACGGCCAAAAACTGAAAGTCCTCTATGCCCCTCTCTCAGGTTCAGACTGGAGTTACGCAGCTAATGTAGCTAAAGCCAGCAGTTTAGCATCATGCACAAAATCTGCGATGGCATCCACGGCGGCATCAGACTCAGATACAGGGGTGTGGCCTAAAGTCTGAAGGCGGAGCTTGTGTGTGATTCAGATGATAATATACTCTGGATAAAAAAAATCTGGAACTCCAAAGAGTTTTCTTTTTCCAGTTAAACTTCTTTTGATTTAAAGTTTGTGTCTGTAGAACCCTGTGACAGAATGTTTCCCAATCAGAGAAGACTGCTTTAGGAAGATAAGAACCATTAAGACCATTAAAGAACCATTAAAGAAAACATTTGCTGGATTTCTAAAGGACTGGAGTGGATCTGTTTTGACTAAACACATTTGCGAGAAACAAATTCAGACCAATGAGTTACAGAGCAGATTTGCGTGAAAAACAAGTGACTTGATTTTTACTTCAATTGTAGTATTTCTCCCAAAATAACTAACGATCAGACAGATAGGAATCAAAGCTGTTTCACTGTGACGATGTGGTTCAGTGTTAACGTTTCATTTTTAATCAAACACAAGGGAGTGAAAGGCCACGCCTACATCTCTGAGACTGCGACGGAGACGTCTCCACCAATGAGTCTAACAGGCATAGAGGCCACGCCTCTTTCACTGGGACTTATAAGGCCACGCCTGCTTTACTGAAACTCACAGACACACAGGCCACACCTCGTTCACTTGGACTGACAGACACTAAAGCCACGCCTCCTTGACTGAAACTGAGAGAGACACTAAAGCCACGCCTCCTTTACTGAAACTGAGAGACACTAAAGCCACGCCTCCTTGACTGAAACTGAGAGAGACACTAAAGCCACGCCTCCTTTACTGAAACTGAGAGACACTAAAGCCACGCCTCCTTGACTGAAACTGAGAGAGACACTAAAGCCACGTCTCGTTCACTGAAACTGAGAGAGACACTAAAGCCATGTCTCGTTCACTGAAACTGAGAGAGACACTAAAGCCATGTCTCGTTCACTGAAACTGAGAGAGACACTAAAGCCACGTCTCATTCACTGAAACTGAGAGAGACACTAAAGCCATGTCTCGTTCACTGAAACTGAGAGAGACACTAAAGCCACGCCTCCTTTACTGAAACTGAGAGAGACACTAAAGCCACGCCTCCTTTACTGAAACTGAGAGAGACACTAAAGCCAC
>JAKKZJ010000020.1:19422191-19433182 GCA_033441845.1 Pangasius mekongensis
GGTTATTATATCATTAGCAGCTGAGATCAGTTATAAATCTCAGTATTGGACTCTTTATGCTCTGCATGAAAACAGTAAAATGAACAAAAAACTTTTTGGCACGCTTGACTTGCATAATTGTGGATCTCCAGGACTAATGTGTGTAAATGTGTCATAGGAAAAAAATTCATATCACAGAATGATTTTATTGCGTGAGAAGCACATGCTGCATTCAGTTCACTTGCTAAAATGTTGGTAATTTAAGACAAAATGTCCAAATGAAACAATGGTCTCAAATAGAAAGCTCAGAAGAAAGCAATAAGAAATTAGAAGAAATAAATTCACTAAAATTTATGTTCCTACACCTAATATTTTTAGCTAATGCTGATTTGTTGAGAACAAATTTTGCTTGGTGTAAAAAAATAGCTAATTGTTGCTATTACATCAATATCTCATAACAAAAGTTCATGTCTTGTGTCTCATGAAATCACACAGAAAGGTTAGAGTTCGTATGTTTTCTTAAGACTCCAGAAATGAAAATTTTAACACACACAGTAGATCAAACTGTCACAGGTACTTGAGCGAGTTGCTTGATTTTATTTTGTGTGACAGTCTATGAAAACCTACACATGGTGAAATTCGTATGTAGTTCAGCTATAGATTTTCCTGAATGGAAATGTTTTACTTTGGCGTCTTTCTCAACCAGAAGCAAAGGCAGAAAATCACAATTAAAGATTTCATTCCACTGAAACATGTGGCACCTACTTCTACATTTATAACCTCATCTACCGCTGAAAAAAAAACGCAGACAAAATATGAAGTATAAGTTTAAATGAGTGAAATTTGAGTATCAGCATCATTCACATCAGTCTCTGTCTCATCACGTGAGGTAAAATAACGTTTAAACCCAAGTCTCATCGCCGTCTCTTCACTCCACTGATCTCCGTTCACACTGACATCAGAAAAATAATCACTGATCCATTCACTCCCTGATCTGTTGGATCGGTTTCTTGATGTCTTTTATTAATATTTTAAACCTTTTGTACATTTTGTCTGTACAGTGTGTGTGTGTGTGTGTGTGTGTGTGTGCTCTTCTTTGTTTTGATGATGATGCATTGTTGAAGGAGAATTGCTGATATTTTGCCAGCTGCTGTCTAATTACAAACTGAATTAATTCTGTTAACTCTAGAAAAAAAAACCTGATCAAACTGTGAGGAAAATTGCAATTAGCTAGCGAGGTTTGAGATCTTCACACAACCTCATTACGGAAAACAATCTATGCAGCCAGATGCCAAGACAACGTTTATTTTATGTCATTTTGGTAAAATTATATTTGTTTTGGTCAAAACCTGATTTTTCCAGAATTCAGGAACAGCAAAATCTACAGCAACATCTGACTGTTTTTTTCCAGGCCGCCTCACATTTACTGCTTTGAATTATCGCTTTCTAACCAGAAGTCTAATTCAGAAGTCATTAACTTATTCTAAGAAAATAGCTTGGATAATAGCTTCTCTTAAGCTCTCTGAAACAGGTTTTTTGGCTTGTTCCTCTGGAAGAAGGTTCTATGTACAGTTTCCTTATTAGGAAATGTTCCAAGGGAAGTGAAGAACTCATAAATGTATTTGCACAGATCAGGTTGATAAACTAGCAAACGATCATCAATAAAAAGACGACGTCACACAAGCAGTGCACCAAAAACTCAAGACGCATGATGACCCTAAAGCGTCCGAACATGATTGTGGTGCCTCCCAGGGACCAATTTTCAGCTGAAATGCTGCACACTGAGAGAAAAAATAATAAATAACGTGCAGCTTGAGAATGAACCTGGATGATATAGAAGGTTTACTGTGTTTGTTACTATGTCTTTATATAACATGAGGCGAAGAAATAAAACACAGAAGCTCAGAATTGTGGAAACCCCAGTGTAAGACACTGATTTTAGTCCTCATGAAGGGTGTGTGAGGTGATGAGATGATTTTAGAGTGAAGAAGCAAGAGAACAGGAAAATGTGCAGAGCAGGTGGTCCTTCAAGACTTCACAGCTTTTAGAACTAATTTCATTTGTCCTGCTCGTCCGTGATGTATGATGAGATCCGCAACCAAAAAGCAGATGAAATCATCATGGTAATGGTGGATTCACACACACACACACACACACACACACACACACACACACACACACACAGTCCCAGCTGGGAGTGGTAATGGCCTGCTACAGGCTGCAATCAATAGCACCACATTATACATTTGCATAATAAGCGTATATTTCTGCGTGTGACAGATTCCCGGGGTCGTCCAGGGGACACGCGTCTCACTGCGTCTCTCCTCCACGCACTCCACATGATGAATGTCTTACGGCAGCTCCTCTGTTTATGCTCAGAATATCAATTTGCTCGCCGTCTCCCTTCTTTCTCTCTCTCTCTCTGTCTCTCTCCCTCTCTCTTTTCATTCAGTTTAGCTCAAAGTGGCTTTATTGCACAGATCAGAGAGATAATTTAGATTCATTTGACGCGTACGCAAATAGATGCATATGGAAATGTGTACGTTTTACACATATGCATGAATTTCGCAAAGAAATATTCCTATATTTATGCACTTCAGCAGAATTTCCAGGATGACTATTACTACAGCTTTTCTCTTGCTCTCTCACTGTATAAACATATATTTTCAATTCCGCTGACATTTATACACATGAATATGTATAGTCTATATCAAAAATTTGAATATTAATGAATTGAATAAAACGACACTTGAATTCAGAAATTTATTTCTACTAACTCACACATTTGTAGCCAGGAATAAAATATCCACTCAGTTTAATTCAATTCCATGTGGTTTCATGGCTATGGTTCATTCTATTTCATTTTAATATCACAGATAAATTTAGATGTTTATTTATTTATTTATTTTTAAAAAAATCCCTCTCCTGTGTGAGCACTCCTAAATTTAATTTTATTTTTAATCATGTTTCTTTCTCCCTCCCTGGTTTCCTTCCAAGCCTGTTTCCTTTTGCTCTTCCTTTTTATTATTCTTTATTCTCTGTGTTATTAGAGCATATTATTTTAAAAAAAAATCTCTGAAACATTAATATCACCAACTTCCTTTTGCACCTTTTTTCCCCCTGCGGCCTCAATTTTATTTTATTTTTTTGTTTTTTTGGTCTCATTAAAAGCACATTTCCTTAAGTAGTCAGGATTGTTTATCTAATAAAGCAGTGTATTAGCTGGTGGTGTTGAGTTCACACCTTCATGACAAAACTGGGCGAGATTACAAGCCCTGATCAGTTGACCTGATGCTGAAAGTGTGACCTTTGACCCGAACACGCATCATCGTATTCTCATTTCTCAGCGTGATGGAGGCTCGACGTCTAGTTCAGCGGTGATGAAGCACGGCCGTCTCACAGAGAGAGAGAGAGAGAGAGAGAGAGAGAGAAATCTGATCAAATGTGCTTCTGGTCATGCGCAGATCTGATTCTGATTCGTTTACATGAGGAATAGAAGAACATCTAATCATCTTTTTGAGGTTTAACAAGAGAAGGAATGTAAAGCTGCCATACCAAGAATGCATAATATCTAAACAACTGTAAATCGTGTAAACAACTTTACAGGGGATTTGATTGAATTTCTCATCCCACGTGTGATGTGATGGTTCTGAGTTTTGGTTACAGTCTGAAAACGCATCAGCCAAACCGAATGTTTTAACTTCACTGGATTCTTCACTTTCTGCTTTTCATATTAATCCCATTTTTTTCTAAAAGAAATCAATTCTCAATTAGTCAACAAGGGCTGTGTCTCAAACCGCACATTGTGCACTGTATTCATACACGATACGCTAGAATATAGTTGACTAATACCTAAATGTTTATAAAGCTCCTCCTGTAATGAATTTCAGTAGAAATATTTCAATAAAATAATGCATTTAAACCAGTAAAATACTTTTACTGAACTATAAAACACATTTTACTGTTGGTTGTGTTGAATTCTGGAAACATATTTACTTTTACTACTGTACCTGCTGTGACTGTATTGTAAAAGCACATTATCATTAACTTTGCAGTAAAACTAGCTGCTAAAAGCATTTACCTGATGTGGGCAGCCTGGTCTGGCTAATTTTACATTTTCCAATTAAAAAAACCTACCAAAGTTTTGACAAAATGTACCTTCAATGATTTTAATTCTAGGTAATGTTAGCCTAGTAAGGTAGCTAATGTTTCCTAGCTAGCCTGATTAGCTAAAATAGATAGCGCTGATTCTGTCTTTGTATAATTTGTATAAACCTTGTGTTTGTCTGGATTCTGTTGGATTTTTGGCTCATTTAAATTTCAGATGCATGTTTCACAATAAAAGAGTTAAACAACAGCAAAACTCCAGAATTACAGTTTTGGTTTTAATTTACTGCTAGCAAAATTAATGATTTGCACTTTATTTTAAAATGAAAAGCTACCACTGCTGTTACAAGATGCGCTGAATGTTGGATTGAACATTTTTACAGGACGTCACTGGAGTATTAATAGTAGCACTAATAATAAATACTCTGCTAATGTAGTGTGATGTGAGATGGACCAGTAATCTCTCGAGCGCAGATTTGCAGGAAACCTTCCACTATAAAGTTATAAATGGTCAAGTTTAGGTTGAAAAGTCTATCTTGGGTAGAAGTCCAACCTTTACATGTCCATCCTTTTAATCATAAACTATATGTGACATTAAAATAGTTTCAGTTGCTTGTTAGCTAACCTGTGATTTAAACTCGACGTCCAGCCCCGTCGGTCCACTCCATATGACAAGGTGGACATGTAATTCATGTTCAGTTCATTCTGATATTGTAAATGCAATCACACACTGCATTACCTTTTAGTGAAGAGATGAGATTCTTTTGTTCGGTTTAGCAGCGATCCGGCCAACGCTCAGTTACAAAATGAAGCCACACATAACACAAAATAATACACTATATAATACAAATGAAACAGTAAAAATAAAAGCAAGTGTGTAAATACAGTCTTGGTGCAAAACTGACTGCGTGAGTCTGAGGTTCTGAGGTAGTGCATATTAAAATAAAAAATACATACAATATTGATGTCTAGGACTGTACTTAGATGTTGTGTAATATAACGGAGGGTGTGTCTGACTTCTGTCTGTGCACGATGGTGGATTAGTGCAAATACCGTTGTGCAAGATGCTGAGTCAAGGTCACGTGTGCAAATGCCACGTAAACAATGAGAATGTTGGAGCAACATGAATGATTTGAATCAATTTACTAATCATGTACTGTGTATGTGGTTATATTACACTATTATACCGTTATACTGAAGGATGAAAGGATGAACTTCTTACTTGTCTCTCTCTCTCTGTGTGTGTGTGTGTGTGTGTGTGTGTGTGTGTGTGTGTGTGTGCTAACGTGTCAAGTCATTTTTCTATCCTGTGGAATTGTATTTTAGATTCACCGTGTAACTGATGGCCCTAGATCTCGTTAATCTGTGTAACTTGGATAACTAATATGGCTTGTTTTCTCTTCTCTGATCAGTGGCTGGTGATATTTTTCCTTTAATAATGGACGTCTTGCTAGAACAAGATGGTAGCTCAGAGCCTGGATCCTCATTACACCAGAATGGCCCAAACAGCTGATTTTATCTAAAGAGAAAGAAGTAAAAAGAGAGAGTGTGTGAGGTGGTTGTTGTTGTTGTTGTTGTTGTTGTTGTTGTAATAATAATATCAATTAGACCATCACAGATAATATTCTATCAGAAGTTTCAGTAATGTGTTTGACAGGTTCTAAGAAGGCTGAAAGAAAAACTATGTGCAAAAATGTAGGAATGTGTGTAAACATTAAGTATAAATTTTCTCAGCTATAACAAAGTTAGAAACAAATCCTGATAACCTGCTCATTTTAGCTGGACTCCTCACAGGTCTCAGTGTTTCCTGTATGTAACATCTACCGCATCTTTCTAGTCATTTTATTGACTCGGTTCTTCCTCACTAATAAATCCACTTGCGCCACTTGAACTTTTAACCTGTCTCAAGATTTCCCCCAAATGGACTTCATTTATTTTCAGCTTTATAGCTCTCACACGTGATTTCCCTTTTTCTCTTAACAGTTTATTTAAGATCTCGATGCTTTTCGGAGCTGAAATCTGTGAAATCCTGAATTAAGGAGCTTTGTCTGGTCCAGACACAATATAAATAAACATGAATCTCATTCACACATCCTTCATATTCATAATGTTTGTGTGTTTTTATGGTAAATATGACCATGACAGCTTTTAACACATTGATGATTCTTAACACATGATGTCATTTTATTTATTATTTATCTTGAAAACTACTGCAGAGATCATGAGAGCATGCAGATGAAGAATTCCTTCGTACAGGAAAGCTTGTGCATATAACAACTCTGAATGAATAAACAAAAGAGGACATTTTAAGAGAGATTTATATTCTCATACGGACTGTAAGAGCAGCTGAATCCACTAAAGTGGATTTCGGCATTAATACCAGCAGTTTTTGGTGAATCCAAGGTGATATGTTTTTTTTATTTCAAATATATATTGCATAAATATCATATTTACTGTCATGTGATTTCTAAATATAACCAATTATTTTATCTTAATAGCACATGAACATGTTTTGACCTGGTTTATGAGCATTGCTTATGTGTTTGTTTAACTTTCCTGACATCATCATCATATTCATGCTTTCATTTTCACCATTTATTTTAAAGAAATCTGAGGCTAGAGATGATTAAAGGATGATCTCTCAGTGCTCTGGACTGGACTGGAGTGAACTCTGAGTGAACTCAGGATGATCCTTCGCTATAAATGAATAGACAATAGATGCACTTTTCCTCACAGAGGGAATCGGTGGCTTTATTTCCGAGTCACAGAAACTCATAGTGTAACTTCCCAACTTAGCCACAAGAAAGACACAGCAGACGACGTCGTGTGTTTAGAGAACGGTGTGTGTGTGTGTGTGTGTGTGTGTGTGTGTGTCTTTTTTTGGCATCCCGTTAGGTAATTATCTTCAGCGAGAGCTCGAGGCGTCAAAGATCAGAAAACACACACGTTTAAAATGCACTGACATTACACCTTAATGTTTATTCATTCCTAATTTACTGAACCTTCTACTAAATAGCTTGACAGCAACATGGAGTCGCCTGAAGCTGCATCCTGTCTGGAAATAAATGAAACATTTGATTAATAACTGCGTTAATTCTCTTGTCTCGTCGTAAACATTAGAAACAGAAATAACTCTTGGCTTAATTTTTTTTTTTTTTTTGCTTTTAATTATGATATACTTGCTTTGGCAATAAAACTAATTAAGGTGCTCCGTTTATATTTTTTCCCAAGAGATGATTTTGCAAAAGTAAAAAGTGCAGTAGATTATTTTTCATTATTTTATAACTAACCATCTTTTTATTTTTGCTTTTACGCTCATTACACAAAACCTCATCAGCTCACGTGAATCATCGATCTTTTTTTAATTTATAAACTATGATGCAGTGAAATACAAATTTTTTGTTTTGTTTACAAGTTTTAAAAACATTATCAGTGACCACACCATCCACCATCCCTCATGTTTTGTTGGATAATTAAATTATATTTCAAAATTTTAACTCGGAATCAAAACTCAGCGCTTCAAACAGCTTTTGTCTAGAATTCCCAGCTCCCTTTCGACGAGGAAAAACCCACACGGCATGGAAATGTTTCCTGACGAAACCGTTTCACTTTTCTCATAGAATTAGAAGTGGATCATCTGCGCATGCGCACATGCGAGACAGAGAATAACAGCCCAACGCTTCCCTTATTTTCTTCTTCAATAGCCAGATGACCTCTAGTTCACCTTGGGAATGCAGTTAGAGCCTTTAAGAAAACGAACCGACACACACACACACAGAGAGACACACAGAGACAGACACACACACACACAGACAAAATCTAGGGAAAGTACATGCACCATGCAGTAGGCTATGCTTATGCACATACACAAGTTACTACCTGACACCCAAATATAGCCAATTCTACATTTTCCGTTGTTTATTTTTGTCTTTGTTTAGTCCTCAGTTCGGCCAACATGCTCTCTAAATTTGGAATAGAAAATTTGTTGAAATGTGATGAACAGTACCGCAGAGCCCTGTCTGTAAAACCCCGTCTGTATTTATTTCTCAGGAAACCTGCTTATGTCTAAAAGCTTTACTTTCTTTCAGAACACACTAAATATTTTATTTTTCTATTTGTCACAAAGGAATTTAAATCGACCCACCACGTGACTTTGACCATTTTATTAAGTATTACGGGTTACAGTGAATATTTTTCTGTTCAAGAAAATCACGCCAGCTGTTTTTATTTGAAAATAAAACTACTGTAACTTTTTTTCTTTAATTTCTTCACTTTCAGAAATAAAGGCACCAGGCTGCACATCTACTTTTCCTGGTCTCTGTGGTGCTGCCATCAAACCAACATGTTTTGCACCTTTTTAGTTTGAATGTTTTACATGGAAATTAATAATTCTGAAGAAAAATAATTTCCAATAATTAGACCTTAAGGATCACAAGTTAATTTCCGAGATACGTACTAAAGATACCACAACAGCGACAATAAACAGTACAGTTTGGTATTTTTTATTTCTGAGAGTATTTCTACAGAAATCTGGGAATATTCACAAAAAGGGTCAAAGTGGGTTCTGTTTGACGTTTTATTAGTGTTTTTTTGCAGTAGAAAATGTACTGTGATCTAAACTGATACTGGATGTTTATTTGGTCTCAGTGATGTTCCCATCCGTGACACACACACACACACACACACACACTAAAGCCTGTGTGGTGGGGAACGCCTCTGAAAAGGTCATCACCCATTAGCTAAAGACACTTGGCCTCCAGCTGAACCCACGAGCTGCTCATCATCTGCCTGAAGAATTCCGTGTGTGAGTTTACATGAAGTGAAGAGCGACCAGAAACAGCTGCTCGTTGTCTTTTCAGCTCTAATGCACTCGTTATACAACAGTAATCAGGAATCATTCAGCAGTTATAAACACACACACACACACACACTGCGCTAATAACGCTACACATATAATAAGTGATAAGTGCTGAGATGCTACGAATTGCGTTTGCTTTGATTTGTTTTTCTTCTTCTTACGCAAGAAAGTGCTATCAAATTATTTGGGGGGGAAGAAACAAACATTTATGAAATGCATTTCGGTCACATTTGATGCATGACAACTTTATTGACCACAATCACTTACAGCACAAAATAACACCAAGTCCATTTTACGTGACTTTCTACAAGTTAAAAATCACCATCTAATATACAGAGCGCATCACAAGAGCGAAAAAAAGACTACAGTATTGTTTTTTCTGTAAGTGCCCCGTATTATAGCAGGCTAAAGTCTTTAGATTCATTACATTAAAAAAAAAAAACCACAACATAAATAACAGATGAGTTAACTTAATTGTATAAATAAGTAACAGTGTGCAAGCTGGCAAATGGATGGCGGACAGAATGTGTCCTGTTCAAGTATTAATAAAAAGAAAATACGAAATAAATACTTACGAATCAGCTATATTAAATGAATTTAAATTTTAAATAAAAATAAATAAGCTCAAATAAATTAACATTTGGTTCTGTTTAAAGGAAGATGATGAGATGCTGTTTTGTTGCGTTCTGGTGTCCATGAAATGTCTGAAATGTCTCTCTAGTCTAAATTTTTGTGATGTCCTGGTCTCGCGCTGCACTGTTTGAGGAAGACGAGGAAGAAGAGGAGGATGAAGGTCGGACCTTGGTGTTGGGTAACCTGTGATCCTTCTTCCATTTCATCCTGCGGTTCTGAAACCAGATTTTGATCTGCCTCTCATTCAGACACAGCGTGTTGGCGATCTCGATTCTTCTCCTCCTGGTTAAGTATCTGCTGTAGTGAAACTCCTTCTCCAGCTCCAGGATCTGCTGGCGGGTGTAAGCGGTGCGGGATCGCTTGGGCTCCGAACCATACGAGTTCGCTGAAAGCAAAGAAGAAAATCATTTTTAACAGATGTGTTATTTATAACCGAAATCATGTCGAGGATGCTTATCGGCGTTAATGCTTTAATGCTTGTGTGTTGTTTGTAATAGCTACTGCTCACGGGTCAGACTGACTTTGGACAGCTGACACGGAGCATGTGTGTGAAAATAACAGACCATGAATATACATCCATGATGTTGGGAGACACAAAAGCACTTCTCATACCTGGAGATCCTCCTACCTGCTGCAGCTGTGAGTGCAAATATGACCTAAGGTGATATGACCCTCAAAGTGAATTCATTTGATTTATTTCTGTAAAAAGCAGTTATTAATATTATCACCGGTCAAAATGAGCAGAGCGCCGAGCAGAGTGTTTAGCAGATTCACCAAAAGGAGGTCAATTCTTTTTCATGTTTAGAGCAGAAAATGTGCCAAACACAGGCCTAAAGTTAGGTGTTAAAGAAAAATGAACATGGGTTTTAAAAAAGTTTAAAACGGGACATTTGGACGCGAACAGAACACAAGAGTTAAAATATTTATTGATGCCTTATGAATTGATTATTTTGAATTACACTGATTTCCTCCTGGACTTTCACGAGTTTATTTAACCGCGGAGGAGTTTGCTTTGTACCTGATAAACCTTCCTAGAAGAATGCAGAAAGTAAGCGCAGGGCACTTCAGTGATCATCCTACAGATAACCCTAACCCTAACCCTAACCCTAACCCAGCCCGCGACCTCACTTCACACTGACCCCGTTTTACTGACCCGTCTCTTACAGCACAGACACTACAACTGACCTCAGTGTAATACACACTCTATAGACCTGCCACGAAAAATGGCTAATTTAATTTAAACGACTATTCACTTTTTCTTTTAGCGGATAAAATCTCATTGCATCCGAGTTAAGCTCGTTCCATTGCTCTGAAATGGCAACCTACTGATTAATACTGTAAAGCAGAAAGCTCGTGTAATACACCAGAATTGTTATAACCTCCACATTCACATCTCTGATCATGCTAATTCATT
>JAKKZJ010000020.1:19437950-19448200 GCA_033441845.1 Pangasius mekongensis
AGAGAGAGAGAGAGAGAGAGAGAGAGATTGTTAGCCAAGCCTAATAAGACAAAAATATAATCTCTCTCTCTTTTAATGAACATAAATTAAGCAAAAGCTAAACGTCTTGTCCATTTGCACTGATTTCATAGTCGACAAAGTGGATTTAAAGCTCCTGACGCTGTAAAATAACATCAGAAAACAAAAACAAGGAAACTCGAAGCTTAATAAGATTAACCAGAGCATTTAAAAAGCCTAATTGAAACACATTAGCTCGGGGAACACCACGAGCATTTGCTCAGGAAACATTAAATGAACATTTTCTGAAGAAAACATTGAATTAGAGTATTAATTAATCCCCCCAGGGTGGTGGAGGAGCACGTGACTATTTCATTACGAGTTAGGTTATTAACTTACAGCACCATTTTGGAGTAAAAAAAAAATCATCCAGGGGACCCTCTGTGGTCTTCTGTCCACTCGCATGGCCTTAACTCGAGGGCTTGTTTTGTCACTTCTGCCTATAAACCATAAAACTTATTCTAATGGCGTCACGTGCTGCACGCGAACCACTCACACACACACACACACACACACACACACACTCCCTACAGGCCTCATTCAGACTGCAAAAGTTTAAAAAAGTGGATAAAACCACGCATCCGCACGGGTTCTAGCTGTGGTCAGTGCTAAATATTCATTTATTTTTATTATTAGTAATAGATTTTGTTACTGCGGGCTTTAAGCAACGCTGCAGTGGTGAGTAACCTGCATAATTTATAGGCCATTGCTTAAAATAGATGTGTTAATGTGCAGTGTATGTGTGTAATATTAATCATATTATGTTTGTTTATTTACTTATTTGTTTATTTATTTATTCGCAATGTCTGATTGAACTGGTTTTTCACATTTTTGCTTTATCTTCACAAATATGAGTAACGTGATGAAAAATTCGCATAATAAATGTCTGTATTTAATCTATTAACTATTCATTTAACTCGACAAACTTTCAAAAGAAAATATTTTACATATTAAGATTTCATTCCCCATTTTATTTGTAATATTTAGGCTATCATAGAGTTTAATATAGCCTACAAGTCCTTATTATTATTATTATTATTTAACTGTATTCTTATTAATAAAGGACTAAAACGTTACGTAACTCTGGAGTGGACATCATCATGGAGTCAGAGCAGCAAGCAGTCAGAATAAAACCTGGTCTCATTTCCCATCTGTTTCAATAGACAGGATACAACTGTCGTCGTTTTAGAGCCATAAAGTTTTATTAGGTGTCAGGGCCATAAAACGTTTTACAGGCATCTGTCTGTACTGTAAATAATTACAGAGGAACTGAAGGACAGCGCGAGGAGAAGAGTTAGGTTAGCCTCTCAAACCTCTCCAGTGTTTTTAAAGCTTATTTTGAGATTAATTCCAAGACCCTTTTCTCCCAAGACCTTGTAACGGAATCCTATGGATTTCTGCCCTGAACCAGAAAAAAAAAATTAATAAGATTTAAAATATTTGGTTTGTGAAACGTAACGGAGCACATAGTTGAAATTCCTTCAGCTGACATTCTGGAAATAAACCTGACACTTTGCGGATGTTGTTATTTGGACAAGTGACATGAGCGGAAATCACTCAGTGTCTCTTTAGCAGCTGAGCATCGAATTAACACACAACTCACACACACACACACACACACATTCACACAAAACTCACACACACACACCCATTCACACAAGTGGCACTTTAAGATGTTTTATTCAGTTCAGGATTTTCATTTATTGCATTGAATCCATTATGTGCACGGCCATGAGGATTGTTTAGCCTGTGTGCAATATTTCCAATATACAGCATCTGCTTTGTTAGTGACTTACAATAAACACTGAGGTTCTTAAAGAAAAAAAGGACAAGTCTCTTATCCAAGCCTGTAAGTCAGTCAGAGAACAGAACATCAACCAAGATTAAGGATTAAGCAAAAGGTAAACCTGTAGTCTTGTGCACTGAGCTCGCTGTAGTGTCTCATAGCAGTTCTGAAGCGTTATAATCTCATAAATTAGACAAAAATACATCTTTGCACGTTTATATTAATATATCTCAGTATTAGGCCTATATTTAAGTGCTCTAACTCCAGCATCAGTGATGCATTCTTACACTCAGACCTATTACAGTGTAGAAATGACACTCACGGGTTAATATCAGTAGTAGGCTTGTGCCGATCATTTGTTATTTATATATATTGTGGACATGATGCTCTCATCACGCTCTCATGACCCTCCTGAGCTTTACTTGTTATTTTGGAGGATTCCTCACTAGGTGGCCATTTTGGGCAGCGTCCCAAAAACAAACAAACAAACAAACAAAAAAAAGTCTGCCGTGTCTGCAGTGCCATAAGGCCTGGGTTTGTACAGGCTCCGTGTTATAAGTGAATTTGAAGGAGCAGTGCACGTGCACTTCCTGATGCACTCCATCTCTAAGTTCACTAAAAGTTAAACATGGAGGTCTGCATCCTCATGACTCAAGACTAGAGAGGATTTAAAAAAAAAACTGCCTACACACTCAGGAAGAAATAGTACTAAACTGTACCTTTCCTCGTCTCTGCAGTGGTGCCTTTTTATCTTTTGTACGTGTTTTTGTATTTTTCACCTGGAAATGTGGATAGTGTGCGTTTAAAAATGGGTTAAGGTGCACACATGGTGTTCATTATACCCGCATTTCTAGGTTAAATGAATACAGGCTATTAAAGGTACAGCGCCACCACAACAACAAGGAACTGTATAGTTCTCTTTTTTCCCCTGAGTGCACAATATTATGAGAGTAAAATGAAAGGCCAGGTGATTATCATGATCAGAAATTGCAATATCGCCACAGACCTATTAGTAATAAGACATTATAAAGTTTTCAGTTTAGTACTGATGTTTCATTTTGTGTCTTTGTGTCTTTCTTCCATTTCATTCTGCGGTTCTGAAACCAGATTTTGATCTGCCTCTCGTTCAGACACAGCGTGTTCGCGATCTCGATTCTCCTGCGTCTGGATAAATATCGGTTGTAGTGAAACTCTTTCTCCAGCTCCAGTGTCTGGTATCGGGTGTAACTCGTCCTCGCTCGTTTCCCATCCGATTCTGAAGTTTCACCCAAAAAAAAAAAAAACAAACAAAAAACAAAAAACAGAATAAACACACAAAAGTCTACTTTTAACACTGCGGCATTTAAAATGGGCCACATGCAGCATCAGGAGCGTGTTGCACTGCTGTCTTGCTCCTGCTTTTCCTTTAGTTATTTATTTATTTATTAATTACAAAGCTTTGAATTGAATTAAATTTAATATTTACTCGAATTCACACACAAACCTAAATTGTCGAATACTTGGAAACTACAGCTTCCTCCCATGGCTCTGATTGAACACTAGCGGCATTTAATTAACAGCTTAATCAGCTTAATTAACACTGAACAGTTAACTCTGGTGACTCAGTGGATAGAGGACGAGTTATGATTACAAATCAGATTATTATCAGTAGTTATAAAAAAAGCAGTGGTTTGAAACAGCAAGGACACTGACACCGAGTCACTGAAAATAACCGCTTCTGTAGCTTTCATAACACATCGCATCTTTAATGTTTATTCATCTCCTTACGGTTTATTTTCCACTACGCAGTTTATCAATGCACACTTTCTGACGCTAATATTCCTGAAATAGCTTAATAATTCTATTTACAGCACTTCAGGGTACATTTGGAATCTCGTTTTCATTCATCTATTCATTTACTTCTTCTATTTATTTAACTGATCCAGAGTTTTAGCTCGGTTTGGTGGTTTGTTGTTTCCCTTATCCAATTAGGCCGCCATAAATTTGGTCTCGGATGGTCTCTTGGTCGCGAGCGGACAGTTTTACGAGCAATTGAAGCCTTTTGTCATAAAAATTTACGACCGCCGGTTTTATTATTTCCGAATGAGGTCTATAAAACTCGGGGGAAAAAATAACAATGAATGAACGAGGGGGAGGAAACAGAGAGGAAAACAGCCGAAGGAGCGAAAGTGAAGACAGGAGAAAACTTTTTTTTTTCTTCTTCTTTTTTTTTTTTTTTTTTTTTTTACCGTGGCTCGCGTGCAGTTTAGTCATCCACGGGTAGATCGGCGGTCGAGTGTGCGCGAGCTGCGCAGCTTTCACTTTCTTTTCCGCGCTGCTTTTTGCTTTCTTTTCCACCTCGAACGCGTCGTCGTGTCTCCCGTCGTCCGCGTCTCCGCTTTGCGCGTCGTAAGACGGTTCCGAGGCGCGGTCATAGTCGTCGTGGTGGTGGTGGTGGTGGTGGTGGTGGGCAGCAGGTGGACCGGAGCTCATCTCCCGCACGCGGCGACGGCGGCGGTGGCTGTAACGGGGGCAGGGCGCGCGCTCGCTCGCTTGCGTGGACTTCGTGGGCGCGGTTGTTGGTTTTGGCGAAGGCGGACTCCGCGTGACTCGATTTCTTCAATCGGAAACGTAAGATGTCATCGCAAAGCGTTTTAAAAAAAAACTTTTTGGAAGTTTTTTCTTTCTTTCTTTCACATTTCTTGCTGTAAACGCCTGTGATTTGTGTTTTGCTTGAACTGTTTATGATTAATCCAGATTTTTATAGGTGAAAGCTTTTTCCATCTTCATTTGCTATTGGCCAAATATAGATCGTTTCAAGTGGATCACGTGCTTGTTTCCTCCAGTCATGCATTTGGTTAGATCCTGTCAGGGCTTTATTGATGGAAATGTAAAAACATGATAAGTTGCGCAACAGTGGCACTCGAAAGAAGGACCAATAGCGTCACCTGGTGATTATGACTCTACAGGACAGGGGATTTCATTCTGCTAAATTTAATTCCTTATAATGTTTTTGTTGATTTCACACCAGCAGTAGAAAAATAGAGAAATCAGACAGACGTCATTAGGAGTCATGAGGACAGTTACCCCTGAAATAAGTTTGCCGTGTTTTAGTACAAGTGACTTTGTGTAAGATAATCAGATGCTTTAAAAAAAAGTTTAATTTAAAACTCCAATTTTCCATCAGATTAAGAGCATCACTGTCTTAGACAACAAAACATCAGCCCTAATAATAATAATAATAATAATAATGTAAGTATTTGTTAAGGTTAAAACTAATTAATGTGATGAAGTGGCGCACAGGTTCCGCATCCTTTTACTCTGAGCTTCTGTGCCCTCAGTGTTGTTCTTCTTTTCTCTTAGTCTTTGTTTTTGCGTGTAAATCCACCACAGGACCAAAGATAGCTTTAGTGATATTTTAGACTTCCAGCTGTCGGGACTGTTCACATCCAGGCTCGTGTGTGATTATTGTGATTCTGTGATAAACGTCATTTAATGAACTGAGAGTTTTAAAGTTACTGAATCAGGCTCTGAAACACTAAACTGAACTGAGTTTTCCGAAAAGCATAAAACATCGTCGTTAAACAGTCGAGCGATCATCACATTTTACTCTCTCAACCTGTTCAGAGCCTAACGTTAGAGAAATGTGGCCCTGACCAACTACCTTTACATTTCAACAAGTTTCCGTTACAGTTTTACTAAACACATTTCACCTAATTCTATTAAAACAACAAAATATGGAGGCAGTGTGACGACATACCAGATTTTCTGGCGGAATTCTATATTAATTGCCTTCAAATCTGCCGCATGCTTTTGTTTCTTATTCATTTGGCTTTTTTTTTTTTTGTTGCTGTACAAGTGACTTCGTTAGGAATTTCACTCCCTACCTTAAGCCATGCTTTTAAATCATTACATTTATAGTTTTATATGATTAAATCATTTTAGTTGACTAGTTTTAAGACATTTTTAATAAAACCTTTATGCTGTTGTTGTATTTTGGCTTTTTTTTTTTTTTTTTTTTAAATTCGCCAAAGTAGGAATCATTGTCCACATCTGCACCTGAATCTGTTAGCAGGATCGGATCATTTCATTTTCAACCCTCACTTTTTGATTTTATTTCTTCCTCATGGGTTTAAGGCGTAAAGAAAAGCTTTCAGGTGATTCTAGTGAAACTCTGGTTTATAACTCGTGCACTGAATATTTTCTGAATTAAAGACACCGAGAGTTATAGGCCTTGGTTTGGAAAACTTCTTTTTAATTTATTTATGAGTTTTTTTTTATTATAGTTTTTTAAATTAATTTTTTATTTTGCATTTATTTTGAAAGTCTCTGTATCCTGACCTCTCGGTGATGGTCCAAATCTCGAAATTCACTTCCATAAATAAAGCCAAAGCCCAGCACTTCTTTTAAACATGTACCTTTGTCCGACTTGGTGCTTCTTAAAGTGAATGATATTTGTTTTTTATATTAAGCATTTAATGTCGCGAGGATTTATACTGTATAGTTTTTACACTTTTGTTACACTCCACTGCAATATTTCTAAACTGGCTTCAAGCTGCTCTTTTGATCTACAATCTTGTAATGTAGAATATTTTCTCTTCTCTTATTACAGTGTAAAGCCCGAATAACTCGCCCAGTACTTGCTGAAATCCTCCTGGTAGAAATAATCCGAGTTCAAATAGATTGTTTGCTGATTTTTTATTATTTTTTTTAAAATAGTGAAACAACATTTTAGCAAAACGTTCAAACTTGTGCGCGCTAGGTTACATTTCCAGCAACAAACTGGGAAAAGCTCAAACCTGGTGTAATTTAGCTGAAGGTTTTATTTATTTATTTATTTATTTATTTGAAAGATTGTCTTTTCATGTATTTATAGACGTTCTGTTGGCTGTTTGTCATAGTTTCATGTAAACAGGGAATCTGGACTACTTTTTCGAATGAAGAGTTTAATTCTTAAACATAAAATACGTGTATAAAATGTGCATAATTAGGACACACATGATGTCTGACTTCTTGAGAATCCTCTCAGGAGCTGTAGTAAGCGATGTGCTTAGGGGCTGATCATGATTTTCTGAATGTAATATTGCTAATGCTGGTGCAATATCAAATGACATGTAAGTGACACAGATTAGATATGCAATGACACAGATTAGACTCGTTGAGGATACATGTTGATGTTTATTTAAAAATGATACCAGTTCAGTAGGTAGTTTTATATAACCAAACATTTTCTTGTATGCATCGACGAGGGCCACATTTATAGTCCATTATTTTTCGTCTCATGGCGTTGAACAGCTAAGGCAAAGTCATTTCATATAAACATTCTTTCCATATATGCAAATGTATACATAATTATGAATTGTCAGCTTCCCCTCAGATTTTAATCCGTAACAAAATTCGGTGTGTACTGTCACCAGGTAGCTTTATATAACCGTATTTTGTCTACATGATGAATACGTGGAGTATAGATATACGTGGAAAAGCCACAATTATAGCGCATAACAGTTTGTGAGGCAAAATTCAACAGGTAGTTTGATTGATAGGTAGTTTGTAACCATATTTTTTCAATATACATATATGTATGAAATATCACACATAATTATGGCACATGTTTTTTTTTTATAGGTAGTTTCATGTATATACAACGTGCCTGATGCAAAAAAACAAACAAACAAAAAAACTACTCCTTAGTGTCATTCGAGGATCCTTCTGTAACCTCTTTCCCTGTTTCCTGTTCGTGTAGAGTGGAGGTCAGATTGTTCTCTTTTTTCCATTTCATCCTGCGGTTCTGAAACCAGATCTTAATCTGTCGCTCGGTTAGACACAGCGTGTTGGCGATCTCGATCCTTCTTCTCCGTGTTAAATACCGGTTGTAGTGAAACTCTTTCTCCAGCTCCAGTGTTTGGTACCGAGAATAAATCTGACGCCCTCTGCGCCTGTCGGAGCCATAACCAACACCTGAGGAGAAGAAAGGATAAGGTGATTAACTTCAGGGGGAACAATAATGCTTAAGGCTGTGGACAATTCTCTCCTGTTTATGGTGTTTTGTTCAACATTATTTCATTATGAACTCACACACACAAACACACACACACACACACACACACACACACACACACACACACACACACACACACACACGTGCTGGCTTATACATCACTACCTCACAACTTCTACACGCGCACAACAATTAGATTTAGTTTGTGATTGAACAGGTAGCAACTCTGAACTCATTTATTTATTTTTTTAACAACCCAGTGAGAGTACTGAACAAACCTTTAACTTAAACTCGGTTCTGCTGAAACTGGACAGGACGAGCTCATTATTCAGGCTTTTCACTTTTGTTTGTTTTGAGCATAACCATAAGCAATAAAATTCCCCTGATAAACACTCTTTTTTTTCTACAAACAGCGCCATAAAACTCCCCTCTCTTAGGGTTTTGTTTTGAAAGTTTTTGTTGGTTATTTTTTGACCAAATGGGATTTATTTCCCTGAGTGATAAGACATTTACTGCCAGAGCGACAGAGGAGCTCTGTCCAATGCTTTATGGGGCAATAAAACAATAAAAACCCAAATTTCTAGTTGTAGTAGTAAAAAAAAAAAAGCCTGTACAGTCCATGCAGCTCAGACTGTGTCTCTTTAAATAATAAATAAAGAAATAAAGAAATGTTGTAAACTCACCACTGTGCGAGTTCATTCTCTGCATCCAGGGATAAATCTGTATGCTGCCGCTTTTTGGATCCTGGCACGCGCTTCTGCATTGCTCTAACGACGGTGAAGTTGTGAAGTCCTGCGCGAAGCTTTGTCTGCAACCGGAAATCGCGTCTTTGTCCGAGTAAAACGCGCTGGATCCGTAGTCGTACGGTGCGCGGCTCGCGCCGAACATCACGTCTTCCTGCGGCGGGTAGAAGGGCGCGCGGTACATCCGGTTAGCGGCGCCATAGGACGACGGGAAATGGCGGACCACGGGGTCGTAGGTGCTCGAGTTGGACAGGGCCACGTTGGGCAAAACCTCGTGAGCTCCGGTTAAGTGGCACGAGAGGGACGAGTTGGTGAAATAGGAATTCATACCGTCCACTCTCACTCACTCTCTCTCTCTCTCTCACTCACTCCAAACCTCTCTTCTTCTCTTTCCCTCCCTCTCCTACTTTCTCTGATCTCTCTCTCTTTCTCTCTCTTTCTCTATTTTACTCCCTCCCTCAGTCTTTCCCTCCCTCACTCACGCTTTCTTTCTTTCTTTCGTTCTTTTTCGCAGTGTTTCTTTATTTCTTCCTTTTTTTTTTTCTTTTAATCTCTCTCTTTTAATGCCACTGCTGTATGATGTCTAATTTATTTCGGGACACCAATAAAAGACTTCACGCGCGCAGCTCAACGTGTTTTCAAAGCATCCTTTCTAAGATGGACAGAGATGACTGGGTCAGCTGACCACACTTCATCCAATGAAAGACTTGATTATGGAGAGAGAGAGAGAGAGAGAGAGAGAGAGAGAGAGAGAGAGAGAGAAATGAAGTCGAAATTTTCGACCTTCTCTCCCATAACATCAGATTATACAGCTTTTGGAAGGTGACATATTATTCAGTCTCTCTCTCTCTTTCTTTCTCTCTCTCTCTCTCTCTCTCTCTCTCTCTCTTACACACACACACACACACACACACACACACACACACACACACACACACACACACACACACACACACACACACACAGCATCTTACAAAGCCTTTTTTCCTTGGTCTTACACATTTCCACAATATTTCTTAATTTTCTCCTCCGTTAATAAAAAGTGGCATCAATCATCTTTCAGTTCTCGATAAAATGTCGATTCTCTTTAATGTAGCGTCATTTTACTAACCTCCATGTTCCTCTTTCATTTATCACACCGATAGCATCATGTAATAATGCACAATATTAATGTACACAAATGTTGAGCTTCATCTGTTACTGGAGAAACGAGAAAAGGGCGGACAGTTTTTAATAAAGTAATAAATCATGTAACTAATGATGAACACGAGAATAAATACTGCAGACGATATGCGAGAAACCTGTGAAGAAAATATTGAATATTTTTAGTTAAAATAATGTAAAATATTTAATAAAAATATATTTAATATATAATAATTTTAGTATTATAGCCTAGTACTATTATTTGCATACAAGCTGAAATTCTTTATATGCAAAGACATAGACCTTTATAATGATAATAATAATAATAATAATAATAATAATAATAATAATCGTCTTTTTTCATCATAATTTCTTTTTAATGCGTCTTTTATGATGTTGTGTAGTAAATTATTATATTACTTTCTGCTAAGATTAATTCATAGCTTTAGAGAAAAATTAAACTTCTTTTAATATGATGATTTTAACAGTGTCATCTATCTATCTATCTATCTATCTATCTATCTATCTATCTATCTATCTATCT
>JAKKZJ010000020.1:19454520-19466529 GCA_033441845.1 Pangasius mekongensis
TTTCATTTCATTTCATTTCATTTCATTTCATTTCATTTCATGTTTCTCATGTTGAAATCTGGCTCAGTGTTATTTAATACAAATCTACATCAACGAATACGAGCTGTGACCTGATGAGAAACACGGGACATGGCACACCTTGACACGAATAAAATAAAATAATAAACCTTACTTTTTGTTATATTTTCAGTGCATAATTTACAATAAAACTATACCTACGTTAGACGACCATAAGCTAATGCAGCTAACACCTTGTGTGAGTCTGTAGCGTCAAGTGTTTCATGCAGTGAACCAGTAAGAACAACAGAATGGCGACTTACCGACACTCACGAGCTCATCATGGCACCACATGAAGTCATTTCATTCAGATATTCCGTATTTTGTAGAATCTGTTTTCACAAGAGTCAGTGCTGGAAATTCTGTACACTGCAACCCCTGATCAGTAAATGAATTTAGCTTTTCTGGTAAAAAAAATAAAATAAATGCGATGAAGCTGAGGAAGAAGAGCAGGAGAACCCAAAAAAAAACAGCCCACTTTCTCTTCTTTTCTCTTATTATTTAATATCAAAGCTACAATAAGAACCGCCTGCTCCTCTTTTAGAGATTGAGAGTGAATCTGAGTCACCAAACCAAACGCCAACAGCATAAAGTTCATGTTCACGGAGAGCAGGTCACGTGGCAAGCCCTACCCAATCCCCTTCTCAGCTCAGTCGTAAAGTTTTTATTACTTTAGCTGTAAATTTACCACCAAACATCCAGGAATGTGTTTCTCCCCCTTTCCAACCCTGAGCTGTTCACGGAGCTCTCTACACACACAGCTCTATACACACACACACACACACACACACACACACACACACACACACACACACACACACACACCCCTTTATTTACATGCAAAATACATGTAGAGAGAAATACATATACACACACACACACACAGAAAATATAGAAGAAGTGATTGGATGATCCGTTTCCTAAAAAAAAAAAACCCCAAGATAAACAGATAAACAGATAAACAGATAAACAGTCTCGCGATGTCAGAACAGACTTCAGTTACATTACCGAATAAAAACAGTCCGAAAGCATCGATTTTGGTTTTTTAACAGTCGATTAGTTCGCTGTTACTTTCTGTAATGTCGCACTGAAGCCTTGCAGCTGCACTGGGCACTGACAGGCCTAGATCACTAGAATGACAATACAGCTCTCTAACCTTTAATGTGTGTCTCTTATTATTTAAATCACCACAACACTGTTTTATTTAATCATCTGTCTGTTTTTAACTTTACTTTTCCTTTCTAACCAGTTACTTGATTTTATACTTGCAAAAAATTGGACACTGTTATTTTATTCTTACTTTTGGTCGTGTTGAGATTATTTTAGAACTTTTTTTTTTTTTTTTAATTTACTATTTTAAAAGATTTATTTTTTATCCTTCATCCACAAAGACACAAACTAGGCAATCTGTGTGAATCTAATGTTTTCCGGTATATTCCAAAATTAACGACTGACACATAAAAAGATTTTGACTTTTTTTTATTTTATTTTATTTATTCTAAAATTAAACTTGTATCACACTTTATCACTCAGTATTTATATCAGTAATACAGAATACACTCTCATCCTCTCAGTTCAGCTCAAAGTGCTTTAGTGGCGTTACAACTAATCTTCCAGTTACATAATGAGTTACATACAGATTCATTATATCAAATGCAACTGGGAAAATAATAATAATAATAATAATAATAATAATAATAATAATAATAATAATAATAATAATAATAGCTCTCTTTGTTTTAACACACAACACAGATATAAAACGATAATTTCAAGTAAAATGATTTTTTTTACATTTTCTTTTTAGCACCAATCCACCGTTATAACTTCAACTCAGTGAAATCCAAGAAATCATAATTCTCTCATTAATCTGTATAAATAAGGCTTATATTTTGTACACCTTGGGCAGAAGTGCCATTGTGATTAAAGGTTAGCTAATGCTAATCTCAACGCTTATATCCTTATTCTATTTTGAAACTAAGGACTCAGACTGGAGCTGACGAATATATTGGTTTATTCCCTTTTTATTTTTATTTTTTTTAAAGACGTTAATTAGTTTATGGTCCACCAATAAAGTTTACAGGCTTTTACAACCTTTTAGGACTTTTCATTTACTGGCAGTATAAAAGCTCAAAGATGTGAAGAGTGGACAAAACTCTTAGACAAATGTCACTTCCGCGTGGAAGAAAAGCTTCCTGAAGTTCACTAGTGAGGTGAAAAGCGTTTGTGCAGGTACAGGAGAAAGGTGTGTGTTTTTAAAAAGTTGGAAATTAACATTGTCATTTAACTGGTGTAGTTATTTCACTTTATTCAATTATGCATGTACATGTTTAAGCTTGTATTCATTTAAACTTTGCAGCTATAAATACTTTGAATGTAAGGATTCTTGGCTTTCACCAAAACCACAGAACATGTTTACGGCCATCAGAATGAAACCAGCTACATGAGAAATGACTGGAACTGTGACGAGGCCTGTGTTTTGGACTTTGCTTTGGATCCGTATGGTTTTGTCTGAAGTGTTTAAAGCAGGTATTTTAAATGGGTTAAAGGTGATTTTATTTATGTGATGATTTTAATGCAACATTTACCGAAAAATATCTGCATTTTAAGAAATCTATGCATTTATATATCTAATGTTTTAAGTATTTTTTTTTGTTTTAAAAAATAGCAACGCTGCGTGTTAATCCGAGAGCAGAAACTCTATCTATCTATCTATCTATCTATCTATCTATCTATCTATCTATCTATCTATCTATCTATCTATCACATTTTAGTAGTAATAGCAGTAACAATGCAGCAATAATTCAACATCTGAAATTGCAATAAAATATCAAAAAAACAATCAATAATTAAATGTGATCTCGGTGTGTTCTTGTAATAATCGTGTGCTTAAAATCAGGATCTTAAAATAATTTTTGCTGTTTAAGTATTTTTGTTGTTGTTGTTGTTGTTGTTGTTTGCACGTTTCTTAAAGACGAGTCTCCAGCTTGCATCAACCACAGAGCCTCATAAAAGCATCGTCAGGTGTCCGTTTTCACATGGCTACTCATTTTATTTTATTTTACAAACAAATACGGAATTTTTTTCACCACAGTAAACCTCAAACCCTAATCTGTGTTGTGTTCACTTCTTCTTTGATCCAGACTCCGTTTTTATACAAATATCTGCCACGGCTAATATGTTAAAATATATCTGTACTGTGTAGTCTTCTCATCTAAGTAACAGCGGAAAAAAATCACGAAGGAAATAGAGGCTCAGAAATCTTTCCCCTGCTCGGGGCTCGTGGTGATGGCAGGTGGGAGACCGGAAGTTCATCACTTCATCACGAAATACATACAAATAAAGATATCTACAAACTTAAACACTTTAAATTATTGCGAGGTAAAAATGAAACGGACACAATCTCTCTGTGATATAAGCTGCATATGAAAAAAATGAAACATTTTAGTGCTCATGTTCATGTTAAACTCATTTTAGTGTTTTTCTACTTACAATAAATGTTTAAAATCGGGCACTTGAACATCTTTTAACGTATTTCTGTACTTTCATGCTTCAAAACACGGCTCCATCAACTCGCTACTCGACCATTTTGGCGCTCGACTTGTCTGAAGATGGATGATTAGCGACATCTAGTGGCCATTTTATTGACTGCTCCAACAGTCTCGATAACGTTCTCTTTATCTTATTAGAAAGACAATGATGGGTTTGTTTACTTTTTGCATATTTTATATTGATATAAGCAACAGATTTTATAGCATACATATAGTTAAACACATAGGACAGAATTTAAGAGTTAACACACACACACACACACACACACACACAGACACACACACACAGACACACACACACACATACACATATCCAGAGGAAGAAACAAATACGTGTTTGTATTTATCGATTCCAGTATTTATTCCTTAACCGTTGCTTTTTTTTTTTTTTATTAAAACCTTTGTTTATTTTCATATCACTTTATCCTCTAATGACCCCCCCCCTTTCATTCCCTCTAATTATTTATTAAAGTGGTTTGTTGGTGTGTGTTCATGCTTTGCTTCAGCACATTATTTTGAATAAGCTAATTTGTTAGTTCTCCAGCGGCTGCATGCAAATCATTTTCGCGGTGTATTCTGTGCTTGAACACAAACCTCACGTTTTCAAAACAACCAATTCATACCATTTTAATTTTGCCCTCAGACATGAAATATCCTTTAAACATCGTTCGAAAACCATATTCGGTCAGTAACCTACAAAAATGGATCGGTAATGGATCTGGATCATTTCACTGTTTGAAGAAAGTTAGCTTTAATTGTACTAAGTGTAATTGTATGTTGTATTATATCATCATGCACAAATACACGACACGTAAATAAACAAATATACAGTCTGTATCTTTTAGAATAACAAACACTCACCCTTGACGAAGACTGAAATTCAGGCATTTCGACCCCCTTTCCCATTGACAGAGGAGTGTGATAAAGGAAAACAGGGTGGACGCGTTTGTCGTGGACCAAAAACAAGTGTAATAACCCCTTTGTAACAAGCCTCAGCGTCGCCTCCAATAAAAACAATAAAGTCATTTAGGCCAGACGTCTAGCCAGTTCCGCTTTGTTTTGTTTGACCCCCGAGACAAACAGCGCTTCCGAATCAGGGTCGTAAAGCTGCATTGCTCCGAACGGAAGCCTGTGACTAGATAGAGCCTTAAAATCTCTTCACATCCTGTCATTACTGTTTGTGGTGCAGTCAGAAAAATAAGAACATTTCTCTTGCCTGGTTTTCTGGGTCAGAAAACGTCTCACAAACCTCGAAGTAAGGAAAGAAGTAAACAACAACAACAACAACAACAACAACAACAAACGCACAGGAGTGACTTAAACTGTTTAGAAATTGCTATACACACGTATACACACATCTGACTCTAAACCTTATAACGTGTAGGATTCAGTAACATTTTCCTCATATGTGAGTTCAAAACCTGGTTTTATATTTCCGTAGATCGCAATGAAATCACGCTACATGCCTTGTTTATTTATTTTTTTTATATTAGTAAGCGTAAAATAAAAATAATGAAGCTCTACTTTCAGCATGGCACTAAAACTGCTCACATTTCTAACAACCCTGAAATAACCATTTTTGGTAGACAGTAAAGAGGCAGTGTAAAATGAACTTCCTCGTATGTTTTGTAATTCGAAAAGATTTATTATAAAGAGGACTTGAGAAGAAGAAGAAGCAAAAGAAAAAGAAGAAAAGACCAGGAAAAGATGTAAATAAAAATCCAAGCTGTTTTTAATAATAATAATAATAATAATAATAATAATAATAATAAAAAACAAGCTACAGGGGTTCAGTCTGTCCGACATTTCTACTCCATTTGCTTTCGTCATCAGCAGAATGGTTAACGGTGTAAGTAATACTTCACTTTGTAAGCTAACACAGATGCTCCTTCAGTAAAATATTGTAACTGCACAATTTAAAAAGGCAAACAGAAGGAAAAAAAACCTTGTAAGACAAGATCAACAACAACAGGATTAAAGCGTTCAAATGTAGAAAGTAATACATGTTTCACTTAATTCGACCTGAAAATGTTTTCACTTTTTAAATCTAATATTATGTTACATTTACTGTTTTGGATAACATCATATTTATCATAATATTTTTTCCCCCCGGAAAATATACAATCTAATTAAAGTTTTGTTCAAAAAATGTTAGCTAAATAGTCTCTACTTGTTGCTTTGAGTCATATCCGTGTTCATTTTCTTCATTTTCATGCGTCGGTTTTGAAACCAGATTTTGACCTGCCGCTCCGTGAGACTGAGGTCGCGTGCCACTTCGAACCGACGGTCCCGGGTCAGGTACATGTTGAACAAAAATTCTTTTTCCAGCTCTAAAATCTGATATTTAGTGTAAGGACAGCGTTTCTTTCTCGTTGACTTTGCACTTATCCAACTGACCGCGGGATTATCTGCAAAATAAATAAATACATAAATAAATAAATTCATGTATGTGGCTGTTTGCATATTCGCTCTTTTTCTGCCTTTGCCTCATGTATATGAATTATAACTAATTCTGGTAATTAATTAATAATTTAATAGTTCAGAATTGTATTCTTTACGTACAAATGTAGAATCATTTACACATTAATTATTAAAATTAGCTGATTATTTTAGAAAAACTACATTTCCTTTCAATGTTCACGTCTCCTTTCTAAGCAGTAGCTGTACGATTTCTTTCTAAGGTTAAACAGACTTCAAAATAAAGATGTAACAATGTCCCATGGCTTTATTGCCTCATAAAAGAGTTTTAAAGCCGTCAGGTATCCAACAACTCAATTACTATGTTTTTTTTTTTGTTATATTTGTAAGATTTTAGATATTTAAGATGACAACCTTAAAACGCCGAAAGAAAAACAAAAACACGCTTAAATTTGATCTTGACAAAGTGTATGTGAGGCCTAGTGTGTTACATCAAATATAAACTTTTTAAATATCACAAAAGCAAAGTGTGCTCTCTCTCTCTCTCTCTCTCTCTCTCTCTCTCTCTCTGTGTGTGTGTGTGTGTGTGTGTGTGTGGAGATGATTTTAACATAAATTTCATATAAATCTTTCAAATTCGAAAAGGAAAGAATTTTGCTAGAAGTGTCTGACGCTATTTTCTACTTTCTACTTACTTCGACGCTGGATTTTATAACCTCTTTATGGCCCACGTCTGTTTATAATCTTAAAACCTGTGTGGAATTCGCTTTATAATTAGACTGGAAATGTAAACACCTTAATAAATAAATAAATATAAACAGGACATAGCTGGCTACTCTTAATCCTGATTTATCGCTTTTGAAAGGTTCTGATTAGCCTCTATGCATCATCAGTATGATCCTGTGAATATCTATCTATCTATCTATCTATCTATCTATCTATCTATCTATCTATCTATCTATCTTAGTGAATGAAGAATAATTTAGGTGCCCTTTGCACACTTTCCAACCAATCAACTCGATATGATCACCATGTCCAAGTTAAACATCGTCCTGTAGGTAATAAATTCAAATCTTTCATGTTTACATTATGTAGTAAAAACACTGCAGTGTTATTCAGTGAATCTTCCTGGACAAACTTGCATCTATTTTCTGTACAACGCAGGACAGTGTCGCCATTACCAGGGAGAATTCAGTTTATTAACTTATTTATCATTATTCCGGAAATGCCCAAACTCCTATATCCTTTAATATAGTATATCTTCTTTGTCCGTGAAGTGGAGATAACTTACAAAGTTAATAGCGCATTAAAGTAGACTGTTCAGTTTACTACACAGTAATTATATTAACACGTTGTAAAGTGGATTGAATGCTGCCCTCCATTTTAAGTCGCTTTCATCAAAATGATCAGGTGTAAACGGATTAATTTACTTCACCTTAACTCGAATTTATTCTGTAAAATCAGACACTAAGCTCATACTCAAATGTTTTATTTTACAGTAAATAGACATTGTTACTTTACATTTTCGTGTTCCACTTTTACCTACTTCCTTCAGCCTGCAAAACGGATTATTAGCACCATAAAAATGTAAACAAGGGACTGTGAGAATCTGAGAATCTTAACTCTGCATTATGACCCATAAAACATCCAAATATCTCATTTAAATTGAAATGATGCAACACTGCAACATCTGACCAGTGTAAACAGACCTTATCTAATCTGCTAATGCCATTTTACGCTAAACAGACTACACATTTGAATATATTTACTTTCCAACCCAAAGTGTGCGTGGGTTATATATACATACATACATACACTCAACACACACACACACACACACACACACACATCTAAAATCACAAAATTAGCCTTAAAACGCATCAGATGTGTTTGTATTTTGTAACTAAGTCCACTTTTAATTACTTTCAGTACTCGTCACGGTAATAAAAGTGCGTAACTTACTGGGTTTGTCTTCTTTAGCCTTTACGGAGCTGAGTGGAGAAGAGCTGATCTGCTGAGTCTTTGTAGGAGTCGATGGTTTATACAAATAACCCGAATTTTCTTTATGTCTCATGTCTGCGAAGTCGTCAGATTTCAGCTCGCAATTTCTGCTGCTCGCTGCAGGTTCAATCCACGGCTGTAAAAGCCTCGAGTCTGCCCCAATGCCCGGATGTTTGGCATAAAACACGGATTTTTGTGAATATATAGGATCCCAGGACGACGTGAAGACAGCATTTTTGGATGCAAAGCTGCACGAAGAAAGGTGTGAACAGTCTGCTGACAAAAATGGCGATGAACACACGTCTGTAAAATGCGCGGTGGCTTTGAACACCTCTTGAGGTTCACTGTTTATCAGAGAATCCACAAAATAGTTTGCCGACATGACGACGTCCTCAGTCTCCTAAACATGCATTCGGATTAATATGGAGTGTAATGTCTGTTTGTGTTTAGTGATACAGTGAAGACAGGTAATTATTTCTCTCGCGTCTTCTTCTCGGCCATTGGCTGACATTGAACACGTGAGGGGGGGGGGGACTCCTCACTGTCGAAATATTTGGACAGTAGGCCTATTGGTCCTTTTAATACGCACTAGTGACTTCTGCTTTAGCTACAACGATCAAACAGTTTTATCCAACCAGATGTATTTAATATAATACAAAAATCGTATTGATAATAACAGCGAACTCCGCTCGCAACCCCTCCCCCCGGGTTTGCTTTGTTTTGCTCAGACACTATTTTATGTTGTCTATGACATTTTATTTCTTGTGTAATTTTCATAACATGGTTCATTATTAAGAAAACTGTTAACCAAAGTATTACCTGACAGCACTGCACTATATCCGTGGTCGGAGACCTGGACTAAACAAATCGTCACGCGAGTAAGATGTAGTTGACTCATAATAAAACGCAACATATATAAAATGCGCAGTATGAACTTGAAACACATGAAACGCGCCGCTTACGGTTGAAGCAACAAAGCACACGGGACAGTAAAGCGCTAAATTAACTTTAAATCTGTCGGAGTTCAGTCCGGAGTCAGAGAGTTCGTGCTGCTTGGCCTCGTGATGCTAAATATTTTACAAAGCCTTTTATTATTTTAAGCACCCCGTCTGTTTAAACCTCCTACATTTCACTTTTGTCTTTATCTCCAAAAGAGCAACATGGGAAACAGACATCCAGGTTTTCAGGTGTTTTATTTATACACATCACTATGTTTGGAGATTGAATTTATATGTATATTTTCAGCTGTCCGTAAATAAATACAATTAATCTTGGATGTAGAGCACGAAGAATTTTCAAGTACGTAAATTCCTAAATAGTTAAAATGATAGTTCATTTAATTCTGCATTGAAAGTATGATATTCTAAATACAAGTAGTGACTTTTGCGCATAGATTCCTCATGAGATCCACATATAAAATGTATTGACGGCTCGAACACTGCAAACATGTGCTGAAGCTTGTAACTTAGCAAAGAGGCTATAACATGTTTAGTTAAAGCTCAAGGTTCAGCGACCTTTTAAAAACAACTCTGTGTACAACTTGTTGGATATAAGACTTAAACCCATGCAGCTACATAAAACAGAACAATATTAAACTGTAAGTTTTAAACTAAAGCCTTCAGTTAATATTTATAAGCCTTTTGTAGCCATATTAATGAAATAAGGTTTGAGGTGAAGGCTGGTATTAATATTTATTCCTACCGTAATGTGTGCTTACAGTAATGGCACATTGTACTGTCAAGTCAAGTCAAGTGGCTTTATTGTCCTTCCAACCATATACAGCTAGTCAGTACACAGTGAGACGGAACATCGCTCCTCCAGGACCAAGGTGCTGCATAAAACAACACTGAACTACAGGAGACTAGCCATTTTTTTTACATAAAGTGCACTTGCAGACGTGTAGACAGCACAAGACAGGACAATAACTGCCATGACAGGACAACAGGCGCAGTAAGATACACTACAGCGCTAGTACACACTTCTAGTAAGAAAGTGAATCAGTATTTTTAATTAGAGGGCAAAACTGTTTTTATAGAACTATATGCTGAAAGCTCTGGCTGTATTTCAGTACAAAAAACAGTTACAGTTCATAGTTTACAATTATATTGTTCTTTTTATTTTTATTTTTTTGTCATTATAAATATACACTAGGCTATACAAGTATACAGATATCCTATATGGGTTATCTATTCAAAATATCAGGCTAGCTACCTAATATCTTAGCTACCTAATATCTAGCTACCTAACTAAGCTAACTTTACCTAGCATGGTCTAGCTTTATCTGTGCGTTACACTCGTTGCATTTGCATTGCGAAGCTAAAATAATAGAAGCTATTCATTTTTAGATCACAGCGCGAGATGGAAAAATATGGGAAGAAATGAAAAATGTAAACAAAGGAGGTTTATTTATGCTTCAGATAAATAGTTTCAGCGCCTTGTGTGATGAAAGATGACTGCAAGTCTGTGTGTGTGTTTAAATAAAGATATTTTTAATCATTGTTATATTTTTAATTGGGTTTAATCAGAAAATGTTCCTATTCTTGACTTTTTTATTGGTTATTTGTTACAATAAATCCAATGTGACCCTCTCACTGTCTCTCTTCTGTCTAGCTTTCTGTCTAATGTTAACACATATTTATCATTTCTGTATTTTTTAGTCCAGTTTGATTGTGTGATTGTGTTTTTGTTGGCAAACGATTACGTAAATATGCGCAAATATGTGAGGTTAACAGTATTGCTTTCAGGTGAAATTAATTGTAATATTTTGTGCTGTGCTGCACAGCAGCTGAAGGACGTCCTGGAAAAACTGGTTTCTCTGAATACTGTGTGCAAAAATGATGCAATTTTATTACCTCTACATTTATTTGTGGATAAGCCTACTGCAGTATACTAGACAAGTGTACTCTTGTCCCAGGGTGGAGCAGGTTTAAGATTTCTCCCAGATAAAATCTCAAAGCAGTGTTTGAAGTCCTTGTTGTGGAGTTAATGTGAACTATTATAATTTACTGCATCTAGAAAAAACTCAGCTGATTAAATAATTTTTTTTTTAATCCTCAGATTATCACAGCTACCAGTCACTCATCGTTCTTCTTGCTTTCCACGAAAAGTAAATAAATTTAATCCTACTGGTTTTATTAATCACTGTTTACATTCACTCAGGAAACAAACACAGCATTGTAGGTTATATGATAGTGTAGGCGTACAATTTGTCCCTCTTGGTGTTGATTGTGTAATTTTGTGTAATAAAATCTCCTGTCTTGGGCCTTGCATGAAGAGCAGCATAACTGCAAAGAGAATGAACTTGGCTATTTTAAATGTAACACAATGCAGATGCAAGCTACACAGCTCCTTCGAGTCCTTTTTGTTTGCAAACATTTAAAAACATCTTTATGGGGTGTTTATTTGACATGTATGTCTTTAGCATTCGTTGCTGTACAGTAAGATTGTAGACCTCATCACGTCCTGCTGCTGAGGCTGTTTATTAGTTGATTTAATTGAGTCCGGTTAGAGAAATATTACCCTCATAAACACTCCCAAGGCTCCACTCAAGAGTCTAAGCATAAGATTTCTAAATGAAAAAAAAAAAAGAAAATTCTTTTGTGAAAGCAGATCCACTGCAGTGCTGATTCTTCACACAGCGCTATAGTATGTAAAAGTAAGCATGTAAAAACCCGTGTGGAAAAGTCATCAGTGCGTATGTGATATTTTGTGCACATTAAAAACCACGTAAGAATTAACAAGGCAATCGTTTGGATGTTTATACGCATTGCATCCTGAGCTATACGACCGCTAACCCCGCCTTTCACCATAACCTTAACCATTCCTAACTTTGACTCAGGAGTTGCCTGTGAGACGGTGCGGCCAGTCCCGGGAGTTCAGTGGCAATGCTGAGAGCAAAAGCTAAGATTTGTTCAAATAAATTAAACCTTTGAGAAGCTATAATGCTGCTAAAACCAAGGAAGAGACTGCATCGAGGAAACTG
>JAKKZJ010000020.1:19466629-19486629 GCA_033441845.1 Pangasius mekongensis
CTGTATGCCCTGAGGCATGAAGCTCGCCCTTTTTTGCATTTACAGCCCCAATTTAACTCACTGAAGACTTTTATTGACACATAAAACCGAAGAGAACAGGCAGGGGTTTTCTGTAGATAACAGAGGCGAGACGGTGGTTCATTTCAAATGCCATCTCCGGAAGAAGGCGAGAGAGAGAGAGAGAGAGAGAGAAAGAGAGAGAGAGAAAGAGAGAGAGCTCGTGCGAAGGGTAATTTGAAGTAAATGGGCGCCCTTGATGAAGGCGAACTGACGTAATCAAGGCAGTTTCTTGTTGCCGAGGCAGGAAGTTGAATCCCAACAACATGAAACTACCTAAACCACGCATCAGCTGGAAGGGCCGGGCTCTCCACTCAACGACTTTCAGACAATGACAATCCAAAATATCAGCATGGCTCAAACAGCGTCTTCTGTATGCAAAGCTGTAGCCAAAAAGCTGCCTAACAATTGTACAGCTGCAAAAACCTAATTCTGTGCATGATATTAAACAATACCAGCCCCAACATTAAAATAAACTATTGCTCATATGATACATTTTCATTGAAATATACGAACACTTCTATGCAGAGAGCTAGCACAGACCTGTCAGTATAAAACACAACTAAACCGTCTATCCAGTGCTTGACTTTCCGTCTCAGGCAAAAACATTAAAATACCGTCACCGACTAGTCTGTGTATAACATAGCGTGTATGCAGTTACTAGGAAAAAATAAATAAATAAAAACAGGACATCTGGCTATTCTCATGCAGGAAGTCTGCAGTCGTAGATTGTGAAAATGAAATAGAACTGCATGCCTTGTACACTAAAGGAATGACAACATTAACACACAAAACACATCAGTGTCACGTACAAAACAATAAAGCAAGCATTTTTTTTATCACCCTACAAGCCGTAGACAGCATCGCCTGCTATAGAACAATCTAAAATGCTGCAAAATAAAATCCATTGCACCCTGACAGAGCAAATAAAATAGTCCATGTTTTCATTTTCCCGCCACTGGAGACGTCAAAATCGTCGATAAACCGTATAGCAATGAGACGATATAATCAATACTAAGTGCCTATCAGTGATGAACGGCCATGAAGTCCAGTGTGTCAGCCCGAGCAAAGAAAAATGCCCATGCCTTTGCCCAAGATCTTACCTTTCACCGCGTCCTTGTGCTCCTTTTATACGAGTCCCTTCGTCCCTACACACCGCGTGGCTTTTTTCATCCCTCGCCTTGTAATGTTTTTTTTTTTAAAATCCAGCCATCACAAAGTAAGATCCTGACTCGTCCTACAGCATATGAAATGGAGAAGCTCCTCTCTGTAGCCGAGCACAGCAAGCCCATCCTCCTCTTCAACGTTAAAAACACTTTTTACTGCGGCAGCAGCACATTGTAATTTGCAGATCATAAAAGCCAGCTCAGGCGATCCGGATCTAATACAGTGACACTGTTATTTTATGAGTCTGACTTATTATGGTCACCTGGCTGATATTTAAATCAACGTTATGGCTTCACTTCCATTGCTAGCCTTCCCTTTCTCTCTGTCTCTCTCTCTCTGTCTCTCTCTCTCTCTCTCTTTCTCTTTCATCTCTTCTTCTCTTTGTCTTGGGCGTTATCTGAGACTAAATCTATAAGAGGATAAAAAGGTGTATGCATTTCTTTCATTACTACACACTCTCCAGAGAAGCTAGTTTATTATTTTAAATAACAACAGGTACTCGATAGCCGGTGTGTGCCATTATGTAAAGCAGATTTACAGCTGGATTGAAACGAAGACTGTACGGATTCAACACTGCGGATTTCTTGCTGTGCATTGCTGAAAATATTTATTTTTTGCAGAGTAAACGTGTGCGTCGAAAATAAACGACCATTTAAAAAAAAATTGTTCTCTTCGTGCATTTGCACAAATGACATGAGATATTTGCACAAATGCATGAATAATATTAAGAAATAATATTAAGAGGCATATGTTTAGGTGAGAAACCTGTCGAGTATAGCTCTGAGCTCCTGGCAGTCTGCAGTAATCTCTGAGAGCTTCACGTGTCAGGACCGGATCCTATCCGTAAAGTGCGATACTCTTTTTGACCCCATGGCGGCGCTCTTCTCTCAGTGAAGCCGAGCTCGTTCTCCTAAGATGCAACCACTGCTGGAGATATATATGGATATCATACAATATAAATGTATTTTTTTTTGTCTTGTGTTGCGTTAAAATATGGGTGATATTTGAAAGCCTTAAAACAATGTTAATAGGATTCCTTCAGTAGAGTTACACAGTTTAACTTTAACCCACATCTAACACACACTGCATTTCCAGTATTTGCTTTTGTAGCTCTAGATTTGAATCAAAGTGTGTTGGATTTCGGTCGAAGCAACACAGGAGAGTATTTAGAGAAGCTTAAGAGAAGTCATTAAGTTATAATTAACGTTAGAACTTGCTGTGCATGATTCACGGTTCTGCTGTGTGGTTATTCACCCTATAGCATGTACAGCATGTTAACTACATCATGAAGCCCAAGGTTAATGTTCTTTCATTAGATTACAGCACTGCAACCAGACGCATTGGTTTGTCTGATCATTTAATGACTTAATTACTACGGGTTACTTCCTCCAAACTCTTATGAATGATGTACGCTATAACTATTTTGTTTATTTAAATTAGGACGAGGAACACCAGGTTTATACTAGCTGTCATGTTTACATTCCAACATATTTATTAGTACCCCAGGAAGACTGATATAGATCTTTCTGATTCACTTTCTGACAGAATCTACTTTAGAGGCGTCCCGATATGAGGAATTAATGAACACCTTTGTTTAGTTGAATTAATACATACCTTTGCACTGATACACGCAATTACACACACCTTCCAGACAGTCAGAAATGAGTATTTTCCGTGGTTTTTGGATAATTATTGTCGATGTAAAACAGTGGGGACCAAAAGTCTGAGAATACAAGGACAATCTGGGCTTTTGTTTTACATTTATAACTTGAAAAAAGTGTGAGCATTTTAAAACAAAGAAAGCAAATGTTCAATATCTTAAATATTCCGTATTCATGATTCTGCACTATTTCTAGGTCACTATTTGAATTGAAGCAAATCTGTGATATTGACTGTTAACTCCTTTGTACAAAAGGTCAGATGTTCCTCTTCTACTGAAGCATTCAGAAGACACTCCGATGGATTTGATCTAACGTTAGTTAGTTTTTTTTTTTTAAATACAAACTTGTGGAGTCCAGGCCAGCTCGAGTGCAGCCTGTCATTAAAGCAAAAGGAGACGAACCAAATACTAAGAAATACTGAAATTCATGTGCTAATTTTCACTCAGGTTATTGCTGATCATATAATCTGTAATGGAAAACGCTGTATTAAAGTAAAAAAGCAAAACTCTCAGATCTTTGGACTCTATTATATATTGTATAATGATCATTAAAGCAGAACTGATACGTGCATGTTGTTTTTTCTTTACCAGAGGACCAAAAGATGTAAACAAGGCGAGCTGGCTGCACGAGCCCACCATGTGATCACTGTTAAGCCCATTATGGCCTAGTTGAAGGCCAAAACTCAGTCTGTAACCCAATAAAAACACAAAAACACACCCGCATGTAAAAGGCTGACTAAGATGGACGCAAACTTGACCTGTGAGAAGTACACGGTGCTCTTTTTACGTGGAAATTTACCGATTTATGGGTATAATAATGCGGTTTTTAAGTGATGCGGGCATAAAATGTTAAAAGCATTAAACACAAAAAAGAACATAAACGGCATTAAGAAAAACAATCGTTGCTTTGCTTTATAAATTTCAGTTATGGTACAAAAATGCACATAGCAGTGCAATTTTTCTTATTATCTTCCCTAAAGTAGAATCTGGTTACATAATTAATACGGTTCTTTATTATTAAGAGCGAATAATAAATTAAAAGATCGAGTCGATGTGTATGTTGGTAACAAATCAAATCAAATAAAACTAATATCAAGAAATGCCATGATGTTACATTGAGCAACACGTACCGGAAATCAAAACGAATCCATGGCTGTGTTAACATAAACGAATTCTGTGTCGTATTAATTAAAAACAGTTTCACTGACATGTGGGCCTCATGCAAAGGAGGGACAGCACACATTCACCTACAAGTAGAACGTCAGTATTATTATTACACTCTTATCATTAACTTTTGCATTAATCCAAAACAGGCTTACTTTACACACGTGTAACCTATTACATTTCTAACTCATTAAATGCTTTAGCTATTAAAATGGCTTTTAGGTTTAGAGCTAATGTTTTCTCATTAAAGACCTATTTATTGTATTCTTTCACATTCTTATCCTTGGTGTAGGAATCGTCTCTCTAATACAGTTCACCTTGGTTGGATTCACCTGTAGGCATTTATTCACAGCACATTTAGTTGACCTTGAATGTGATGGTGTCTCAGCTTCAGACCGAGGTATAGGCCTCGTTAAAGGTTCGCACTTGAAGGCATTGCTGCAGTATACAGGAACAGAATCTATTATGTTTTATATAGAATATAAAATATTTTTACATCATTAGCTTCTCGTTGATATGAACTGATTTCTCCTGAAAAGTACGAAGGAGATGAAAACAGAAACTAAGCGTATTGAGCAGCTTTGGTATTCGCAATTTTCCCCCTGAGAGTCCTTTTTTTCGGGAAGACACACGTGGTGGGTTTAGGGGTTTCCCAGCAAGGAGCTCGTAACCACTTACTTTTGTAAATCTAGCAATATTTAAGAGTACCACGAAGTGAGATAAAGTCGTTATGGAAAAGTTTTCCCCACAAATTCTCAGTTTCCATTGTTTTTTTTTTTTAAAGAGACAATAAGTACAGTACATGCCGCCCCTACTTTAATAGTGGAATGATCCGTTTCCATGGAAACGTGCTGAAGTATTTCAAAGAGCTGAATTAACAAAAACGACCGCGTGATTTTGAATTCTTATGGCTCCATTTATTAATTCTGATATATTTACAATGTGATAATGTTTAGACTCAGAATGGTTGCGTCATTATTGTTTCTTTGCTTTTTTCAAGATTTATAACAAAAGATGGGGACGAATTGCATTGCCTGTATAATAAACTATATTCTGAAAGGTTACACATTAAAATAGCATGTTGATGTCTTGACAAAATATAATTTCTTCATGAACGTAAATCTGTAGATAGTATGAGCTTGAATATTTGACATACTA
Source organism: Pangasius mekongensis (assembly GCA_033441845.1). NCBI lineage: Eukaryota > Metazoa > Chordata > Actinopteri > Siluriformes > Pangasiidae > Pangasius > Pangasius mekongensis. The sequence goes on from JAKKZJ010000020.1 coordinate 19,471,836, forward strand.
CATGGTAATGTAGGGTGTTGTTTTGGACCTAGGATAAGACAACACTATATAAAAAAGGGCACGGCGTCCCACGTGACTAAAGGTCTAAACAGAGTGCCTGAACAGGCAGTACGGCGCCAGGATCGAGAAACATGTTATAGGTGTCATGTAAAGTCCTTCATTATAACACCAGCGAAGTGAGCTTCTCAATACACAAAGACCAATAGAGAGAACCCTTGCACTGACTTTCATTCATTTAATCATCTTCAGTTAAACATCCTTTTGAAAACTTCTATCTGATCATCTGGTTCGTTGCCACTCTGGGTAATTAATCCAAAATCATCTACAAGCTTCTATGAAAAGCAGACTATCCATCGGGTCCACCACTCATCACTGCTCGCTCATGGATTGTAGATCAGGACCTACACACTATCCCTGACCATAGTGGTGTCCATTGGTCCACTTCTCCTTTACTGCCAAGGGAGTGAAAGTAGAGATTTTGTCTGCTTTCTGTGCGGAGTAAGAGCGCCATCGTGGTGGCTGCGAGTTGTAATTACAATCGATCCTAAACCAACGACATGATCTGTAAACAGAACTTTTCTGTTGTTGTGATTTCATTTCCATAAATCATATTAAGTATCATATTGCATACATTATATATTCTGTAGTTACTGTAACAACCAAAGGCTTGGTATATTTATTCTATTTCTGTAATTAAATTCTAATTAATAATTAAAAATTGTAACATTTTTATTTACCCAGCATAGGAGAGTTACACTTATACTTTTAAGCCATAAATATTTGTACACAAAATACTCAAATAAATTATGGCAAGCTGACTGTTTTCATACACAAGCTGTAAATTATTTTATTGATTTAAGCTGTATATGCTTGTAACAACACAAATGTTATTCTAAGATCAAAAATTAACTCAGTTTAGACCTATTGTTATTGTGGCATGAATGTTATTTCTTATTTACAGGGTTAAACTTTTACTCTTAATGATGTATTGAACGTATGGCACGGGTTACTTGTGTATAACTGGACAGTATGGCCTATCTATCTATCTCTCTCTCATATATATATATATATAATGTGTGTGTGTGTGTGTGTCAGTACTGGGTCGCCAGATCTTTGACCAGTGAAGGTCACTAACACGGACCCTTGTTGTCATTCCGGTTTCATGGCTTTATGCCCTTGTTTTCCCTTCCTCCACACTTGGCACAGAAGGTCGTGATGTTGTTCGTGTTGTTTATTCTGAGTTCGAGCATGCAGTTAAAATAGCTCTCCCTCTTCACACCCAGCAAATTTTACTGAGAAGGTGAAATTACATCTGAGTCTTAGCCACTCGTATTTAACACCGTGTTTAAGCAGCACTAATGCTGTGAATATCTACGTTATTACAGGCCTCACGTGCAATATTATTTGCGCCAAATACCAAATTTCAGAAGAGCAGAGCGTTTAAAATGCACAAGGTATCCACTTACGTAGAGGTTTAAATAAAACTGCACATCGGTCTATGTGCCACGATATTTCTGCTGGCTTTGGGGAATATTTCAAATCCCGTCACTATATATATATATATATGTATAATGGCAGACCTGACTCAGGCTTCAGTTTATTTTCTCTAGCAGTTTAATTCAGAACTCAGAAGCATCCATATGCAGCCACTAAATTAAAAAAAAACAAATCTCCCAATCTCTTCAATCATATATCACATATATATCACTGTTTAAATATCTTTTCAAATGTGTTTTTTTAATTCTTCAAAGATTCTGGTTCCTGAGGGTTCTCATATGCATTTATAATATAAAATATCTCTGACAACCAAATACAAAAATAAAATAATAAAATAAAAAAGTATTTTTATGAAAAGCGACACCATCTATTTTCACATCACAGTTTATTAAGTGTAATATTTATAACAGTAAATTACCGCACTGAGCGCAAACACTGAATACTGAATGAACACTGAATTAACTCACTGTGCAGTTTACAGCCAAAATCCTAATTCGTAGTTCAGTTTGCGAGTAAAAATAGGAAACAATTGTCTATTTACTCCACAGTTGCTGCTTCAGCTTAATACTAAATGCAATCACACTAAGAAAAATAGCGAGTTTTATTACCACAACAACCGCCATTTTAGGTCAAATTTACGTCGTTGTGGTGGATTTTTCCTCCCGCTTCTTACTAAAAGGTGTGTCTAAATACTTGAGCATGTTTGGACTAAAATGCCGACAGACAGCACTTGCATTTAGTCAGTTGAGGCATTCTGATACTGAGAATAAAATGACTTAACCTCGACAATCACAGTCTAACACAAGCTCAGCAGTCCTCTTAAATAATTGTGTTGACATTTTAGCTTCAAAACAGTTATTAAATCACACAAGTTCAGAGAGCTTCAGGTTTACTTACAAAGACGGTCTAATTAAAATAAAACATTAATAAATGTAGGTGTAGATGGTGATATTCCTCGATTTTGTTGGTACGTCTCGACGTTACCTACAGCTCGGTGTTGTCTTCTTTGTGCGCGCGCGCCCCCCCCCCCCTCAACAACAGAGCTTGCTTAGCATTCCAGCAACACACCAAATCTCTTATATCAGGCATTGTGAAAGTAGCCTAATCTTTTTTGGAGGGCTCAAGAACAAGCTGTTACTCGTGGAAATGTGCTTAATGGCTCCTCCTCTTCCGGGACGTCAGTTCTTTAGAGTGGCACGAAACCCCTCCAGACAAAAAGCGTGACTTGTCTCAGCTACTTTCTCCAAATAAATATTTACTCAGGAATAACAGCGAAAATAGTCTATATCAAAGATGAACTCACTGAAGGGGAACAATGATGGTGACAATATCTGTATTTCGATATATCCAAGCTATTTATATATTTTAGGCTTGACATTCATACTCATTTAAAAAGAATGATAAGGTGATCTCAGGATTAGTCAGTTATAAAGTCAGCTACATGCCAGCAATACCAATAGCAAGGTGGAGAATAACACAAACGGAAATGCACTCATTCTGAGCTTGGGTACATTAGCACATTGCTTCCCAAACCCTTTCCTCTATATTTTAGTGTTTCACCTTCACTAACACATCCGTGATGCCTTGAGAATGGCCTGTTTATTAGCAGATCAGTTATAGTGCTAGAGGAGGATAAACAACAAATATCCTTGACAGGTGTACTCCAAGACCAGAGCTGAGAACCACATTAGTTGCATTAGGAAAAGAAAAACATAACTCATGCTTATGCCCGAGACTCACTCTTGTGAAACATCAGTTGTCACATGAAAAAAAAAAAGGAAGTTTGTACATGGGCATCATTACGTCCTGTTCACCTGTTTAAAAGCCACTTGAGAAAGGGCGTGGCCATGTGGATGCACTGCTACCACCCTTGAAATAAGCAATGCTACCCCAACTCTGACCTAAAGTCACATCTTGATGGGTCTGTTAGCCGTACTCAATGAACGCACAAAATGAACAATATCTAGCTTTAGATATGAAGCCATTTTGGTCAATACAGCATTGTCATCGTGTGACTGCCAGCTAATCTGTAAGTGTATCCTTGTCCTAGAAAAAAAAAAGTTCTTCAAGGGTTCTTAGCTTCCAAAAATGGGTTCTACTTGGAACACTTTCTGATGGTGAAACACGTCATTGTAAGATCCATGGATCATTTAAGAGTTCTCTCATGGGGCAAACGAAGAGCCTTTCAGGGTTCTAATGTTTCTAAGCATGTATGTATGGTAATGTATACATTGTGTGCTCTTACCCCCCATTTGCTATCCCAAGTCCAAAAACCTGGACATGCCCTTGTTGTTGAGTCAATAACTAAACACAACTGCACACATAAAAAACGGTGTCTACAGCTAACTAAATAAGTCTTGTGTTAAGAACGTACAGCACAAACAAATTTAGCAGGCAGTTAGTAACAAGCAAACTAGTCGTTACTAAGCACCAAGTGTGAAATTTAGGTTTTAACTTGAGAACAGCTGGTGAAACTCTATCCAGACATGGCTGCTTTATAAGCAGAAGCATCAAGTAGGAGGTGGGAATAAAAAAAGCAGCCCTGGCAACCTGATGCTGGAGAAAGACTATACAGTTGTGAAAGGGCTAAAGTGTCTCAGCAGGGGACCAAGTGAGTGAAAAAGTCTGAAATTCTTTCCCCCAATTCCCTCATTTACACACACGCACAAATATTTTTCATTCATTGCCTTTCACTTCCTATCCTTTCCCTTTCCATTATTTCATTTCTTTTCTACTTTTATCTAACATGTCAGAAGTCCCAAGTGATCCTAACATCACTAACATGTCAGTACAAACAATAAAATGACATGATAACATAATATTAGAATAAGTATATGCACACAATCACGTTGTAATCCACTCTTCTTCTGCTTTTAGTACATGATGATGGCTTTATTCAAAGTTGATACATGATCCATCTACCTCAGATGAATGTTAGCCAGATGTGCAATGAACTATTTCACAGCCTCTGTGGGAATTTGAATCCAGGCTCTTACCATTCGGTCCATGAGGCCCTGGGATTTGGAAAACTTTTGATTTAAATGTGGTGCCCTTATTTTCTGTCTCACCATTGGCAGACTCCAAATGTCAACACTTCAGCATAGATCTAGAGGCTTCCATCCAAGGCTAAGTTTCTCTTGGCTTGATGTGTAATATGGTCGCTCTGTAGCAGGGCTATAACAAACAAGCATGACAAAAGTACTTTATCATACTTCTTTTAAATTATATTCCACACCCTTAAAATGCTTTTTTTTGTGTGCTAGGGTTTGTAGCTAGTGAGTCACGAGCATTTAGTGAACACTTTGAAAATCCAGACAAGATGATCTTGACATTTATAAGACATATACAAGATTTTGTTGCGAGAGGATTTAGGAGGCTTTCTTTGGACTACATTTGGTAGCATATTCTGTTTTTCACTGGGAAAATTCAAATTTCAAGCAATATAAATCCTGAAGGTGCTACTAATGGAATCTGCTGGTTCCAATTTCTGGCTAATTAACAAGTTGGTGATCAGCAATATGTGTTATGAGTTACCACTATTAAAATGGACGATGTATTTTACATTGGAATTCATTACAGTAATTGGACTTATTCATTTTTTTTTTGTAAGTTCAAAATTAGACGTAAATGATTAACGTGACTTGCAGCAGGACATAACCGGTCCGTTTTCACTTCTTTTTTTTAACACGTCATCTCTCTTTCTCTCTCCCTTGTCTTGCTCATTTGTCTCATTGGTCTCTCGCCCATCCAGCACCAATAGAGATTCTTTTAGATGGCGCTTTATGGCGCGGGGTTAAAGGTGTTGGCCTTGACTTCACGGAAGTTCAAAGGCAATTTGTGCTGTGAAATAGCGTGGACCTTGAGCACATCCTCCACAGACGACGTATTTCTCGATAAATCTAGGCAATCGAAAACAAAATCACCCAATATATAAAGTTGGAACCCAGCAAAAATAATAGGACCGTCCTCAACAAAAGACACTGCAAGTAGTGGTGAACATGTGGTGAAATGTGCAGGCACACCCACACACACACACACACACACACACACACACACACGGCTTTCAGTGATGTGTAATCCACCACCGCATGGTTTTCTGCCGAAAGCCAAAACTATTAAATGGTTTTCTGTGTAAAATAATGACAATGAAAAATGTCCTTCTCTCAATAAGCCCCTTGTATAAAATATTATTTAAAACGGAAAATGTTGGTAGTTGTTTTCCAGTCTTAGTCTTAGTCTCTGTGATGGTATCTCCCCATTTTTTTTTTTTTACGGCGGAAGGAATCTCACTCCTCCGAGCAGAAGGTGCAATTAAGAGAAAAAAATACAATTTAGTGCCGGTGCATTTACGACGTTGTCTAGACTGGACGTGTTTTCAAATGACCGCTGGAAATTTCTTTTAGTGCCCACCCTTAGCTTGCTTCCAGGCTTTTACACACACACACACACACACACACACACACACACACACACACGTGTTTTCTTCAGGCTATATGAGGGTCATACCTGGACTGCAAACAAATCCGCTCTACTTAATTTTTTGCAGACATTTCGTCAAACTAAAAAATGAGTAAGATGAACATTTTGGCTGCACAAAAGTGACAAATTAGGAATCAAGCCTTAATTGGTTGTAGCTGGTTTTATTTTGCCAAAAAGCAAACTTTCCCAACTCGCATTGATTTGCGAGAGGAAACGCTCTCTGATTTTCCAATTACAAGCTGTAGTGGTTTTAATGTTCCTTTACGTTTAACATTAAATCTTTTTAAACAAGTGACGTTTTCTGAAGAAGTTTGTTTAGGAGCTACTACACATTGCTGTTGACATTCACTTCCACAGTTACGTCACTCTTTTCGCCTTGCTTTTTTTTTTTTTTTTGTATTTTAATCTTACTTTACCTCGTAGAAATGGTCTTGGATATGGAGAAATGGATTTCTCTCCATGTCTGAGTTATATTAGAAGTTTAAGCGCCATTACTATGGAGCTAAGCGAAATGTTCCAAATTCCAGCTTTAAGAAAAAGGTATGTGTCGACTTAAATAAGGAATTGAGTTTCCTTTATTTTTTATTACATTCTTAACTTTTGCATATGCATATATTCAACGTTTCATTCCCCTTTTCGCCGCGTAACATGTAAACAGCTAGCATAAACAACAGCTTACAATGGTATAGAAATAGAAAACCCTGCAGCCTTCTCTTCGCTTTCCAGTTCTCTAGAGTGGATAATGCAAATGTAAAAGAAATTCAAAGAAAAATTAAAAAGTACATATTTACAGTGAGTAATAATACACAATGGTGATTAATCATATTGCATAGTCTCAAAGGTGGGCATTTTCCTGTAAATAAAAAGAGTCTACACGATTCAAATGAATAATAATAATAATAATAATAATAATAATAATAATAATAATAATAATAATAATAATAATCCTAGAGACAATCACAACTTCATCGTTACGTCCATTACAATAAGATAGGGCAATTCAGAGTAAAATAGTTATAGTTGATGGAAAGTTCCACTGAAACCTAATTCTTTATTAGAAAAAGGTGCTTTACATGATGGAAATGGCCTTCTTTAGGTATAACTCTCTTAACATCATTTATGCTTAATATTGATGGTATTATAAAGCAAGATATGCTGCGGAAAAACATGTAATATGTCCATAAAAGTCCCGACTTTTGTGTATGCAACAACCAAGTACTAAAATCAGACTCTGTCTTCATTATGATTCAACTTTGCATTGAAATTGTTGGGAATTATTATAATATCCGGTATATGAGGGGGAAAAAAAACAACTGTTCACAAAAGAGGGTTACCGGAAAAATACTGCAGGCGATCTCGGCTTAATTTCTTCTCTTTCATTCGTCGGTTTTGGAACCAGATTTTCACCTGTCGGTCGGTGAGGTTCAGCATGCGCGAGAGCTGCAGCCGCTTCTCTTTGTTGATGTAAACGTTAAAGAAGAACTCGCGTTCGAGCTCCCGGATCTGAAACTTGGTGTAAGGGCATCGCTTCTTCCGCGTCCGAGTGGCACCTTAAAATTTTAAGATAGAAGAAATATATTTAAAAAAATAATATTATTAAATTTAAAAAAACAAAAACAAATAAATAACAAAAAAAAACGGCCTAGGTCAAAGGTCAATAAGAACTAAACCACAGTGTACTATAGGCTCTGTATTTCCCACCCTGCTAATCACCACGAGCAAGAACAGTAGCATGTAATCAGACCACATATCTCCATTTCTTCAGCTTTTCCAAAAAGCGATTGGGGCAGATTAATAAACTTGATTTCTAGATGCACTAATTGCCTATTTATTAATAATTAATATTTCTCGCTATGGGAAAATGGACCAGCACAGTAAACAACCTTACACTATAAATGTAGCTATGGTTTATTACTGATTTATGCTTTATAAATTAAAAAAGAACATGCTGAGCTCCGTATGTAGATGACTTTGAGATGTGTAACCGCCTTCTTTACTTCAGAAAAAAAGAAAATCTCTACCTAGGGCCATTATTTTTGCACAAATCATCAACACACGTGTGTTATCTAACATTAACCTTGAATGCAGGGTTACAAACTGAAAAGCACCTTCAACTATTGTTTATTATTTTTTATTTTTATTTTTTTTAGCATATTAGCGGTATAAAAGCCCCTCAGAGATCATCAGGCGTCCAATAAAACATACATACTACAAACAGAGGTGTTTTATCGGTCTGAATATATCCACATCACTGAAGGAAAGTTGAGAGCTCAGTCAGGGCCTGTATGTGTTTTTCATAGCATTTGCTTTGTTACAAGTCGGTATTGTTAGTGGAAAGCGAAGTTCTTTTGTTCGAAACGTTTACCATTCCTCAGCTACAAAGCAGAAACGCTCAGATGTATCGTGCTGTCAGGGTGTGTTTATTTTTGATTATATTAAAACACTGTATTTGACAGATATGGAAGACCCGGTTCTAACACTGATGAGGAAGAGTGTTAAACGCGCTACACACTTTCACAAGTGGAAGCGCAACATGCAATGTGAAACCCCCTACAACTCCTTAAATACAATTACCGAGCTTATACTGCATGTAGGTTTAAATAGCACTGTTCTGCCCAATTGCCTTTACCCTCCACGTCTCCTTTAAAAATCCCCTTTAAACGTCTATAGCGCAAGTTCATGATCAAAGTTAACATTTGTCACAACAGCTCGCTCTTAAAATTTCACAGACTCACATAGAGCTACGCTTGTGTGTAACATATCGTTTATTTCTTTTCAAAGCCCTTTTCCCGTCGTAAAAATTCTTCTTGTTGCAAGAAATAGGTTTTGTAGGTTATAATAAAATCCTTTGAATGCTTATAAAACTGCACGTAAAATCTGGCCGGCGAAACGCAGGGCTCGAGCCCTTCACCCTTTTTATTTTCTCTCTCCTCTCTCCCTTTACAGCTGCCGGATACCTACTGGAGTGCTCGTTTTTGCAGGCGCCGTCGTCTTTCGCCGCCGCGGACGAGGCACCCGACGTCGCAGTGGCATGCTCATCCTCTTCATCCTCGTCCTCGCGCTGGTGGTCTTTTTCTGGAACGGTACGCGCCACTGGATCCGGTTTGCTGACGTCCTCTTCTTTTTGCACGCAGTCCTCTACGGAGCCTCCGTAGGCACCCTCGAAAAAACGATCAAAACCTTGCGGGAGGACGTTGTTGTTCTTTCCCGTGGCGGGGTAAAAGCTCGTGCCGGCTTGTTGATGAAGGTGATGATGATGAGGATGATGATGGTGGTGGTGGTGGTGGTTGTTATAGACGCTCTCGTTCTTCATCAGCATTTCCGTCATGGAGGACGATGGCGGAAGACATTCCTCTGCCGCGTAGCACGGCGCGTAGCTCCCTCTGTGGTGCCACTTGGCTGACGGATCCAGTCCGTACGACACGTCCCGAACCGGCTGCACGTGAGACAGGCTTGTGGGGTACGGGTAAGCGATCTGACGCGAGGAAGCCTGCGGCAGGAACGACGACACCGCAGAGGAGGAAGAAGAAAACTCTGGCACGTAGTAGGCACAATTGGGGAGGTAGAGGCTCGAGCCGCAGCCCGTCCGGTCCCCGAATTCGGTACTTCTGTCTTTTCGCGTCTGGGAGCAGAAGTTGCCCAGATTGACCGAGTTAAACATCGTCCTGACTCATGCACTCGGTGTCCAGTCGGATGGATGTTTTTTTTGCGGGGGGGTTGGTGGTGATGGTGGTGGGTGGGGGGGAACTCGAACCGCAGAAGAGAGAAAGGGGGGAAAAAAATTTGGGAATGCGAGATGACGCGCGCTTGCTTTCCGTCTAAAGTCGCTTCTAAAGACACGTGATCGAAAGTAGATATATTGTCGTATATCAATTTGGAAAAGCTTAACGTGTGGAGGAGTGGTTCGCCTTAAGTTATAGAGGTAGAGCTAAACACGATCGGCTTTCAGAAGACCACAGACACGTTAGAAGAATCAGTGATTATCACGTAAACGTATAGCAAAGTCTAACCTATATTACGCACATGCGCAGTGTTATAGCGCGCCAGTAAATGCAAATTTCATATCCTATGTAATACAGAGAGACGGTGCATTTGTGATTATGATATGAGAACGTGCAATACTCTATACTCTATAGGTCTGTTACATGATGCGTAATCGCAGTGAAGTGTAAGCTGTTGATGGATGAATGCATAGTGTCTTATTTTATTTAGTCTCTAGCTGAAGAAAAAACTCAGAAAAGAAGCTTATTCTTGGATTTTAAGGCTAATAAACTACAACACACACCCTTACCTGCACTAGCTTTTTCTACTGCAGTGAAGCGTCTTCTCTCTTGTGGCAGAATTATATGTAAGATATTATATGTAAGATATTTTATTCTATATGCATATGACAAGATTCTTTAATCTTGTATAAAGTCTGTGCTATGTGTGGCTTAAATTACAAAACGCCTAGCATATTTTTTGGAAGCAGGCTGTTGTGCAACACTGGTTTGACATTATGAATAATTAGCACCCACTAGGCCTTAATTATGAGAAAACTGCCAAATCCAGTTTGACTTGAGATTCAGAAACAGAGCGAGCTGAGAGTAAAGCAAAAACAAAACTTACTTTTCGGTTACACACAGAGCTTTTGTCCTTAGTGTGCTCGACATGTGGGGAAATATTTATACACGGATTTCACCTCGATATAAGGAACTGTGCTGTGGGGTCGCTGTATTTCTGAACTTTGCTGATTTTTAAATATATATATATATATATAATTTAGCAAAAAGGAGTGGAGTTTGTGAAGAACTGTTTGTACAAATGGAAACTTTTCTACGGATGAAAGCTCGGACGCCTCCAATCAAGTACAAAGAACGCAGACAGCTGTCCAGACAGCACTTGAATTTGACCACTAATGTCTAGTGAGCGACAAGACTGCCATAAAGTGCCAAAATAGTTGCAGAGGTATTTTCGCACGTGAAGAAACGTGAAATCAGATCTAAATGTTTACTGTGTTGATATTTCAATGTAAGAATTGTAATGATCGTCACTGAAGCTTTATTTGGAGCATTATTGTTTTATTAGGTGTTAACTGTGTAAAATGGCTCAGAGGAAGCCTGAATGTTGCTAGAAAGAAAAGACAGAGCAAAAACAGCATCAGACTGTTGGTGTGTAAAATGGATTTACTTGCAGTGAGTGAAAGATGAGTTCATGTCTGCACCAATACTGTGTTCATACAGCAGTGAAACTGAATAAACAAGCATGACGGAAACAAAAGCGCCATCTTCTTCCTCTTAATCTTTTCCTCCTTCTTCTTCTGCTTCTACTTCCTTTCCAGTTTCTACTGTTTGTACTCTGATTGTAAGGTAAAAAGTTAGCGCTGTGATTCTAAGCGTCTGGATGCAAAACATTTGCAAATGGAAATAAAGAAAAGTTTCTTTTGCAGTGATATCACAGCACGCATGCGATTTGCTCGCTGAAAAGCCGCGTGAAGTGCAGGAGAAAATAATGGCCAATTCAGACGTGCTCTTGCAAAACGTTAGAATCTGCAAACATTAAATAATTTATTTTACAGAAAAAAAGAACGACTGGAAGCAGATTTTGCGGCTTGTGCGTTTCTACGAAATGCATGCAAAACCCAGTTATTGTTTTTGTCCAAATATATTTCTTGGGTCCGTCAGAATATTAAAATAAACAAAATAATTGAGAGTGAATAGATCAAACCTTTCGAGCGGTGAAGATAGCTTGTTCAAAATCCTCATTCGCACATAAATCGGCTCTGAAACAAGCCCTAAACGTGGCGAGCGTGTTAAGCAGTGTTATTGTCCCCTCATGGCTCAGATCATTTTAATTGGATGTAAGCCAAGCTATTAAACTCGCTTGTATGAGCTGTGAAAAGGCTAAAACACCAGCAAAAGAGCCAAGTGAGGGCCTTATAGACAAACCTTACAAGCAAATAACGGATACAAAATACATAAACAAGGAGAAAAGTGGACACTGGAAAGCAAAACAAAGCCACATCTTACTGATGGAGATGTTTTTGTCATATCGAGGCTCTTAAGAGCGTTAAAAACTATAAATGTGTTGCTATTTGTCCCAAATTCCAAGTGAACACTGGTCCAATGTGAAAGTATTTTAGTGATTAGCACAAATATAGACTTGTGAATAATCAGAAGAAAATAAATATATAATATGAAGACAATATAAAATATAAAACAGAGAGGGACAGAGAGAGAGAGAGAGAGAGAGAGAGAGAGAGAGTATATACGTTTATATATGTTAATATATGTTTTATTTTCTAAAAAATAAAAAAAATAAAAAAGTAGGCAAAACTCAAACTGGGCTTTATAATTATATGATAAATGTGTAGTTATATCGCTATATAATAGCAATTTTAATGATAGATAGATAGATAGATAGATAGATAGATAGATAGATAGATAGATAGATAGACAGACACACACACACACACATACACACACATACACACACACACACACACACACACACACACACTACGCATAGTTTCCCTATCCTATTGTGTTAAATATAAACGTGTAGAGAGAGAGATTCTCCAAATATATGATATAAGATTTAATAGTAGGAGTTGGATCTCTCACAATATCCCCGTATTCACTCACAAATCTGTAATATACCATCATAACCCATATAAACTGTGTTTTATTTTACATTTTCCAGTGAATAGTGCCATATATACTTTGTATATCGGAAATATAAGCTAAAAAAAATCGCTACTTTAATTAACTGTGTTTTTGACGTTGAAAAAAAGTTAATGATCAGAAATATTGCTACAGTTCGGTTTAATTAATTACTACATTACTACTAAAATAAAAAAAAAATACTTTATGTATTGTTTAAGTAGGCTATTAAAAATTTATTTTAAAGTGAAAACTTCAATTTGTGCACAATAATGTATTTTGTTTGTCCACCTGAATATAATAAATGTTGCTCTTTAGGATAAATGTCGAGTTCTGTACACTAGTTAAAAGGCGAAAAGAGGCTTATTTATTTATTTTTTTATAATAATAAACATAATATAAAAGAACTGGCCTTGGTTCACGTCTCTATGACTCATAAATGAACTTTGCCTCTGAGTAGGCTATAAGTTACCTGTAACAAATTTAAGGGTGAAAAAAGACAAGCTGCAAAGTATGTGTGTTTATGAGCGCGCGCGCGTTTTTCCCCTCGTGGTATCTGATATATAAAATAGATTTACGAGAAAGGAAATAGTATCTGTATTTTCTTACCGAATATCCGTTTTGCTTTTTGTTTCCTACAGCATTAGGGCCTAATTGAGTCCCTCTCTTTATGGGGTTTAATTTCCTCAGCGCTACTGTTTCTCTCAGATCTCTGCGTTTGAAGTCGCTCTTCTCGATCACTTTAAACACATCACATCTTCATTTCTCATCGCAAAACAATTTCTTCCTTCCGAAATGCAAGACCGCGGCGTCCCTCGCCGTTTAACTGTGCTGTAAGTCTTTCTTTACACCTGAACACAGAAGACTGAACACAGATTTATGGAAAGAGTTGAGCTTGAACTCTTTAAGCTGAAGGCTTTTCTCAAAACATTATTCCATATAAGGCTCTTTACTAACTTGACCTTCAATTTATGCACGTTCCCGCCCACAGAGACGAACCAAAACACCGGGACTGAACAAAAACTCCTCAGTATCAACGGTTAGCTAGTTTATCTTACAAATTATCTAAAAAAAAAATACTACTAAAAAATCACCCGGTGAACCACAATGACGAATTTAACCAGGAAAATTGTGACAGTAATTAAAAAAAAAAAAAAAAAAAGTGGACAATAAAAACCGGAATATTTGTAAAGCTTTATTTGCCTGAATAAGTGACGCGGTGTGAGCTGAATAACAACAACAACAACAACAACAACAACATCACTGTAATCATATTACATATTAAAGATATAATAATTATAGAGGTTTAAATGACGTGTATCTAGTTTATATAGTGATTTATATAAAACAGGACACGCAAACTAAACACCAGTAATAAGAATTGCTAAATAATAGCAGCCGGCTAACATTAGCTGCAGTTTTAAATAATGGCGGTTTGCAAATAGTTTGTTGATCATATGCACATAGCTACGTGTAAGTGATACAAGTGATAGCATTATATATAGATACATATCCATTTCTGGAAGTATGCTACCGCTATTATTACCAGGATACTGCAGCCCTGACTGCAAATGAATGAATTGATCAGTTTTCAGACTGATTCACGTTCATCCAGATTATAACACTTAATTATTATTATTTTTTAAAAATTAAATTCCCAGAACTAAACGCTTTCACAAATGACACAGAGTATTCAAGTGCAAGGTTATGACCAATGTCTCGCGCTACGGGACGCCTGAAAATGAGATCTCATCGTGTTTAATTTATCTTTGAAAAAATCAAGATAGCGTTATTTTTCTATTAAACACTGAAATGTAGTTTAGAAATTTCAGAATTAAAGAATTCAAGAACAAGTGCCAATATGTACAAGTCGCGGTTATTGTTGTGCTACATTCTCTAATGATCCTTCCAATAATAATAATAATAATAATAATAATAATAATAATAATAATAATAATAATAATAACAACAACAACAAAACGATTTTAAAAGACAGCGGAGTCTTTCACAGCCATAGAAGACAAAATATTAAGTTTAATTAGTAATAAAAGTCTGAAAAAGACGATTTTAAGACTTAATATTATCTTATGTTAATAATTTATGTTCTGTTATAGCTGAGTGATACAATACATGAAAGAGAAAAAAGAATGATGAAAAATATTAGTTATAAAATGATA
>JAKKZJ010000020.1:19489064-19500606 GCA_033441845.1 Pangasius mekongensis
CGGTACACTTATCTGCTTAGCTTTTCAGACGATCGGCTCGAATCGTGACTTACAATCGTGAACAAAAACAGGAAAATAGACAACCAGCTTTTTGGTTCATCATTTCCATAGAAGTGTGTAACAGATTCTTAAGTGCGCATATTTCTGCGTAAACGTGCTCAGCCCTGACTGCTGCAGTGCTATTCTCTTTTAAATAAAGCTTAGTTTATAATACAGTTTCTTATTCATGAGTATTATTACGAGTATAATGATTCATTTAATGCAGAAAATGGCGGCGAGTAAATCCAGAGACTCCCTCATGACCCTACAGATGTATAGATATAAAGCATAAAGATCTATCCGTAGACAACTCGCTTTCTTTCTGCAGTAATGTCCCTGTTCTCCTCACCACAATGTCATCACAGACCTTCAACAGGACATGACTTCCGCCTTGCTACTGCACGAATAGATGAATGAAATATTAATGGATTTAAACAAACATGGGTGTGAGATTTATCCGCAGGGTTGGGAAACTATTTTTTCAGTTTCGCTTTTAATAATAAATGAATTTGCATGTGCGGTTTGAGTCCAACGTGCGTACGGAATATGATTAGACTTTTTACAGTGATGTGGCTGTACAGTTCCATGTCTAACTGTATAGTCCAATTATTAGGTGTCTATTTAAAGACAGTAGCAAATTAAAAGTTTTCACAAGCTGTCTTCATCGATTGGCAAAGAGCAGGTCACTAAGTATTTATAATAAAACCTCAATAATGCATTTCACAAAAATGCTGGCAGCAAGTCAGTGTAATTAGTACACACACACACACACACACACACACACACACACACACACACACTACATCAGACCTGTTTCTGTCAGTGCTGGAGGAAGAATGCTCGAGTAAACCTGCTTGCATTAAGAGCACACCGACACTGAGGTGCGTCTGGCATCACAACACGCTGAGAAACGCTGTGATTTACACAAAGCCGTTTGCCTTGTTGTGTTTTTTTTTCTTTCTTTAGTCCTAAGAGAGGCTAAGATAAAGATAAAGATGAAATATACTTTATGGATCCCATAGGAAAGTTGTCCTGGACTCAGCATTGCTGCTCGTCTGCTGAAGCCATATCACAAACTACAAAAACACCACTCTTCAAAATGTCAGGCTTATAAACAATATAACCTCACACAAATCTAATCAAATCTAATCTACACATGATCATATCTACCAAATCTCATCGTGTAGGAAACAATCAATCATACATAGGACATGTATAACACACACACACACACACACACACACACACACACACACACACCAGAGTAATATATCTACATCGAAAAATTAATGACTTACATGTGCTGCATAGTCGTCCATCGTGACTTTAATAATAATAATAATTGTTAATATTACATGTAGCTCATTTTAGGATTGAACATAGTTAAAGATAATCTCATGTAGATTGATGATTTAAAATAATAATAATAATAATAATAATAATAATAATAATAGTCTTATTGTCTTATAATAGCTTGTTGCTCATTTCTGGAAAAAATAAATAATATAATAATAATAAAAAACGCACGTTATCTCAAAACTCGTCAAAATGTAAACTCCTGAGTCAGGATATTATATTCCGGATATTATAGATCTTCACCGCATATATATTATTTTATTGCGTCCTCTTTGCAGTCTTGTAAAAACATTAAGCACTGTGCCCAGTTTACATAACATTAGCAATAACAGGACTTGATGTTATCTTTTCTTTTCGCCTGCCAGTGCCTCCTATGATGATTTGTTTGCAAAGGACACAGCAGCTCTCGAAACTGTAGTTATTTAAACCTTCTAAAAGTTTCGTTTTGATTATAAAATTAATAGAAAATAACAAACGGTAACGTTAGTAAAAAATAAGCGTTGGGTTTTTATAGATCAACTAAGAAAATTTAAATCAACGAAATGACAACAAAGACACTGGAAAGAGATTTTAATAGACAGGAACCGCACATTTATACTTACAGGCTGTCATTTATACTGTTTTAACAAAGAAGGTGTCGCTGAACAAATATACGAACAGCAGGATCGTCACATTAAGCAATAGGAGAACACGTTATAGTTCATCACAGTTTTCTATACAAACGTTTTGGGACAAAATAGAGGACAAAGAGCAGCAGAACCATTTAAATAAGCTACTAATGCATGCAAATACTGCGCTATAGTACAAGCTTTTCTCCTTCCCTCTACACCACACTGTGACTTTAGCATCATAAGGTGCTCACATCCTGTCATTTATTCTCAATGCTGCTAGATGGAACCTTATAACACTAAAATCAAACGTACAACACGATCTCACGACAAATTCATAGGTATTCCAACCAGCCAGATTTGGTAGAGATGAAGTGGCAGACGTCACAGCTTAGTCTGTCAGCAGAAAAAAAGGGTTTTCAATGTTGTTTTTATTTATTTATTTATTTATTTTTTGATAGATGAGGTTTCTGTAGGTTCCTAAGAAGGCTCCTGTTTGAAACCCTAACAGGGAAACACTGTGTTTATGGGTTTCTCCAGAGGGATAACCAAAGAACTTTGAACCTTGAAGCGTTTTCTACTTGACTTTTTTCACCCCTAAGTGTGTGATCATTCATAGCTTTTCAGATTTTTTTCCAGCTGGCTTGAATTCTTATGAATTTACGATCGTGAAAAGTTTTGCAAATAAACAATGAAATGCATAGACACAACAGATTTCAGTTTGTCAACGATGAGCAACGACTCACTGCAAATGCATAGAAATATTTAGCAAATTTAAGAGCGAGCATGTCTCTGGCTCTTATTGCTCAGCCATGACTGTCGCGGTGCAATACTCTTCCAAATCAAACACAGTGAATCTTCAGGCTCGTGATTTAACTGCGCTGAGTGAAATGTGTTAAATACAGAAACTGATAGCTTAAAAACAACCCAAAGACCGTTTCATAACCTTATACACTGGACTAGAGAAGGCGCCATTTTGTAAATTAACACAGTAAAGGAATGTTTTCTCAAAGAAACATATATTAATTAATTTGCTTACATGTAGCCTGTAACATAAACCTCCTAAAAGAAGATACACGTCTTGCTTAAATACTTGTGTGAATAATATATGCCGTGTAATAGTGGGTATTATCGCAGTAAACAATTCCTGTTGATAAATATTCGAATAAAATAATAATTTGATAAAAAGTAACTACAATAATAATAAGAATAATAATAATAATAATAAGATGAAGAAGCATTAACACGAGTAATAGGAATTATAACTAAGCACAAATTCGAAGCCACTTGTCAAAATGGCAGCGGGGAAAAAAAGACATAAATATGGATCAGTTTATTGGATTATACTTTGTCTATACTTTGGGTTGCAGTACGTTTTAGGATTTTGGAATATAAACACACTCCTACACATATTCACTTCAGGTGTGCTAATGCTAATGCTGCAAAAAAAAAAAAAAAAAAAATCCAGATATTATTATTATTATTATTAATTCATAAATGTGCCACCTGGTGTTTGTTCACTTTAATTATTCTTCATTAACCTTCCTTTCAGACTCATCATCAACTCTGACGCCTAGAATCTAAAACACAACAACCCAATTTATCACGTCAGTACATCAGATCTGGAGGTTTAGAAAATTAACATAAATTAACATACAGTGGTCTTGATTTAAACGCTGTAAGAGATTCTTCAACACTGATGCGGGGAATTTTAATGAATGTAGTGTTTCACGTTGACTGTTAATGAATTAATAAAGACACTATTTTTTTAAAAAAAACGAATCATTTAAGAGTTCTTTGGATAGTTAAGGGTTCTTAGCTTCCTTCGGACCCATTGCACTCATTTGTAGGCTTCCACATAGAACAGCTCCATAGAACCGAAGAACTAGATTTATTAAGAGGTCCAGATTTATAATTACTTCGTATGAATGAGTAACTTATTTCAGATTTTTTAAAAAAGATTTATTTTAGCATTGGGTCTTTCGCTGTGTCATGCTATAGGTTACCAATGCACTTATTTATTTATTTATTTATTTATTTACTTTTTAAACATAAGAGAGCTCATATTTTGTTTTATAAGGCGCTTATACATTCCACAAGGTGTTCAATCTTCTGCCTTGAACATGCTAAAATGCTAACTACTATTTGCTTGTAAACTAAATGGCATAGACTCAAGTTTCAAGTAAAGTGTGCTAATAAGCTTGTTGGCAAAAATAAGTATTATTTAGGTATGAAAAACGGAATTGTGCGCACATTTTGCCTGCGCCCTGCAGAGTTAAAGCAGTCGAGAGAAGAGATGAGGTAACAGATAAAAATCCTGGGTGAAAATTATGCAGTATAAAAGAATTAAAACACTCGAAGTGTTCAAGGCTGCACGGCGTAACACTACGCATTCTGCAGTTGGTGTATTACATGTACAATGACTTGTACAAATGTCAGCTAATTTTAACTGTTATTTTATTTTGAATTTTGTAAGTAAAGATTTCGGTGTTGAATTTCTTAGAAGACGGTTATTAATTTAACAAAGGGAAACTTTTGAAAGCGACCTCGTGTGATGAACTCCAACATCAGTATTAGTCTAGATTACTTGCTTTGATTTGTTTATTTGCTTGTTTGAATTGACTCAGAAAAAAAAAAAAAACAATCTTTAAATGGTTCTATTTGGAACCCGGGAGGAAATCACTCAGCTGTAGGGTTCTACCTGTACGGGTTCCAGAAAAGGGACACCTTGAGGGTTCTGGATGTCTGCGATTGAGGCGTTTAAAACATCTGTTAATCAAATCTAAATCTATTCCAGTCGTCTTCTAGTCTAACGTTGTAGGTGTTTTAACTGGGATGTTAACTCTTACAGTGCTCACTTGTGGCCAAGAGTTAATTCGACACTTGAGGAGTTAATTCGATTCTAGAGGAGTTAATTCAACACTGGCACTTGGACTTTGCGAGTTAAGAGCGCTGTAGTTTTTATCCAGCACTCGGGATTTCGCTGTGTATCTGCGTCCTGAAGTGTAAAAGTTATAACAATTCTACAGCTTTAACACCTACAAAACTGAATCAACACTTTTTCACAGTGCTTTCTTAACACTTTCAGTGTTTCTATAAACCCACGTGAGCAGAAACGAACACCCCTGATGTCAGTTCTGCACTGTAAGAGTTATTTAAACACTGGATTTTTTTTTCTGTTTATTTGTTTGTTTTGTTTTGTTTTTGCTGATATTTCATGCGCTGCTATTCTTTCCCTAAAAGAAAGACAGAGCTTGCTCTCTCAGCATCAGTCTTTTCTTCTTCATGCGTCGGTTTTGAAACCAGATCTTCACTTGTTGGTCGGATAAATTGAGTCGGTCCGAAAGCTCCTTCCTCCGCTGCCTCGTTATGAATTCGTTGAGCATGAACTCGCTCTCGAGCTCGGCCAGCTGCAGTTTGGAATAGGGCTTGCGCTTCTTCCGGTTCCGCGCGTGCGCCGGATACCACGGAGCACCTGAGCACAGGTAAGGGGGAGAAAAAAAAGCAAGCTGAGAAATCAAATAGTATTCAGTAATAGTTCTGTTTAATTAGTGAGACTCAGGCTCATCATATGATTTAATTTAATTGTGCGGGAATAAAATAGGTTTCTAAAATCTGAGACGTCTCAGGGTTTAATAATCCTGCACTACATAAGGCTGCTGTATCCACTGACTCGACTAAACATGTGAGCAACTACAGAACATTTACTAAATATAGATAATAACAACTTTTATAGAATAAATTAATAAATGCGTTTTGCATTTTAGTAGTGCTCGACGCTATTAAAATATTAGCTGTCATTTCAAATGTATATTTTAGTGGAATTATATTGTCTGCTTCTTTAACATTATACTTTTAATATAAAATAACATTTAAAAAATAAACCATTGTGCGTTTACAAAAAAAAAAAAGTTTTTGACAAACTAATCTGTACATTGGGGTCGTCTTATTTACTGAAGAAACAAAATAGAGCTATATCAGCATGACCACGACTTGCTCTGGTGTGTGTGTGTGTGTGTGTGTGTGTGTGTGTGTTTGTGTGTGTGTTTGTGTGTGTGTGTTTGTGTGTGTGGGGGCGATGGGGCAGTGGATATTTGGGTCTCAATACAAAGTTAGCTTTAAAAAATTCTATCATGTACATAGTCACTAGCAATATTATTTACCTTTAGGAGGAAAAAAAAAAACTTTTCTGATACTTTTAGTACCACTGCGAAAAAAAAGAAAATATTCCGGAATGTTTTCATAAACAAAAGTCTTAATGTATACCAGGCTCCATTTTTTAAACCTCTCTGTATCTTGTGTCTTGTTTTATTGTGCAATAATCGTTTACGGTTGTATAAAAAGCTAAGTGTACTGGGGAAATGTTTTTCTAATGCCTCCCCTAGTGGCAGTGGTGTCTTTGCCAGTGCCATGTTTTTGTGTTTTCGTCCCTTTTTTCATTGCACTTTTATTCCGTCTCAGCATGACGGAGATTTAATAGAGAAACAGCAGTGCAGAGAAACAGCCAAGCTATTGTTGCAGGCTTTCATGGAGACAAATGTGTGCGTTTGTAGTCTTGTAAAAATCATGGAGATTTGTTTTATTTTTTTTTTTTGCACTGCACATATTACTGTCTCTGTAATGCTGAGACAGCTATAAGTGAACACATACTTGAAAAAAACAGAAAGCATAACATCAGCTAAACGTAAGCTTCCTCACCTCCACCTTGGGTTGTGCTGCACGCATGAGATGCTAAGGAATGAGCGATGCTGCAAGACACTTTTTCCGTTTCGTGGAGCGATGACCCAGACTCCGACTGCATGGAGTGACAGGATGGAGGATTCTGGCTCACTTGCTCTGCAACATATCCGTAGCCCATCATGCTAGCATCTGCCAGTCCGTGCTCTCTCACTACGGGCACAGAGGAGTCGTCTCTCGCCCTGTCATCTCGCTTAACATTGGCACAATTCTCCCGGATGTTACCTCCTCCACCTCCACTTCCACTGTAAAAGCATTTGCTCTCTTCCTGCCGCGCAATCTCGCACGCTCGGTTAAACGTGGGGTTCAGGGACACCGGGTTGCCAAAAAACGGCTGCATGTATCCGTTGCACGGCTCCGGTTGAGTCCAAACATTGTCCCGTCTCGCGTAAGGGAGGGAAGGAAGAGCCGCAGATGACCGGAAGTTGTGGAGGTAAAACGCGTCTCCGGTGTGGATGTTCACTAAAGGTCCCACAAACCCGCTATTGAGGAGGTTGTGCTCGCCCATTTCGCCGGGCCTGAGCGCGAGATTCTAGTTTATAGCCGAATATCTGACATTTAACGTCGTTAAAACGAGAGGCGCGTGCCATTGGCCAAGATACGCAGTCACGTGACGCCAATGGGCTCTCCTTTGCCACCCAACGGAATCCGTTTTCTTGACTAAAGAAAAATGTTGACTAATGGAATTTACATGTTAATTTAAAGCGCGTGGTGAGCAGATTTAAAAACTGTGAGCGTATTATATTTGAGATAGATAGATAGATAGATAGATAGATAGATAGATAGATAGATAGATAGATAGATAGATAGATAGATAGATCATGATACGTCACTATAGGCATATTTATATTCTGTGTAAAGGTAAAAGACTCCACTGTATCATTTAAAAGGCTTTGCTGGACAGGTGTTTGTTACAGCGTTTACACTTTTGTTTGGAAGACATAACCGCCATTTTAATAACTTTATAGTGAAGGACTTGGTTTTAGATCAAACTCCAAATAAATTGAATGTCACATAAAGTGGAGAGGCCTCCATTTTACAAGCCAATATTAGGGAACAGACAGATGGCTAAAGCCACACACTCATCTGATACTTTACAGTAACGGGGTCATCGACAGCTCTGTAAAATAACTGCACTTAAGGCGGCGGTGGATTTTAAGAGTGCGGCTTATATTTCTATTTTTTTACATTAATCTTCAGTAGATATCCTATAAAACAGTAACAGTTGGTCGTATAAAGAATCCCTACACTTCACTTAGTTTACAAGTGTGTGAACAAAACCCCAAGACATACATTTAATATATCTAATTAATTAAGGTGTACAACAATAAAGGATTTATACACACACACACACACACACACACACACACACACACACACACACACCCACACACACACACACAAAGCAGAAATGTACACATTCCTAATGGTCAAATTCCTGAAACGTTATCATGGCGACGGGGTGTTTCATTCTAACCAAGATATTAGACTCGCAGTGAGCAACTTTACAGCAATATCATGATTCCTTTCACTTTTTTTACTCATAAAATGAAAAGTAACTCATCTAACGCGATTAATTATTACTGACCGCGCAATCAGCAGATTAGAAAAAGTGTAGTTTCAGGCCAAAAAAAAAAAAAAAGAAAGAAAAAAAAAGCCCTCGCTTTCTCTCCTCTTAGCCTCATCAGCTTATACTCGGGCCGGACTTTATCTCTTGCAAATAATTTGTCCATAGCATTAAAAACCTAGAATAAACATGCAGTTGTGTGATACACAATACACAAAAACATTGTATATTAAATCCGACAGTAGCGTGCAAACTTTTCATCACCATTTTATCAGCGTATATTTGGATTTTGAACATTTTTCTGTTGACACTAAACACGCAACGTCATGCATGTGGAGGAAATAACGTGCAACATGCATATTGTATATTTCCTGTTACGAGCTCGTTTGTGAGATTGGACAGTGAATGAACATTTTTACTCTGAGAGCTGCTTATAGGTCTACAAATATATACAAAGATAAATAGTTTGTTTATCGTGCACTACAAAAACTTTATTTCACTAATAAATTCGTTTATAGAATAGCATGGGATGTTATTAGGATACATGAAGCGTTGTTATTGGCTATGTCGATGGAATAAGCAGCAATTAATAAGTCTCAGATGAGCACATACGCAGTGTGTAATTAAAAACAGAATAAATTAACATCGGTCAGGATCAGTGAGCCTACTGATTCCTGTGCTTAGATTCTCTCTCTCTCTCTCTCTCTCTCTCTCTCTCTCTCTCTCTCTCTTTCCCATCCCACGGGTTCTCAACAGCCACTTAAATACAAACAACTGCAAAAAGTAAAGAGGTTGCTGCTAAAATACTTAAGCTAATTCACAACACAAAAACAAAACTGTAATAAAGATGAAAACTATTTGTGGAAAGTCGAACCTTATCGTGGACTTGAAATAAAAAGCGGCATCAGAATGAGTTTTATTGGGTTCATTTACGAGGAATTTGCTCCACATTGAGACACAGAAAAAAAGGGAAATAAAAAAGGCGAGTACTGCATGTAGCGATAGTAAAGTGATTAAATATGAGTTAGCAAGCAACTTACTAGTGCAGATATCTGGTGTAGGGAACTTTCTCACATCTTCTCGACTCTTCCATGTGTCCGGGAAATCATGATGTTCTTCCAAAAATATTCCGCAAAGAATTCATCAGTCATGAGCATTCTCGCGAAAAGCGTTCCATGGCTGAAGTTTTCTGAAACTTAGGTGATGTTTCCTCTCCTCAGCTTTCACGATATTCCTCTTCCTTCTTTCCTACTTTCCTTTTTTTTCTTTCTTTTCTTTTTTGTTTCTTGAAAGAGAAGAAGCTTTTCTCCTTCTCGGCGCCTCGTCCAGTTCAAGGTCACTGTCTAGTGCACTGAAGTCCAGACACCACAAAAGTGTCAACAAAAGGGTGTTTCCTTCCCCTGCTTTAACGCTGTTTTTGTGCAGCTGTGAAAAGTTATGAAGATTGTATTTTTCCTGCAAATCAAACAGAAATGGAAATGCTGCAAAACAACTGATATTTAGACTTTAAATTTTACAATTATTTAGCTAATTAGGCTTTAACTGTTAAAGTCCTGTTCAACAAAACACACGAATCTTTCATGCTGTAGTAAACATAGCCTGTATATATACATATATATATGTACTGTAGCTAAACACAAAGATATCGCAGACCCAACTGCGATATTTACATCGTCATTTGCGACTTACATTTTTTTTTATTTAGTCATATATGTGTAGACACAGGATGGAGATTATTCAGAACGAAAAAAACCACAAAGTAAAACTAAAAAGAAAAGGACAGGTTTTAATATAGCGACACAGTTTTCAAACCCCAATGCTACTATTATTATACAACTATAATGATTAAATAAACAGCAGGGATTTGCTGCTCATAACATAACACAAGCCTGCATCATTTTAGCGCTTTGCTACTGTCTTCTTTTTGTGTCAATGGCAGTCATAAGCAGAAAATAAAAGGTTTCACATTGCTAAAACTACGCAAATGTGTGATTTTAAATCTGTTAATATCAAAACGTTTTATTTTTTTATTTTTGATATTTTGGAAATATCTTTCATTTTGACATAAAGTCTCTACCGAAGGCAGAAAGGAAGCTTTGTGAAAAGATGAAGCTGAAATAAAGCTGATTTTCACACTACACAACTTCACTGCGCTTTATTCATGTACATTACAAATGTAATAATATCTAATACACTATGCTTTCAGAATATTTGCTATAAATTACAACAGTGCGCTTTTTTTTTTTTTTTTACGAATTATAGTGAGCAACATTGTGAAATGGTGAGCAACATTGCCTACGTCACGCTAAGAAACACTTGAAATGTTTAAATGTACATAATATGGACATAAAAGCTTTACTTTTAGCCAGTCTTCATACTGAGTGTCTTATAGAACAGAAGCACGTTATTAAAACTGAGATATAAATCATTTCTGAATTCCTGCGTCATCATATCATACACTGTAAAAAGATATAGTCTTTCAGTTATTATATCTGATCTTCTACTGTCAGGTGAGCTTAAATGCAGTAATGTTCAGATAACCTGATAATCTTTTATTTTTTTATTTTAAAAAAACCTCCCCTTTATGTTGTCTTGACTTGCTGTTTAATGAAGACAATTTGCTCAAAAACAAAAATCTTTGAAGAGCGTGCAGTTACTCGCATTGGCCACCAGAGGCTGTCGTGCACCATCATATCGACTCAGACTCCCCAAAACAGAGCTACTGCTGAATGTTCTTGCTGTGTGTGTGTGTGTGTGTGTGTGTGTGTGTGTGTGTGTGTGTGAGTGTGTGTATTGATGACTGATCAGCTTCGAACATGTAAAATAAAAATGGCTTAAAAACAGTCAACCGTTAAGCAAATGTTTATTATTAAACCCTACAGTATTACAGTATTACAGTATTCATGAACCTTGAATGTACGACTTAGTTAATATTAATCTTTTTAGGTAAGGTAAGAGCTTACAATTCTCATGGGAATGCACAAAGAAGGAGTGAAACAGCAAATTTACGAACCAAAAAAAAAAAAGAGAAAAACATTAATTTTTAAAAAAGCGTAAAAAAAAAGAAAGAAAAGAAGTTGCCTTATAGTCAGTTATAATAATTATAGTAATGTACATAACAGCATTCCTGAAGAACTCCTTTTAGTCACGGAATCGTAAAGAAGAAGAAGAAGAAGAAGAAGAAGAAGAAGGATTTCCTAGATTAGTGTGATCATTTATAAACCGTATTGACTTT
>JAKKZJ010000020.1:19530010-19540235 GCA_033441845.1 Pangasius mekongensis
CAGAGTGAGAAAGTGAGAGAGCGAGAGAGAGACACACACAGAGTGAGAGCGAGAGAGAGACACACACAGAGTGAGAGCGAGAGAGAGACACACACAGAGTGAGAAAGTGAGAGAGCGAGAGAGAGACACACACAGAGTGAGAGAGAGAGAGAGACACACACAGAGTGAGAGAGAGAGACACACACACACACACACACTTATGAGGACCTTCTACTGCTACAAATATTAATGCAGCTAATTATTATTAATAACTTAAATCCCTTTTAATAAAAGCTACAGTTAAATAAATAAAGTGGTTTTCCTTGTGGGGACCAGCCAAATGTCCCAACAAGGTCCAAACTGTCAGATATTCCTATCCTTGTGGGGACACCAAGTTGTAGAAACACAGCCACACACACACACACACACACACACACACTATCCTTTTGAGGATCTTCCATTGCCATAAATATGATGCATATAATGCAGCTAATTAATGCCATGTCAGTAAGCAAAAGGAAACATTTGGGCAGTTTTTGCAAAAAAAAAAAAAGAAAAAAAAAAAGTAAAAATACAAACAAAAATTAGTAAGTGACATTTGGCTGGTCCCTACTACGAAAACAGCATTTGTTTGTTTGTTTGTTTACTTTTGCAAAACTGTCAGATGGTCCTATCATGGTGGAAATGTTTGGTCCCCATCAGGAAAATCATTACACATATTCTCTCTCTCTCTCTCTCTCTCTCTCACACACACACACACACACACACACACGTTCAGTAGTTACTCTGAGGAACAGAAAGCCCCGGCAATGCAACTCAGTAAAATGCCTGAGCAACTGCCTCAAACACCAAATCACACAGTTTATGGTCCGGCTGTCGATGTGTGCGCTCCCTCGATTTTCCTTTCCCTTTTTTTTCAGCTGTTTTTACTGCTGCTGCTGCGCAGAACCGCGATAGAACACGCCAGCGTGGACGAGAGAAGCTGCACGACTCATCCACTTTTATTATTTTTATTAAGAACACCAGGTCTTCAGTTAGCACACGGTGTGATACTGTTACTCAATTCAGGCTGGACGGTCTGTGTGTGTGTGTGTGTGTGTGTGTGTGCGTGTGTGTGTGTGTGTGTGACGTTGGTAGATGTAGTAAAAGACCATTCTAATTTTAAAACTAGTCCTATATTACTTACAGTAATACACATATACGCAATGCACAAATATCTGTGAATGAAGCTACATTATTTTATTTTATTATTTTATTACTAATATTATTTTTAAATAACACTTACAGCATATTTTCATGTTGTATCCTAAGTTTACTAGTTTGTACTTAATTTTTTTTTTACACTTTTCTACTGCTTGCGTAACTCAAAATGTAATAACAGTGTATATACTGTATTACTATAAATAATATAGGACAATGGTTTAGTTTTAAAAGTAAAATGATTTTATATTATATTTGACAATTTGATGGCATTATTATTATCCATACACACAATATACAGAATTCTATATGCTTTTATATATATTGTATACAGTATATTGCTTATATAGTGCACTAACACCTAAGAATAAAGCTAAACTATTTATAATAATAATACTACTACTACTACTACTACTACTACTACTACTAATAATAATAATAATAATAATAATAATAATAAGTAGTAGTTTAGCTTTATTCTTAGATGTTAGTTAGAATTATTATAAATAATTCTGTCTGCCTTTTCTTTTCTTTTTTTGTGCAAAAATTATTTAATATTATAAATGTTATTTACGTTCCACCACATACATGTCAGATTTTTAAAAAAAAAAATTAAGTGATATTTTCTACGTTTAAAAATCTGCTTTGGCCTTGTTGAGTGGCTCAATATTCTGAAATCAGAGGAAAGTCTTTACTTAAACCCAAAGCCTTGATAGATTGTGAGTTGTTTGTTGATCTGCACCAGAAGCCAGATTTTTAATTGTGTATGTGATTAGCTATAAAATCAGCAGCACTGAAATCGTCTCGTCCTCCGGATTCACCCTAATGCTCTTTTTCTTGGAGCTTCAGCGCTTGTGACTCACTTTCTCCCCCTGTGGATGCTCACCTTAAATATAAAACCCTCCTAAAACCCCATCCTACACCTTCAGCAGTTAATCTCACCTGGATTCTCTAGATTTGTAGCTAGTAATCATAAAGACTGTCCTCATCCCAGGCCTCTGATTCACAACCTGCTCCGACAGAACATCCTGTAAACACACCCAGGACTACAGAAGAGGACATTTTGAGCCTGGTTCCTCTGAAGGGTTCTTCACAGAGCTTTTCCTTGTTGCCAGCGGCGTAGCGTGACGTACCCTAGCATGAACCGTGGCCACTCCAATAAGATATCCATCCATCTATTTTCTGTACCGCTTATCCTACACAGGCTCACGGGGAGCCTGGAGCCTCTCCCCCGGGACTCGGGGCACAAGATTCAAGATTTTATTTGTCACACACACAATTACATACAGTATGTAACTTGCAGTGAAATGGAAACCTGGCCTGCTCCTCTTTAGACTGTGCATTAAATACTAATAATAAGATATAAGATAAGATAAGAAATAAGAAATATGAAATATATATATATCCAGGATTGTGCAGAAGGGATGTAGAAAATATGCACATATGCATGAACGTATGTATATTTATGTACTGTGTATTTGTGTAGTGTATATTGTATATTGTGCATGTATACTCCGGACGGGGTGCCAACTCATCACAGGGCACAATCACACACACACTTACACACCGATTCACACACTACGAACAGTTTAGTGATGCTAATCAGCCTACACTGCATGTCTTTGGACTGGGGAGGAAACCGGAGTTCCCAGAGGAAACCCCCAGAGCGAAGCGAACCCACAACCCCGGAGGTAACGAGGCTAGCCCCCCCCAGTAAAAGTATTATTATTATTATTATTATTATTATTATTATTATTATTATTATTGCGCTGGGATAAATTAGTTTCAATAATAACAGAGTGCGCACTCACCACAGCTCTGTGAAATCTGAAAGTTCACTTCATCACCGTGTAAAGGTGAGGAACAAATAACACAGAAGCAAACCTTCCCCTGAAAACAATCAGGAGAGCAAACGTAAGGGCATAATGTTGAATTTTTATCAGGTCATTATGATCTACCATTATCCTGTCGCAAATTACACACAGAGCTGGACACAAATGCAGTTTTATTAAAGTCCACAGAGCAAACAAGCCAGCAAACAAGCAGGGTTTTGCCCGCCCTGTATTGCCACCCCAACAGAGTCACTGGGTGTAACCTTGCCACCCCGTTATATACAGTGTGGCCACGCCCCTGCTCCTCACTGCCGCCTCTGCCTTCTTCATTAGGGAACTAAATCTACATCTGGATTTCTGTAAAGCTTCTCTGTCATCATCACAGCACCAACTGGGAGAAAATCTTTGCAAAGAACGCTTCTCCATCGCTCGAGTACAGTTCTACAGACGTGCAGAACCTACACCATGGAGCACTGATGCTCTTCTGGTGACTCGACTCCTTACTAACACACTTCATCATCTTATTTTCTTTCATTAGACACCCATCTTTTTACTGTGTATCAATCATTCTTTCTTTAAGGAGCACTTCATCAAAAAGGAAACCACCTAGAGGTGTTTGTTGTATAGTAAAGGATTATTAACTTCCGAAAATACAAGTATTTCCCCACCAGAGGAAGCCTTTAAAGCTTTTTAAAGAATGTACATTTCTTCTCTATTTGACCAAGTTATTTTATTAGGAGTATCTGCTGAGAACATTTCTGGAAACTAAAAATAAAAATATGTCGTGTTTTAGTCATTAGGTTATAATTTTGTCTTTCTGTAGTCAAAACAACAGCATTAACAGAACAAAAAGACAAGGTGATGCATTGTGTGTATGTACTGTATCTTAAAACTACGGTGTTTTAACATTTACTGCATGTAATATTCACTACAGGACCCGTCTATTAATATATAAAACTTTTATTAATAATAATTAAGACTGCTACTTCAGGAAAATAAACATGTTGACTGTTGAGCCCGTTGGTCTCAGGCATAAAATCAATCTGTAGTTTCTTAATTTAAGAGAATTGACAGATTATTGATTATTTCAGTTTTATTTTCAGGGTGTAAAAGTGTGAGTGCAGAAATTCCATCATTCACCAAAAGCTTAGATGATTTAGCTGCATGAAGACTGGAGCTCAACTTTAAAAGTCTGGTACTGGATCAGTGCTGAGTAACTGCAGGCGGGCTGCAGGGGGCACCACAGACCCTCAAACCAAACACTGACCAAACTGCTGAAAATCAGCTGGGAAGCTTCTAGAAAAAACACATTCACTAGCAATCTGTTTTTTTTTTCCTCCAACATTTTGAAATTTCTAAAAAAAAAAAATAATAAATACATGTTTTCACTTAGAGGCCAGACGTAAGGTGTTTACTTCAAATATTAGATTCTGAGTTGGATTTTATAACAAATTTATAAATTTATATCTAAAAGCCTTTATCATGATCTTGTAAATATATTTTGAACAAATTTCTGGTGTCTCACTGTACACACACACACACACACACACACACACACACACTTAAGGACACCTAACGTGGAAAAAACAAAAAAAAAACGCTTGACGTCATTCTCCCTGCAGCATAATTTACACCGCAGGCGGAGATGTGATTAAAATTAATTAAGAGGCGCGGCCTAGTTAAAAGGGAGGACTACAGGTCAGACAATGAGTTCATCCATCATCCACTCATCTTACACTTTCTCTATTTATCTTACACTTTCTCTATTTCTGCTCACAATAACCACATCATACTTTTACATTCATACACACTAAAAAAAGAGAAGAAAAAACACACACACACACACACACACACACACACACAATGATGCTTTAAGATGATGTAATGTTTCACTTTGTTCCCTACACTGTTCTTATCTCTCTCTCTCTCTCTCTCTCTCTCTCTCTCTCTCTCTCTCTCTCTCTTTCCCCATCTCTCTCTCTGTCTTCCCATCTCTCTCTTTCCCCATCTCTCTCTCTCTCTCTCTCTCTCTCTCTCTCTCATCCTGCACCAGTTCATCATTAATATTCCGTCGCCATTCCTCTGCAGCACTTTGCAAATGGAAGGCTGGGCATAATTTCCCTAAAATGCCGCTTTTTTATCGCCTATTTCTCCTTCATCAGAGCGGCAGAGGGCGATTGATGGCTGACAGCATGGCGTTTTTACGGTCAGATTTATGGCCTCGGCTCCTTTACGGCTCACACTCACCAAAACTGCTTATTTCTGTGAGTCTGTGAGAAGATTTAGCTGCAATGGTGTGTGTGTGTGTGTGTGTGTGTGTGTGTGTGTGCTTCTGTGTGTAGGAACATATAATTCCATCGAGTTCCAGCCCAATTTGTCTGTCTGGAGTTATGCTTTCAGGGGTAAATACAACAAACACCTTCATATGTTACATCAAAACAAACCTCGGAGTACTAATTCCACCTAATTAACAACTAACAACTAATTTAATTAGATGAGAGAGAGATAATAAACACGGATAATAAACAATTACTGGTACTGGTCTTCGTTCTGTTTTCATTGTGGACGCCGCTGTTCTCTTCAGGAGTCGCTGCTTTAACTTACAAAGACAAGAAGTTTATTAGTGAGAAGTTTAGCACGCCACGGAAAAGGTGTCACGGCGTTCGCTCGTGTGGTGGTGAATTACATTTACTGTGTATTTCTAGCTACCAGTGATCAGTTCTATTAAAATAAATCATTATTTTCTCAGTAAAATAGGTGCGAGGAAATCACTAGACACATGAGTTAGACATATTAGTTGGAACATCTCTAAATGAGTTCAGCATGAAGTTAGAAAGTAATTTTAATAAGCTGTGCTGGTGACCCTCAAGGCTCCATGCTCTGTACCTTTATGATGTTTCTTTAACACAGGGTAATGAATGTAGCATAGATTTATTTAAAAACGGTATTATTATGCATAATTCAATACTAAGGACCACGTCTGAGTACCTCAGAGAACTAAAATGTACCTTTTTGTGGAAAATGTGCATCAGAACATAGCTTTCTAATGAATGTGCTAATCAGACTATTACAAAAATGTGAGGAAAGTTTCTTGGCCGGAGCCAAAGCCATTTTTGAAAGTAATTTACCACGCAGTTATGTAGACACTTACAGTTTGTGTAAATGTTGATTTTTTTTTAATTTTTTTTATGAGTTCGGTTCCATGGTCCAGGAAAATAAATGGCCCGAAATAAATGTAACAAATAAATGTAAACAAATGGGACATAATGGGCGTTTGAATTAGAATGAGTGAAAATTAAAATGACATTAAAACCACAGCGTGTTATTTGTGACAGCTTTATAGTAGAATCACAAACGCAGAATGAATATTCATGTGGCATTTATCTTCCGATCTGCTCACAACCTCAGAACCAAAAGTTTAGCCTTACGTGTTATATCAGTTACCTGAGGCAAGCTTTATGTGCTATCTATCTCAGCTAGGCCATATTAGTTATGGCTGTTTGAACAAGTGTAACTGTATTAAAGATGGAGAAATGCACTGTTGTATGTGTGGTGGTGTTAAGAGCACAAAACACACTGACCTGAGCAAAAACACTGCTACTGTAGTAAGAATTCACAGGTGGAAAAGCAAAAATAGTGATCAAGTAAGAGTAAATAAGTCGTCTGGTGAAAAACTGCTTGAGTAATTACTTATATTAATGTTAGTTAGCTAGCTACGTTTTCCAAAAGTACATTAGCTGACTCATGTATGTTCCTAGGTACATATTTATCAGTCTGGCACTTACGCATTATCCTGAGCATTACCTCTAAGCTGTAGTAGTGCTGAGATATATTTAACACAACAGCAATCACGACTGAACCTCCAAGTGACGTGAAGTTTAATACAGAGCTTTCATTCTGTAAAACATCAAAAGATCCACTGGGATTTCTTCTTCAAGGTGGTGATGGACTTTTATTAATAACAAGGATTCAGCACAGAAAGGTCACCTGGCTTTTTATTCACCATGGAGAGAAAAAAAAAAAAAAGCCATCCACCTTAAAGACGGGGAAACGTCTCGAGGCAAAATCCTGCCACGTCTAGAGTAAACTGCAGATAATTCCAAGTGAATTCCTTTAAATAAATCTTTAAATAAATCGCAATGAAATGGTCACTGAAAACAAAGGAGCACTTTCATCTAAAGTCTGAGTCACTTTTAAGTCTGAGATGTGTGTGTGTGTGACAGCACATAAAAGCAAAAAATACACTCTGTAATTAAGATATTTAAAGTGAAATCTCACAGAGTTGGGAAATGTCAAACGTCTATAACTGCAGCCTCCAAACCCATCAATCAATCAGACATTGCCAAAGCCGCCTCAAAATCACAGGACGACTCTGTAAAACTGCCAATTACGGACTGCTATCACGCTTTACAACTCGTCTGCTGTGATTCTGGACTTGGACAACATCGATGTGGTTGCAGATTAAAACCCTAAAATCCTCTGTTTTGTATCTAATGAGCAACAGATGCCGGCTTTAGTGGCCAATACATCATTACATTTACACTGCAATCTGTGATATATATCATACAGAATGTATTTACTGCGTGTTCTACTTCCTTATTTATCACGCTTTTGATTGCTGCTTTTGTGTCTGTACTTTATTTTGCTTTCCTTTCCTCCAATTTATTTAGCTTTACTCAAGTATCTCCTGAAATACGAGCGTAAAATAATGATATATAAATGTTTTAATAGGTATAAATGCTACAGTGGTACAGTGGTGGCGTTGTGGCCTCACACCTTCAGACTCGCTGGTCTGATCCTGGTTCCTGGTGTGATTGTGTGGGTTTCTTCTGGGTTCTCTGGTTTCCTCCCAAAAACAAACTGATAGGTGGATTTGCTGAGCTAAATTCCCCCTAAGCATGAACACATGTGCGTGTGTGTGTGTGTGTGTGTGTGTGTGTGTGTGTGTGTGTGCAGGGTGTATTCCTGCTTCACGCCCAGCGTTCCCGGGATAGACTTCAGTTCCACCTCCACCCTGACCAGGATAAAGTGCTTACTGAAGATGACTGAATGTTCAGAATTTCTGGCTGGAAGAAGCATTCCCAAGAAACGTTCATGAAGACGGATCCTCCTTTGCCCAATATTTGTAAGATAGCGTGTGGACGATCCCATCGTTACACATCTGTTAAGCATGAGCGATGCAGTGTTAATATGCGGTGCTGTGTATTTATTACAGAACTCGAAGCCAGCGTTGTGGACAAGGATCCCTCCATCACCAACAAGTCTAGTCCTTCTTATTACTAACGTGTGTGCCTGAAATCCCCTTAAAATGTACTTCAAACAGGAAGGAAGCTATTGAAGAAAACTGACCTTTGACCTTGCTGTGACCTTGACCTTGTTTGGATGAATTCCAAAATCTAATCTGTTGATCTGCTGGTTACGAAGCTAACTCCATATAAATCCTACAAACATTCAACCACTCGCTCTTGAGATATCGCACTAACGAGAATCTCGGATTGATGCACGGACGCACGGACAACCGAAAGCACAACACCT
This sequence comes from Pangasius mekongensis, assembly GCA_033441845.1. Lineage (NCBI taxonomy): Eukaryota > Metazoa > Chordata > Actinopteri > Siluriformes > Pangasiidae > Pangasius > Pangasius mekongensis. The sequence continues at coordinate 19,538,557 of JAKKZJ010000020.1, forward strand.
CCACCGCCTGGTGATGGAGGCATAACAACGATATAATGTGTGACACCTGTCTGTGTACCGCCTGAGTATGAATCCCATATGTTTGTCATCTAGAAAGCTACAGAAGAATCATAGCTAACATACCAGGCTACATCTTATGGATTCTTTATGATGGCTTTGCTTCACACGAGGGTGGCACTGGCCCCCATGTAATTAGGATTAAGATTAAATAAGAAGCCGTTCTTCAATCTTTTAAAACATAAATGAATATCATAAAAACAATATTACCTGAAGCATCACTGGGCCGTAAAGTTAAAAATAAAGATTATAAAAGGTAGATAAGAAGAATTTCGTTAAACTTCCTGTACACTTTAGCTTGTATTATGGACACACCTAGAAACCCAGAAAAGGTAAAGGATCTGTTCATAATTCTGGATCTGTTTTGTGTTGGAATGTGTTCATAATTCATAATAATTCATATTTGATATTGAAAACTCCAAGCCAACAAGTAGCTTAACACCCAAAAAAGGAAAAAAAAACAGAAAAGAAGAAAGGGGAAAGGAGGTGAAAGATCTTTGTGTGCTGCAGATCTTGGACAGCGGCGTGTATCAGATGGGCGATCAAACACTAATCGTTCCCTTTTGGCCCTCAGAGTATAAATCTGTCATTAATTGTGTGGAATTACATCAAATCCAGAACATTCTTTATGCAGCGCGCGAGTCAGCGACAGTTATACGACGAGCAATGCAGCACTAAACAGATGGGGCAGTTCGGCTTTGCATGCTAACTATCCTTTTCACTGCCTCCCTCCATTTTTTATCCCTCCATCCTGCTGCTGAGTGTGTGTGTGTGTGTGTGTGTGTGTGTTTGGCTGCATTGCGTATATCCTCTCTACGTGTTTTCATTCCTGCCAATCTCTCCTTTTTTATTGTTTTCTTTCTTATTTGTTTATTTCCTCTGCTCTCCATCTTTGTGTTTTTCTCCTCTCACTCACTGCTTCGGTGTCAATCACAGTTTCATTCTTTTCATTTTTTCTTTTCTTTCTGCACTCATACTTGATCTTACACTTGATTTATGCTCCACTTTTAAATTCCTAAGTTTTTTTCTGCTCATCAAAATAAAAATACATAAAATAAATAAATAAAAATCAGCCTGCATTGCAGAGTCACATCCAACATCCACCTGCTTTTCCTGTCGCTTTAATTCCCCCCTGTAATGACCTTGACCCTGAATCTCGCCTTCGATTATGATTTGCACTGACATTTTGGCACATAATCAAGCAGGAATACGCTGGCTGAGAGACCCATAAAGACCAAAGCAATCGCTCCAGTCTTTCCCCAAAGATTCATCTCTTCACACTTTATCTGAAGAAAAAAAAAAGAAGAAAAAAAATCCAGGGATCATCAAGACTTCTTATAAACACAAGCTTGGGATTGTTGGACCTTTTCAGATTGCAGTGGAAGGAAAAAAAAACATCAGCAGTCCAAAGTACACCATGATTCAAAAAAGTACTTCATAATTAAAAATGATTAAAAAAAAAGCTTACCTAACAATCTCTCTCTCTCTCTCTCTCTCTCTCTCTCTCCATCTCTCTATCCTGACCCCTTCTGCTCTCTGGACCTGCCTGATGCCCTACTTCTGGTTGGAGTTCTCATCGGTTGAGTTCGCTCGCTGCTGCTGGGGCCCCATATGGACGGCCT
>JAKKZJ010000020.1:19561320-19566320 GCA_033441845.1 Pangasius mekongensis
TACACTTCGATCACATCTTGACTGTTTTATTTCAAATCCATTGTGGTGGAGTATAAAGGCAAAATCACAAAAACTCCATCATTGTCCAAATACTTCCGGGGAATATATATTTATAGCTCATTTCCTTATAAAACTGCACACACTGCACCTGAGAATACTATTTTATTTTTAAAGCAAAGGATCTTTAGACCAAATATTGACTTTGTTTCATTTATTACTGTTTACTGCTTTTTGTATAATTTTTTTTTTATGTAGAAACATTTAATTTCATTATATTTGAAGGCATCTTTACTCTACAGCATTTCTTTGCTTGTGCCAAAGACTTTTTCACAGTGCTGTATATATAAATGCTGAGTTTGAAATTTCTGATTTATACGTTATTCTAGTTCCCTAGTTATTTCCACAGTTCTCCTGGCTCCTTGTTATTTCATGTTACAAAGTTCCTTTTTTGGAGTTTTGGAGTTTTAACAAGGTCTCTTCAGGTCACAAACCGATGAGTTTCAATTCACTCGCTAACGAGACACACCGAGACTCATAACGAGACTCATAATGAGGCAGGTGCTAACAATGATCAGGGGCTCTGTTTAACTGAGAAAGAAGAGGAACAGATGGAAAACAAAACAAGAGAACAAGGAAATCTAGGGGGAAAGAAAAACCCACACCATACATTTTGACGTTCTTCTGAAAATTCTTTATAAAACAAATTTAGAAACAAAGTTTCCAACAAAAAAAAGAGTAAAAATGAACATTGAAAATTGTTGAAATTTTAAGCGATTAAAATACAAACGAAACACTTTTCAACTTTAATCATGCCAGTTCTAGTTTGTCACTAGTTTTTGTGCAAGGCCATGAAGAGTTGTTACAAAGGCATACAATACAATATGGAATCAACAAAAAATGTAGTTATACACCAAGAGTACTTTCCAATAGATACAAATCCAAATCAGGGTTTCAAGAAGAAAAAAAACATTTCTGTTGTTTTTAGGTTGAAAATCCCTGCATCTGGTGATATGTCAGATAAAACAAAGCAAAAAAAAAAAAAAAGGTCAGAAGCATAAATATTATTCTGCATGTAATAAACGACAGATGCAATTCTAACTTTGAATATTTATGAAGCTTAAAAATATAAAAGAGACACAAAAAAAAGCAAGATCAGGCACGTAAAAATACGCAAAACAAAAATGCAAAAGTAAAAAAATATCCACAAACTCCAAACCACCGAGCGCAAAATTCTTCATGAGAAATAAAGTCTACATCCAGAACAACAATGTTTATCATGATGATAGTAATAAAAACTGCATGCACAACAGATAAACACTGCACTACTGTATGAATAAACACACCTTCTCACAATCGTTATAAACACATTAATGTCCTTTTGCGTTAAAAAAAAATAAAAAATAAAATGCAGCCGCAGTTTAATTGCTACATTTGCATCAAAAAAAGGCATCAGAAATCTGTAAAAGTCACGGATTCGCCGTGTGATGTTTCTCCTTTTCACCTGAATGAAGATGTTTTCAGAGGTACGAGTGTGTCCTGTGTGTGTGTGTGTGTGTGTGTGTGTGTGTGTGTGTGTGTGTTATTGCAACGTTTTGTAGGAAACTGTTAACCCTTCATAAGAATTTGTCATTTATACACATAAAAAATGGTTTGGATTGGTATAAAAATAAATTTGCTATCAAAAAAATACTACAAAAAAACTAGAAATATAAAAATAAAGATTTGCAAAAATTCTTGAAGTGAATTTACATGAAGTCTGAATTTTTTTAACCATTTTCATCATGAATTTTTTCAAAAATTACTTTTTTACACCTTTTAATTTTTTTTATTTAATTAATTTCTTTTATTTTAATTAATATAGGACTCATTTTGGATTTTAGTCAATATAATTTAATTAATTTAATTGGAATTTTATAACTTTTAATTTATTTATTCATTTAGAAATTTTTTAAAAATTTCTAAGAGGGAAATTTTAATTTTAAGAAATTTCTGCTAATTATATTTGAAGTGATATTCAGCTTGCGTCACTTTTCCTCCGTGTGACGCAAAGTTGTATCTTGCTTAGAATTTTTAATTTCGGATATGAAACATCATGTGAGCATTTTAATGGCGTATGATTGGTCGAATTGTTAGACCTTCTTTTATCATTTATAAATAACAAAACTACTCATAGAGGGTTAACATGTCAGCACACACAAATATACAAACAAGAAAAGTATAGAAATGGCTTTGGTACAAAGTACAAATGGTTCAGTCTAAATGAGCGCTATTCACGATATTACTGATACATCGCTGTAATTTAGCCGCAGCACGCAGGATGGATTAGCAGCGTACATCGTTTTTAGTAGCTACCGAAATTATGTGCGGAAATTGCAGGCCATAATTACCCTGTCATAACTCCGGATATCAGTGCATACAGAATAAACCGATGAGACGTTATGAACACTGCAATTTTTCTTAGCACTTACACTTACGTGAAACAAACATTGTAGAATAGATTTAGCCAAAAAAAAAAAAAAAGCGACAAACAATATAGCACAAATATAGCCCAATAAGCTAATGTGGCAAATGTAGGATGGATTTAGCCAAAAAATATAAATGTAGCTAACAGTATAGGACGAATTTAGCCGAAAAAGTTAGCAAATAAACGGCTAACTGCAAATAATGATGATCGTGTGACTGTAATGAAGTGCAGTTTATCAAGTTTGATGTGACGCTAAACTGTGAAATGATCCACTAAGGCACTGTGTGTTTTATTATTTCACACGTATAATAAATTTCACTTACGCAAAAAAGTTTGGTAATTTATATGGCTTTGGATTCTTACGTCTGATTTAAGGAACATCTTTGGCAGCTTGTTAAAAATGAAAGTGTAGCTGGATATTGTACAATATTTGGTCCTTTTAGAGCCCTGAGTGTCCTAACGTAACTTAATAATGTGCTAATATTCATACGTTATTCGTACGTGAAAGATTTATACAGTCTCATTATCACCTTTTTTTTTTTAATAGTGAAAAAAAAAATAGTAAGAATTCTTTTCCAGTTTGAAAATATGCTCAGATGAAATTTCTTTGTCATTTTAAAATAAATGTCACAGTAAAATAAATAAAAAAGCAAACGAAACTTTTAATTTGGGGGAATAAAAAAGATAATAAAAATCCCTAAAGAATTTCGCTCTTGACTTAAATCAAAAACTTTAAACCCTAGTTTTCACTTTTTCGCCAGTTTTCGCTGCATTTCTATTGCTTTCAGGAATAAAATTGAAACACGTGCAAAAGAAAACAAGCTGCTAATCTTAGATAAGATGATATTAATATCAGGAAATTTTTTTTATAGCTTTTATATAATTATTTTTTAATCCATGTTTCATAGTTGCCAGATTGTAGATTTTCGGATTAATATTCATTATAAATGAAGCGTGAAGCTGTAAACGCATTTCTGTCACAATGTGAGGATTTCTTTCTTTCTTTCTTTCCTTCTTTCTTTCTTTTTTAAAATCTGCTTTTTAATGTTTTATTTTATGTTCATGTCAGAATGATGGCTTTCCTTCTTTCCTTCTTTCCGTCTCGTTTCAGTCCACCATCTTGAAAAATGGGCGTTTATTTTTTTCCCTCATATGGCTAAATCCAAAATAATTCATGCTACGTGACATTCAGTGACTAAGAGCTGGTTTTATTTCATCAGTTATCAAAAACTAATTCAGCGAATCGTATTCCTGCTCTTTAACACTAACGCTAATGCTGCTAACACTAGCTCGCTCGCTAATATGAACTAACTTAACAGGAATTCTCACAGGATTTTTATCATATTCAGAAATGTTTTACTGCTAATGCTTGCTAGCTAGCTAATACAAGCTAACCTGACAGAATGTCTGACAGGATTTTCAAGTCATGTTTACTTTTTTCCCCTGCTAATGCTAGCTAGGTAGCTAACGAGCTAGACGAACAGGATTTTCATATTTTCTTGTCATCTTCACTGTTAATGCTAACTGCATGCATTAACTGACAGGATTTCTGAGAGGAATTGAATCATATTAATACATTTTCACAATGCTAGCTAAAGCTAAAGATGCTAAAGGTGCTAGCTAAAGATTTTTGCCATATACACAAACACAACAATCTTTACTGCTAACACTAGCTAGCTAGCTAACTGAAGTGAACCTGACATGATTTCTGACAGAATGTTCATAAATGTTCACAATCATAGTACTAAAGCTAATTAGCCAGCATATTAGCCACACACAAACCTGAAAAATTTTAAGTCATGCTTAAATCTTTGTCACCTCTACTGCTAATGCTAGCTAATTGGCTAACATGAGCTAATCTGACAAGATTTCTGAGAGGAAATATATCTAACAATCGCTGTTGTTGCTAAAAAGCTAGCAAAAATTTAACAGCTTGGCAGGATTTCTGAGAGGATTTTTGTCCTATTCAGACATGTTTACTGCTAATGCTAGCTGGCTGGCTAACATGAGCTAATCTGACAGGATTTTTAAGTCATATTCATAATTGTTTATTTTTTTCTGATGCTAATGCTAGCTGGATAGTTAACGTGCTAACCTGAGAAGGGTTTTTAAGTCATATTCATGAATGTTTACTTTTCACCTACTGAAGGAATTTTAAGTCAAAAAATAATGTTCAAAAATCTGTTATCTTCATTGCTAACACTAGCTAGCTGGCTAATATGACACGTAAATGTCTCTAATGAGCAATGTTAATGCTAACAAGCTAGCTAATATGAACAGCTTGGTAGGAGTTCTGAGAGGATTTTTGTCCTATTCATAAATGTTTGCTTTTCCCCTGCTAATGCTAACTAGCTGGCTAACGAGCTAATCTAACAGGATTTCTGAGAGGATTTTTTTGTCCTATTCAGATATGTTTACTGCTAATGCTAACTGGCTAAGATGAGCTAATCTAACACGATTTCTGAGAGGATTTTTAGATTTTATGTCTTTAATCATCACTGTTGATGCTAACAAGCTAGCTTACGTGAACATCTTA
>JAKKZJ010000020.1:19571320-19578475 GCA_033441845.1 Pangasius mekongensis
TCTGTGGCAGGTGTAGACCATGTTCTTCTGAATACTGCGCCGAAAAAACCCCTGAGAGGAAAGAAAACAGGAGGAGCGAGAAGAAGAAAAGGAAGAGAAGAAGAAAGAGAGGGAATTAAAGCAGAGCATGGAGTAAATAAAAAGTGCATTCCGCTGAATTCAGTTCATTTCACACAGAGTCGGGGATCAGTGCTGGGATTCAACTCACAACCTTCCAGTCAGCCGCGCTGCAAGAATTACACTCGCTCTCCGGAGGACGGAATTTTATCACCTTTGTGAAATTTTGAACTAAGTATTCCCGCTCGGAATGTCTGGGAAGAACATTCCCACATCTTATAAATAAAAAAGTCCCAAAGTGATCCTGACTGAAGTACATCAGCAAGAGCTGTAATAATCCTCACCACCAGGGGGCAGCACTGCTTTACCTGCCTACATGTTCATCTCTGCTCACTCCATCACTCTCCAGACTGGAAATTAAACATCTTCCTGCTCCACCTGGTGTGAGGACTTCTGACTGATCAGGGTTAGCGTGAGGGGCGGGGTTAGGACGAGGAAGGGGGCGGGGTTAGGACGAGGAAGGGGGCGGAGTTAGGACGAGGAAGGGGGCGGAGTTAGGATAAGGTAAACTCACCTTGCAGCCCTCACAGGAACTGACTCCATAGTGATATCCTGATGATTTGTCCTGACAAACGAAACACGGCTTATACACTCGAGGAGGAGGAGGAGGAGACGGAGAACTCGGAATCATCTCCTCCGAACTCGTACTCCGAGTCTCCACCGCTGTACGGAGAGAGAGAGAGAGAGAGAGAGAGAGAGACAGAGAGAGAGACAGAGAGAGAGAGAGAGAGAGAGAGGGAAAGAGAGAGACATACAATATTAGAGAAACAACTTGAAATGTAAAACTAAACATGAATCTATGATAGAAAGAAAGAAATGAACAAAAAGAAAGAAAGAAGGAAGGAAAAAGAAATAAAGATTGAAAGGAAGGAAGGAAAAATGGAAGGAGTAAAGGACTAAAGAAAAAGAAAGAAAGAGAAAGATAGAAAGAATGGAAGGAAAGAAGGAAGAGTGCTTTTGGAAGCTCCTCATGGAAAAAAACATTTTTTTTATTTTAGTTTTAAATTCAGTTTAAAAAATTAATTAATTAAAGAACCAAAAGAGTTCAAGATTAACTCTCTCTCTGTGTGTGTGTGTGTGTGTGTGTGTGTGTGTGTGTGTGTGTGTGTGTGGGTATGTGTGTGTTCATGAAGTAATACCTATAAACCAACCAGACACACAACACCATTTGCTGTACTGACCGCCCAACGTCATCGTACGTGTCCAGACTCCAATATAAACACACACATGCTCACACACACACACACACACACACTCACACACACACACACTCACACACTCACACACACACATATACATACACATACATAATGTTCTCATGTGTCTCGTGCATTGTGTGTTTATTTTGTAGGTGTGAAACTTCATGTTCGTCTGGGTGTGTGAGAGTAGAACAGTACAAGGACACACACTTAGATGAATACACATACGCACACACACACACACACACACACACACACACACACACACACACACACAGTTGTCTGAAGCTTATCATGGCTGCCATCTGGCTCATTTTTGTGGTTTTGGTTCTTCGTCCCTCAGCAGCTTTAACTCTCACTGAACTCACAAAATATTTGCGTTTGATCTCGACTCGTTGTTTCAGCGCTAATCCGCTAATGTGTTCATCAAACGTGTGTGTGTGTGTGTGTGTGTGTGTGTGTGTGTGTGTGTGTGTTACACAGCACACAAAGCCTCTGATAATGTTTAAGTAAAAAAGAAAGAAGGAAAGAGATATTGAAAGAAAGACCAAAAGAATATAAGGAGTAAAGCAGGAAAGAATGAATTAAAGGCATACAGAAAGAAGTAATGAAGAAGAAAATTAGAAGGAAACGAGTAAAGAGGGACAGAAGGACAGAAGTAAAGAAGGACAGAAGTAAAGAAGGACAGAAGGACAGAAGGACAGAAAGACAGAAGGACAGAAGTACAGAAGTAAAGAAGGACAGAAGTAAAGAAGGACAGAAGGACAGAAGTGAAGAAGTACAGAAGGACAGAAAGACAGAAGGACAGAAGTAAAGAAGGACAGAAGTAAAGAAGGACAGAAGGACAGAAGTAAAGAAGGACAGAAGGACAGAAGTAAAGAAGGACAGAAGTAAAGTGTGTGTTGCTCGGTGAGTCTCAGCTGCGTTACTCTGAACGTTCCTCACACTAGCCGCTCTGCGCTTCATGACACATTTTTGTTTTTTGTGTTTTTTTTTCATTCTCATTAGCACGAGCGATGCTAAGCTCTATCCGATGTGTCACAGTGTTGACCCCTGACCCCTGACCCCTGGCCTGTCCTGCGTTTCTCTGCTCCTCTGCAGTGTGAATTCCTCCCAGCTGCCTCTCTGAGTTTTTACAGGACCTGCAGCCTCGTAAGTCGCCCTGTAAAGTGTGTGTGTGTGTGTGTGTGTGTGTGTGTGTGTGGGTTCAAGACGAGGCCTGAGGGTTTTATTGGTCATCTCGGACGTCTATTCACGCCGTCGCCAGCTGTCCCTCCGTCCCTCTGACTCCCGACGTGTAAAAACAAAAAAGGGGGAATAAGGGAGAGAAAAACGGACAAAAAAACAGAGGAATCTTCAGAACTCCGGTTTTTATTGGCCGCAAAATAACGAGCGCGATGAATGGAGGCCGAATTCTCACCCGGCGGGTAACGCTTAACAAGCGCGGGACGACTTCAAAAAGACGGAGGAGGAAAAAAGAAGGGGTCTAATAAAAAAAGAAACAGGAGGAAGGAGAAAATGAAGAGGACGGGAGGAGGAGAGACAGAGAGAAGAGTGTGTTTGACCTTGGTTTTGACTTTGACTCCTCACTTGAACATGGAATTTAAAAGTAGACTTTAATCAAATTAAATTTATAAAATAAAAAAAAACAATATGTGCATAAAATAAAACAGCATAAAAATAAAAAACACTAAAACACTAAAAACTACCTTCGATTTCTTTAAAAATAAAACTAAAAAAATCTAAAAATATTACACTAACAACCTAAAACTAACAGATTAAATTGTATTAAAATAAAATGCTATAGAAATTATTTTATAAATATTTTATAAATTGTGCTCAGTTTCACATCAACACTGCAGAAATATGCTACAGATAAAAAATTATTTGAGATTTAAAATTATTTTTTTTAAAAAGTGTATTTTTAACCAGATTTCAAAAAGGTCAAATTAACAGAGATTAATGATAAAATTTTTAAATAAAAAAAATAATAATAATAAAAAGGAAAAATAGAGATTTAGAAAAATATTTGACTGGATGGAAGGAAAAAAAAGCAAATTTATGAGCAAAATATGGAATAAAACCAGGAAATATATCAAATTAAATGATTATAAACTCTGGAAAAGTAAATGCAAACAAAAAAAATGTAAATTATGAATGCAGATAAAAGTTTTGGGTCAAATACAGTCGAGTTTAGACGCATCAGATGTTTACTGAATTTATTATTGATGATCACATCATTAGTTTTTTTAATTAAATTTTTTAAAAATGTTTTAATAAATACTGTCTGTTGCTTTGCTTTGTTTTTTTTTTTAAATCAGAGTTTAATGTGCTGTTATTATGCATATATAGGGGTTTTATATTTTTAATATCATTTAGTTTTTTAATATATTTAATTTTTAAAAAATTGAAAAAAATGTATTATTAACTATAGTAATTATTTCACGTTTCCATTTTTTATTTTTGTAAATAGTTTTATTTCTGGAAGCTGGTTGTTGTGTAAGAATGAAAAATTGTTTTAAAAAAGTGTGAAATTATTTTCCTCTCTTTCTTCAGGTGTCTCTGTGGCAGAACCTTTAAAGGTTCTATGTAGAACCCAACAACACAATGTTTGTAAGAAAAGGCTCCACGTAGAACCCTTTCAGGAACCCACAACTACACAAAGAACCCACTGAAGAACCTCACAGCAGACTGCGTCACTACTGTAATTATTATTATTATTATAATAATTATTATTATTATTGTTGTTGTTGTTGTTGTTTATGCTGCATAAATGTGATGAGTGTTTGAGGCTTTAACACACACACACACACACACACACACACACGGGAGCAATGTAGGAGTGAAGACAGAGCTTAGATGAATAGCTTCTTTCATTTTCTCTCTGTGTGTATAAGTGTGTGTGTGTGCGTGTGTGTGTGCGTGTGTGTGTGTGTGTGTGTGTGTGTGTGTGTGTGTGTGTGTGTGTGTGTGTGTGTGAATGGACTGTGCTACACTGAAAACAGTTCTTCAAGAAGCTCTTAATGTTCTGGATTTATAACAATGAGCTCTGTGTCAAATTTTAAAACTTAGAATTTAATTTATTCAGCAACAAAAACAAAAAAAAAATCAATTAGAATATAAAACAATGAAAATATTTATATTACAATATTCATTTATTTATTTTTAAAAAACATACCTGCATACTTATTATACTAACTCTATTATGCTATGGAACTTATTTGCAACATTAAATAAAAAAAACAAAACAAACCTCAGAATATCTCCACACCCTATGAATATGCATGATTATGCAAATGAGGAAACGCCCCCACATCCTCCGCTGTCCCTAATATCACTAACCTTAGCTAACTTAGCTAGCCTGTTAGCGAACTGTTAGCAAACTAGCTCAGTGTCAGAGTCTTGAACTACATCCTTACTTTCTCACCGATTCATTTAGCAGCATTCGAACATATATATATATATATATGTATTTATATTCCAGTGTTACCATGACAACCATCACTTAGCAGGGTTTTGCCACAGAGCCTGTGTTGTGATGTCACAGTCTGAGCTCTTATGTAGCTCCGCCCCCAAATCAGTTTTTATACAAAAGTATGGAAAAATTTGAAATGAAGAAAAATCAACCTAAAAAAAGTATATAGTTAAATTAGTTGATAGCTGAATATAGTTAAATCTAAAAAATGTTAAAAAATAAAATAAAATACTATGTTCAGTTATAATTAAATTAAAAAGCTATAATTAAATTAAATTATAAAGCATGAAATTATTGAAATAATTTTTTAAATGTTTATAAATATGTTTAATTAGCATACATTTGTTTATAATAATATCATGATGAAAATATTAAATAATTTCAGATTTATTTCATGTATTAAAAATAAAAAAAAGTATTGGATTTGGTTTGGGAAAGTTTTTTTTTTTTTTTTGGAACTGGAAATATTTCCATATAAATAGAAGTGATTGTATTTTTTTATTAGGATTGATTTAGTTATACTTTTATATTTTATAATACCGCAGTTAGTTCCGATCCAATGATCTGATTGGACAATTCTTAAATATATTTATTAAACTTGCCGTGTAAGTGAAAGCGTATGTCTGAATAAAAAGTCGTGTTTTTAGTTGTATATATTTTTTGCTGTCATTTTTTTAGAAGTGTTTCTGTTTGAAGAAATAAACATTTTAACGCTTTACAGTTTTTAAGGAAACAGCATCGGCTGATTCTCACGGGTTCAGGATCGTATCCGAGTTCTCCGTCTCTAAGTTTTTAACAAAAAGAAATGTAAAGGAATAAATAATTCAGTCCGTTGAGCCGTGACTCCGTATGTGAGCGCGTTCCCTCCGTAGGCTCCCTACATGTTGTGAGTTTGTGTAACATTACAGTGTGAAATGTGACTAATCCGATGGAGAAGGTCGATCTGAGAGCATGTGGACTTTTCACAGCAAATCTGGCGCCAAACCTCCAGCTGAAGCTGTTCTTTAGTTTCACACTGTGTGTGTGTGAGTGTGTGTGTGTGTGTGAGTGTGTGTGCGAGTGTGTGTGTGAGTGTGTGTGCGAGTGTGTGTGTGTGTGTGTGTGTTTTCTTTTTTTTTTTTAATTTATTTCCGAGCAGAACCGTTCCGCTGCTCTCAGGTGGCATCTGATTTACCGAAGATGTGGTTTTTACAGTACGACCTCTGTGTGTGTGTGTGTGTGTGTGTGTGTGTGTGTGTGTGTGTGTGTGTGTGTGTGTGTGTGTGTATGAGTGTGTGTGTGTGTGTGTGGGCTTGATGTACTAATGTCCCTACATTAAGCTTTATATAATTTGTACATCAGTAATTATTATACAAGATTTCAGACACACACTTAACAAAAAAATAAATAAACAAAAAATAAACAAAAGTGGAAATATTTAGTAGAAAGAAATAAAAATATAAGACATAAAATTAAGCCCTCTTTTTCTAAATAGTTGCCCTTTAAAAGTAAGAAAAATATATTTAAAAAATAGACTGATAGTAAAATGTAAGGTTTAATATGTAAATGTCAATTTTTGTTTCCAACTATTTTTTCAATCCAACTTCTAAAACCTGTGTGAAAAAAAATGCAGTAAATAAAAGAATTTATTCCTTCCTTCCTTTCTTTATATTTATTTTACTTTTTTCATGTTTTTTACAAACCCCTCATCCCCCACATTCTTCCTGTCTTTAAAACAAAACCGGTCATTGTCCAGGAGATGACCCAATAAAACACACACACACACACACTCACACACACACACACACACACACACAAACACTCACACACACACACACACACACGAATCAGGATGCCATCCAAGAGCCGAACTAATAAAACGGGTAACACCACCGTGTCCTTTACACGTCCCTGCTACATAAACATGTAACCTTGGCCTTTTGGACAAAATAAACACACACACACATACACACACACACTCACACACACACACACTCACACACACACACAGTAGCTGATGAGTCAGGATGCATTCGGTGTCTGGATTTTGTGTTGCGAATGTCGATAACGTTTACAGGAAGTCACAGGAATTTACTGAAATAAAAAAAAACAAAACATAAATTTCAGTCATGTTCAAGTAATTGTTTGTTTTTTCTTCATTGGACAAAATTAGCATAACGACCCATACAACAAATAATATTTTTATTGTAAGTCGACTCGCCGCATTCATCGTCCTCCATCTTCCCGCTATAATTCCAACATCATACTCAAGTGGGCGGAGCCAAATTTGCAAAACGTTAAACACAACTGCACTAAAAGTACGTTCTCTTTTTGCGAAGAAAAAGTCGATACTTTTGAGTGTGTAGCAAAAGCGTATGCGAGTAC
>JAKKZJ010000020.1:19601466-19611466 GCA_033441845.1 Pangasius mekongensis
TCTCTGTCTCACACACACACACACACACACACACACACACACACACACACACACACACACACACACACACACACACAGTCATTACAGGGACTTTCACATGGATTCTCTGAACCCAGATGGTGAATATGGTTAAAAAAATGATCACACACACACACACACACTTTTATAAGGACCAGCAGCCAGCCAGAAAAAGTCCCCACAAGGTCAAACCTGTCACATATTTCCATAATTATAGGGACATAATTATTGCTCCTCACAAAAAGCTCAAAACCTGAACACATACATGCTCCAGCCAAAGAGCACTACCCGGTTCTAGGTACTGAGTAGAACCACTTCTACATGAAGAACCCTTTAAAAGATGTAAATGTTCTTTTCCGATCCAAAGTTAGTTGTTGTTGTTTTTTTTCTTTGCACCCTATAGTAATTCTTCAAAATAGCTTTTCTTTTTCAAAATCCTCTCGATGATCTTCAATTTCTGGAACCCATAGGGTTCTGGCAGCTAGAACCTACAACCCTAGAGGTTTCCTCGTTGTGTTCCTCTGATGGGAACCCATAAAGGTTCCATGATGACCCTTGGGACACAGCATCTCAGAAAGAACCCTTTCAGAAGAGGTTTCAAGTAGAACCCCGTTGGTAAGTGTTCCACCTAGAAACTTACTGATGTTCTAAAAAGAACCTTAATCAAAGCGTATAGTGCAGATATACTGAGCTAAAAATTTTAACATCTTCGATTCCTTGAGGGTTTCACAGTTTGCCTCTCTGCACAACTTTTAACTAGAATCCTACAACAAAGGGTTCCAAGTAGATACCAAAAGCTTTTAACTATCCAAAGAACCCTTGAGGAACCCAAATCTAAGAGTGTAGCTACTCAGCAGGAGGATCCTAGGTGTGCTGGGTTCCACGAATTGTGGAATTGTGAGCACAAACCCTTTAGGTCTTTACAGAAGCTTTATGAACCTTTATGTTACGTTTAAAGTTTCTACAAGAAAAAATGGTGCCATCTAGAAGAACCACGAAGGAACTCTCTCCTTTTTTCTCCCTAAAAAGTGCTAAACGTTCAAACACACAAATGTGAACTTCAAGAAAACCTTAAAAGCAAAAATTATATATATTTACACTTTTACGTTTGTAGAATTCAGTGGAATTTCATATTCAAGTACTTCAGCTCTGATTAATGAACACGCTTTAATACACTTAAAATTGTAAAAATAGAAACCTGAAAACTTTTTTCTCCAAAAGACGCCATGTGTATGATTCGGTCAGCGCCGGTGCACAATAACTCCACTTTATGAAGGCTGTTATGTCGTAAAAGTGGCTCGAACGCGTGTGTAAATATCTTTAAGTGCCGTGACGGGTGCTGCGTTCAATACGTGTTTAATCACGTGTACTATAATGGCTCTTTTTAAGGGAAAAAAGGACAAAGAACAGAAAAAAAAACATTTAAAATGTCGTCACGGGTTCTTATTAGGGATTTAAAGAAGTTCTTGTTTTCTTGTTGAGAGACGTTTACAAACGTACGTGATTCTCTCGTCTTCTAGCTAAAGGTCATGCTGCTGTTTGTAAATGTGCATAAACATAAACACCTGAATATTTATCAGACTCATAATTATTTATTAAACATGTCGTCGTCAGTAAAATGTAAACTTATTGGATGTCGTTGTGGCTAAAGTCTGGAAAACAACCAAATACGCTGAAAAATGAAAAACTTTTTCTGTTTTTCTGTCAGTAATATTCTTTGATCTCTCTGCTCTAAACAAGCATAAATATATTTTATATTAAATATTTTTTATATTTTATTATTATCTCATTATTGACCTTTAACTTTTTTGTGATTTCTAACGTAACACAATCGCTTACATGCTAGCCACTAACTTGTTGGCTTGCTACCTATTTTAATTTTAGCCAGAAGAAAGTTAGTTTAAAAAAAATAAATAAATAAAACGACACAGTTTTGTCTGTATGTTGATGGAAGATACTGTGATGTCACCTTGAATCAGCCAATAGGAGGCATTCTGGGCGGGGCTTCAGTTATTCATGTCAGTGTCTAACATGATGGAATGGAAACAGATATGATAAGAAATTCCTACATAGCGTTATTTTTGAATATTTTTTTTGATTTTGTTAAATTTCATACAAAAACAGCAAGCCATAACTCCGCCCCCTAACCTAGATTTGTTAGCATGCGTCCACGTTAGATTGCAGAGGTTCAGCGTATTAGCGTAAAGCTAACTATAATCAAATATTTTGTATAAATAATGTAAATGAATTTTTTGAACTCTTGTTCCAAATGATTTGAAAAGAGAATGAGGGGATGAATTTACGTTTATAAGTCAACATTTTAATTAATTTATTATCATAATGTATTTCATAATCTTTAGTAATTTATTTTCACATGACAATAGAAATAAAACCATGTTTAAATAAAAATAAAAAATGCACCTTTCTGAAGCTCAAAGACGCTTCGCACAGACAGACATGATACTCTCAGTGGGAGTGTGTGTCCGCGGCTGGAATGTATAGCGTGTGTGTGTGTGTGTGTGTGTGTGTGTGTGTAGAGGAGTGATGAAAAGAGCTCAGTGTTGATAGACGAGTGAAGAGAGACATAGAGGAGACAGACAGCATTTTTTTGCCTAAAGCGGCCGTCATTAAAAAAAAGACTCTGAGTAGAAAAAGGTGGAGAAAAAGATTCAGTTAAAGCTGCAGTGAGTAAAATTTAAATTAGAAATATTTTTAATTCGAATTATCGAGTCAGGAAAGAAGAAGAAAAAAAGAAAACGCTATTGGGTCACAGCACTATGAACCTCAACCATATTAAACTCCAAAACAAGCAAAATCTGTTAAAGGTGACAGAGCTGAAGGTCACATGGGTGTTCTTTTGTTTTAGCTAAGCATGGCGCTAATCTCGTATGCTAACTGCTAGCGTGCAATCGATCATACAATCACTTTGTTTATATTGTAGCTCGCTGCAAAGTAACGACACGTTTATAGTGACTCTTCTTTACAGCAAAGCACCTACATACACGCATTCTCAGGTTGATCTCCTTGTGAGGACCTTCCATTGTTCATAATTACTACTTTAGCTAATTAATGCTATGCTACACCTGAACCCGACTCTAACCTTTACCCCGGTAATCAGAAGGAAAGTTTTTGCATCTTTCAGTTTTTATATAAAAGCTACATTTGTTTTGTAAGAAAAAAAAAACAAGCTGTTTTGTGAGGACTTTGTGTTTGTGAGAACCTTTAACACTAAGCTATCATTGGTCCTCATTTATCAAGCTGGATACGAATAAATTTATTCGTAAATCATTCCCAGGAACACGATTATGCTACGTTTCACTCCTGAGTTTGCGTAAATATGCATATTAGGAGACTCACTAATGTGAACCCCGATTGGTCGGCTTCAGATCGTATAACTGTCGATGAGTTGCTGCGAATTTATATACAGATTACGCTGTCAAGTTTAAATCACTTCTTTATGTCAGTTACACACACAATTAGATCTTTAAATTAAGACAAATTAAGACTAGCCATTCAATTAGAGGAAAAGTATTGGCGCTCTGTAAAAGGAGGAGGAGCTAGTGTGTGTTTCTGGTAGCTGAAGCGCTGCAGTGGCTGAGCTGCATTACTGGAAGATTTAGCGTCATGCTTTCAACGTTTAGTCGCCATTTTGTTGTTTTCAGCTCTGTTTGCCTTTTATGGAGTTTTGTGGGCGGGACTAAATGTATTTCATCTGAGCCATGGACAGGTTTGGTAATTTATGGCCGATCTGTGTTTATCAACATGTACACATGATTATAGTTACTGTAAATAAACTCCGCCCACTATTACGGTGAAGGTCATGTGATTGATTGTAGCCTGAACGTTATCAGACACGTAGATTTTTTTTAATTGTATTTTACTATTCAGCTGAATATACAGTAGTTTACAGTAACATCCGTGTTCATATTTTTAAATTTTAGCTGAAAACATTTCAAATAAATAATAAAAACAACAAAAAGCTGTTTGTGATGTTATTATGATGCGTATATACTACAGATTTATTTCACTTATACATCTAATTTAGGAATATTCATAAAAACATGCAGCATAGATTAATGCTAATATCATGACGTTTTGTGAATGTAAACAGTGTTATCAGAAACGATAAGGATACGAGGAAAAATTAATATGAATTAATCCGAATTTTTTTTCATAAGACAAACAGAAAAAATGAGTTTCATTGTCACAGTGTGTAAATCGCATCGTTTCTGTATGCACTTAATGTAAAATGTGCAGTATTGTTGTTTAAACTAAAATAAAATTAAAATAAATATGGCATTATTATTATTATTATTATTATTATCAGAATTATGCCATGTTATAATTTTCATTCGACTTTGACCCGTCTGCAGTCTACACCAGTGTCAACTCACACCTTCACACACCTTCACACACCTTCACACACCTGATCCAGGTGTTTAGTGTCCTTGATGGTGTTTAGGGGACGACGGAGCGGCTTTGGAAACACCGGTCTAGACGGACATGACAGATTTATAAATGAGTTTATTCACAGCGTGTTCAGTGTGTGACAGGTTTCATCAGTGCCTTCATGTGTGTTTTCTCTCCTTTATTCCTCCCTCACGCTATTTACAGACGTGTTTTTAATTAAAGCTTTAAAACACAACGATTTATTTCACTGGTTTAAACAGTAATAATAGCTTTAAAAAAGACTAAAAAAATCTTTAAAAGGATTTAAAAAGACTTTCAGAAACTGAAGTTAGGTTTTCAATTGTCACTTTACATGCATTCAGTTTAACATGATTAATTAACTTTTATTGTCGTTTTTAGTGTCATTTATTGGGATTAAATCTTATTACTGTATTTAATCCCTGCTTTATTTTATTTAATGATTTACACTTTGTATACTTCGGTTATAATTTAACACCTTTAAGTGATGCGTAATTTGTACCAATGTGTGCATATACCTGCAAGTCTCTCTCTATCTCACACACACACACACACACACACACACACACACACACACACACAAAACACGGCCAGTAAGGAAGCAGACACACACTCATGATGTCCCCAATATGCAAATTAGCTCATTGTAATATTTCCATTATGTAAATGTTCTCAATTGACCTGCTTGTAGACATTTCCTACTTTTCTACTTTTACATCTGAATCAAAAATATAATAATAATAATAATAATAATAATAATAATAATAATAATAATAATAATAAATATGGCTGCACAGTGATGGCTAAAATGTCATCACAATTATTTTGCTAAATATTTAAATTGTGATTTTTTTTTAGCTTTATTTTTTTTAATGAAAACAAAATGGACATTTTGTTCATCACAGCCAAACTGAGATAAAGATTTCTCTGATTTTCTTCGTAATTGCGTGCAGATGTTGATGAACGCCACTTAGACTTAAATGACTGTGTTCGTTTACATTTAGCCACGCCCACAAAACTCCATAAAAGGCAAAGCTCACAACAATAATAACATGGGATCTGACCTCAGCTGTGTGTTTAAACGTTTAAATTCAGCTACACTAATATCCCAATCGTGCTAATAACGCTAATAATAATGCTAATAACTCTAATAATAATGCTAATAACGCTAATAATAATGCTAATAACGCTAATAATAATGCTAATAATGCTAATAACTCTAATAATAATGCTAATAACTCTAATAATAATGCTAATAACGCTAATAATAATGCTAATAACGCTAATAATAATGCTAATAACGCTAATAATAATGCTAATAACGCTAACAAAATTCTATTTTCATCTTCAGCTTAATGGTTTTGAGGTTTTGCTGTGAGACGAGCGACAAAGGAAAAGGATAAAAATAGAATACATTTTAAAGTTGTTTCCCTGTTTTTCTGTCCTTCTGTCTGTCTCTCTCTCTTTCTGTCTCTCTCTCTTTCTGTCTGTCTTTCTGTCTCTCACTCTTTCTGTCTGTCTTTCTGTCTCTCTGTCTGTCTGTCTCTGTCTCTGTCTGTCTCCCTGTCTGTCCCTCTGTCTGTCTGTCTCTCCCTCTGTCTGTCTGTCTGTCTGTCTGTCTGCCTGTCTCTGTCTGTCCCTCTGTCTGTCTGTCTCTCTCTCTGTCTGTCTGTCCCTCTGTCTGTCTGTCTCTCTCTCTGTCTGTCTGTCTGTTTGTCTCTGTCTGTCTCTCTCTCTGTCTGTCCCTCTGTCTCTCTCTGTCTGTCTGTCCCTCTGTCTGTCTGTCTGTTTGTCTCTGTCTGTCTCTCTCTCTGTCTGTCTGTCTCTCTGTCTGTCCCTCTGTCTCTCTCTGTCTGTCTGTCTGTCCCTCTCTCCCTCTCTGTCTGTCTGTCTGTCCCTCTATCTCTCTCTGTCTGTCTGTCTGTCCCTCTCTCCCTCTCTGTCTGTCTGTCTGTCCCTCTATCTCTCTCTGTCTGCCTGTCTGTCCCTCTATCTCTCTCTGTCTGTCTGTTTCCTCTATCTCTCTCTGTCTGTCTCTCTCTGTCTGTCTGTCTGTCTCTCTCTGTCTGTCTGTTCCTCTGTCTCTCTCTCTGTCTGTCTATCTGTCTGTCTGTCCCTCTGTCTCTCTCTGTCTGTCTGTCTGTCTGTCTTTCTGTCTGTGTGTCTGTCTGCACTTACTGATTTTGTCTTCAGTTCATACAACACACACACACACACACACACACACACACACACACACACACACACACACACACACACATGAGTAGTTCTGTTTGGTATTGCAGACACGTCTGTACAGCTTTCAGGTGAACAATGACATCATGCAAAGTACATTATACAACACACACACACACACACACACACACACACAGACACAGACACACAGACACACACACTCCATGACTCCATGACTCAACACCATATACTATGTACTGTTGCTAACTGTTTCTCACACACACACACACACACACACAAACACACACACACACACACACACACACACACACACGTATTCAAACGTATTCAAAACAGACAGTAAGTATGAAATTCTGCCTTAAGTACCTAAATGCTACACACACACTTAGATCTGTCTTCCATAAGCTCTCCTTCTGACTCATACTGTGTGTGTGTGAGACTCACCGAGCGACAGACGGAGGGATGAAGGAGCGGACGAGTGGAACGAGGGAGTGTGCGAGTTGAGCTGAAGTGAGCAAGGCAGACAGTAATCGCACGGATAAAGAGACTCACTCCTCCTCCTTCACTCCTCCTCCTCTTTCACTCCTCCTCCTCCTTCACTCACTCCTCCTCTTTCACTCCTCCTCCTTCTTCACTCACTCCTCCTCTTTCACTCACTCCTCCTCCTTCACTCACTCCTCCTCCTTCACTCCTCCTCCTCTTTCACTCACTCCTCCTCCTTCACTCACTCCTCCTCTTCTGCTCACTCCTCCTCCTCCTTCACTCACTCCTCCTTCACTCATTCCTCCTCCTCCTTCACTCACTCCTCCTTCACTCATTCCTCCTCCTCCTTCACTCACTCACTCCTCCTCTTTCACTTACGCTCTCCTCCTCCTTCACTCACTCACTCCTCCTTCACTCACCACTCCTCCTTCACTCACTCCTCCTCCTTCACTCCTCCTCCTCCTTCACTCACTCCTCCTCTTCTGCTCACTCCTCCTCCTCCTTCACTCACTCCTCCTTCACTCACTCCTCCTCCTTCACTCACTCACTTCTCTTTCACTCACTCCTCCTCCTTCACTCACTCCTCCTCTTTCACTCACTCCTCCTCCTCCTTCACTCACTCCTCTTTCACTCACTCCTCCTCCTCCTTCACTCACCACTCCTCCTTCACTCACTCCTCCTCCTTCACTCACTCACTTCCCTTTCACGCACTCCTCCTCCTTCACTCACTCCTCCTCTTTCACTCACTCCTCCTCCTCCTTCACTCACTCCTCCTCTTTCACTCACTCCTCCTCCTCCTTCACTCACCACTCCTCCTTCACTCACTCACTTCTCTTTCACGCACTCCTCCCCCTTCACTCACTCCTCCCCCTTCACTCACTCACTCCTCCTTCACTCACTCACTCCTCTTTCACGCTCTCACTCCTCCTCCTTCAGTCACTCTCTGCTTCTTCACTCACTCCTTCTCTTCTTTCACTCCTTCACTCCTCCTCCTTCACTCACTCCACCTACTCTTCCTTTTTAACAGGCTGGGCCTAAATTAACCCTTCCTTCACTTCAGATTTTGTTTTTTATTATTTCATAACATTAATGAAAAAAAACATATCTTTTATTTTTCTAGAAGTTTAGGACTGAAGTGAAGCAAAATGATTTTTGTCATGTTTATTAAATGTGTAGAATGTTAGTAGAGAGTCCTCACAAAATGGTGATTTCTTTGGTCTTGATAAAAATATACCTGTGTGTGTTTGTGTGTGTGTGTGTGTGTGTGTAAGAATTTCACCAACTGTTTGATTAATGCCATAAAACATGTTCAAACACACACACAGAAGTCCTCATTAGCCCTCAGCATGTATAAACACACGGGTGTGTGTGAGTCTCGGTCTCAGTGTGGATTTTTCTTTCTGTTGACATTCGCTGAACTCGAGACCTTTACGGACCTCATCTACAATTATTCCACTTACTACCATCTCACGTTAACATTCGATTAATTCTCATCTATCTGTCCTTTTTAAATTTAATTACACAAACGCATTTCTGGTAGCAAAAGTCTGCTGAACGACTACAAAATTAAAACAATTTAAAACCTATGTTTACAGTGAAAAGTCAAATTTACAAAAACTGTTTCGAAACGTAGTCGATCAGCTGAGACCTGTTCGGTGTCCGACGTTTACTTTGGTAGTTTTTCGCTAGCTACGAGGTTTATAATTGTTAGCTATATTATCATCATGGAAAAAATATTTGTAGCTGCTATGGCCATAAACGTATTGCCTTTTATTACTAAATAATGATTATAACAAATTAAACCCAAAGTGTCGACGTGCACCAGAACTTTTATTTCAGTTTTCATCGTATATTTTCCTTTTTTTTAAAAAAATGAATCACAATAAACCTAAACATAAACATATTCCTGAGGATTAAATCATTTTAAAGCTATTTTAAGTTGGTAACAGTGAAAGAACGTATTTTTACGTGGGGAAGAGGGGGGGGGGGGGGGGGGCGGGGCATATCAACCTGAAACAGGAAATAAAAACGAGTGGAATTTTTTCTGGAAACATAAAATGGGGCCCCATTTGGAAAGTGGAAGAAAAACCACAGAGACGGGGCAAAGAAAAGAGAGAGAGAGAGAGAGAGAGAGAGAGAGAGATGAGGGCTTGAAGAAAAAATGTAATAAGAAAGAAAGAAAAAAAGAGAGAAAGAGATCAAAAAAGATATAGGAGGTTAGATATAGGAGCGAAATAAAAAAGGATAGAGGGAAAAAAAGAGAAAAGTTAATACAGAAAGTTAATAAAGAAGAAAGAGAAACCAGTAGGAAAAAATAGAAAAGAAGAAAATTATACAAAAAATAAAAAGTGAAAGGAAAAAAAGGAGGAAAGAAAGAAGCCTGAGAGGAAAAGTTACTACGAAAGAGAGCACTAAAGTAAAGAAAGTTTAAAAAGTGATCAGTAAAAAAGGAGAAGTAAAGAAATAAAATGAGAGAAAAGGAAGATGTCTAAATCTTTTGAAAAGTGAGTGTTAGAAAAAAAAGGGAGAGAGAGAAAAGAAAAAAGAAAACAGAAAAAGAAAATGATACAAAAAGAACAAAAAAGAAAAAGGAATGAAAGAAAGAAAGAAAGAAAGAAAGAAAGAAAGAAAGAAAGAGGGAAAAGGAGAAAGAGAGAGAGAGAGAGAGAGACGGGGGGTGTTTGTGGCGTCAGGTTTTAATCAGCGACGCTGCCTGTAATGAGCTCACTGTTCCTGTCTACTGAGATTGATGTCATGTAATGTGTGTGTGTGTGTGTGTGAGTGTGTGTGTGTGTGTGTGTTTGTTTACATACACACACATAACGAACACGTTGTACTACATGTGATAACGGACCTGCACAGTGAGAGTCATTTG
>JAKKZJ010000020.1:19634555-19646846 GCA_033441845.1 Pangasius mekongensis
CCCAAAACAACTGCACAACAACCCCAAAACAACTGCACAACAACCCCAAAACAACTGCACAACAACTCCAAAACAACTGCACAACAACCCCAAAACAACTGCACAACAACCCCAAAACAACTGCACAACAACCCCAAAACAACTGCACAACAACTCCAAAACAACCGCACAACAACTCCAAAACAGCCACATTACAATCTCAACCTAATAAAAACATCACAAGAAACTCCAGAATGACCAAATAACAACATAAAAACTCCAAAACAACCTCATAACTAAGTAACAACTCCATAAATTCTCATAACTCCAAAACAACCTAATAATGTCTCCAAAGCAACCTCATGACAACCTCAACCTGATAATAAAAAAAACCTCATACAAACCTCGCAATAACTCCAAAATGACCACATAACAACCTCAACCATATTAAATCCTCATTACAGCTCCATACCAAGTTCATTTTAACTCCAGAACAACTGCATAACAAACTCTTAACAGCCTCCTAACAGGCTCATAGCCACATCCTTACAACCTCATTACAACCTCATGTCATAACAGTGCATACACAACATCCCGACACTACAACAGCCTCAGAGCCAGTAAACAACCTCATAACAGCCTCAGAAAATCTTATAACTACCCTACGACAACCTCATTTAACACCCTGTAAGACCCTGAGAACATAATAAGATAAAAGTCTCATAACTACTTCATAACAGCCCCCAAATACCCGATCACTTTATATCAACCTCATAACAGCCTTGTGGCAATCTTATAACAGCCTCATACCCTCGTAACAGCCTCATAATAGCCTCATAACAGTCTCATAATTGGTCCATAAACTCATAACCCTCATAAGACCTTTATAGGAGCTTCGTAACAGCCTCAAAACAACATTCTAACATCTTATAACCACTTTGTACCTTTAAAATAACTTCAGGTTACATTCTCATAAGACCCTTATAAGAGTTTCATAACCGCTAACAGCCTCATAACAGTCTCAGGACAAACTTAGAACAACATCATAACCTTATAAAACCCTTATAGCAGGATCATAACTGCCTCATAACCTATTAACCACCTCTACATATAATGCACATTATAATCAGAATGTTTAGCACATTTATTTTGCGTTTTTTGCTAATCCGTATGTTTCACAGGTTTTGATGGTGCGATTTTGTTCGCTCTTCGACGCCAAACAGCGAGCAGTGAGGTTTTTAAACGGACAGACGTATCCTCTGGCGTCTTTAAGGGCACTTGGTATGGGCGCTCTGCTGGACGCCATGTTTGATTTCAGCGAGAAGCTGAGCATGCTGGGATTGGAGTCGGATGAGATGTCACTCTTCATGGCCGTAGTGCTTGTTTCTGCAGGTGTGTTGTGTTTGTAGCAGTTTGTTGTTTTCAGCTAGCTAGCTAGCTTCCGGCGCTATCTAACATAGCTAATAAATTAAAAAAAAAAAAAAAATCTACCAACAGTATTATATAATAATTAGTTATAAAAAAATGCTCGAGTGCGTTGAGTTATGCGAAGCATTAATCTTGTAAGCTAATCACTGTGCTACTCTTGGTTACACGTAGACACGTACACTGTCCCAAACGTGTCAGAAAAACATTTTTTAAATAATTTTAACTCTGTCCTTTTACAGATAGCTCTGGCATTTCCGACATGGCCGCCGTGGAGAGGCTACAGGACGATTTAATCAACGCTTTGCGGTCACTTCTTGCGCAAAGGCGGCCGAACGATGGCGAGATTTTCCCCAAATTGCTCTTACGTCTTCCTGATCTACGAACGTTAAACAGCTTGCACTCAGAAAAACTTTTAGCCTTCCGTATCGACTCGTAAATAAGAATAAATAAGGGATATAATTTAAAAAAAAGTGCTAAATTACACTGTTGCCTTGAAAAGGGAAAGAATGTAGTGACGGTGATGCCTATAAAAATTTGCATATCATTATAATTGCCTGAATATCATTACAAGAATGTATCATAAATGTTGCTACCTGTTGTTCTTGTTGGTCAGAATTTTAATATAAAAGAACCTCGGCAGTATCTTGTTTGCGATTTAGCTTCATCTCTTGTTTTTACGTGATAGTTGTTTACTTAAAATCACTTGCTAACGTCTTAGCTTAGATACCAGCAGCTCAGCTACATGCTAACCGAGAATGTTTTCTAGAACATTCAGTAATGTTTTTAACAAGTTCGGTTTTTGACGATCGTGTAATACTCTGAAAATGTGATGATGGTTTGTGTTACGTTTTTCGAACATCACAAACAATGTTGTATGTGCCAGCAATTATGCTATTACTAAAACTAGAAATATTGCAGCAACGTTGCTGAAACTTTAGCTAAATAATGTTCAACGAAATATTTAGAAAACATTCTGCTAATGTTAAACTGTAACCTGGGCTGTTAGGTTACATTATGTTAGTTAGCTAGCATGTTGGTAGCCATGGAAACGACTTCTAGCAATTGATAAACAGTAAGAAAAATGTTTGCTCCAAAACAGGCAGCTAGCGTAAATATTTTTAAGCATTTCGCGCCACGCTTTGTGTATCTTCGGATTGATGTCTGAAAAAGGAACCACATGATTCAGCCTTAAAATTTGTCCAACATGAGGAAATTAAAAAGAAAAAACTTTTTAAAAAAGGGAAAAACTTTCTATCTTGGACATTACTTTAAGGTTTTCACACAATTGTTAAAATTGTTAAAATTGGTCATTGTTATTAATTATCAGCACAGACCTAGCTGAATGTTTAAACCTGTTTTTTTTAACATATGAATTTCCTTTTGTTTGAAGGAACCGTGTGGCATAAATCTGAAACGTATACAAATTTAGTCGAAAACCTGTTTAGTGTCTGAAATTTGCTTCTCCTTTGATGTCTTCATTTGATTATGATTCCTAATTTAGCCTCAACGTAGCTTATATATCTGCCTCAAACCATAACCAGATCTTCAGACATGCTGATGTGATGTGGTTTAGGACACAGAGGCACTTCCTGTTATCTATAAAGGCAGCCATCTTGGACAAAGTAATTTGTTTTCCCTTTGCGCAAATTGTTATCATTCCCCTCCTTCAGTCACCAACCTCCAAAAACTTAAAGTAAAATTAAACCGAGGGTCAATTTGCAGCCTTAAAAACACAAAATGCGTTATTACTTAGCAACATTAGCTATGCTAGCCAGTGTAGTCCCTACACATAGCACTGTGCTGAAGTTTCCAGTTAAATTGTTAGCCTAGCTTTCAACAGCAGTTGCTATTTGAATTTAGTAGCTAGCCAAATTCAGTAACAAGCTAGCTAAAGTCACACTAAGTAGTAGATCATATCAAAAAAAGCAAGAACTTTCAAGCTAGCTGAACTTTTATTATAGAAACTAGCAGTAAGGTTTGCTAGCATACTTGGTGGCTATCGTGTGATAGAGAGCGAAAATTTTTTTCCAAATTTGCGTATTTAATATTGAAATTCCGAATTTTTTTCTTTTCTCTGAATCGTCGCATTTTACGAAATTTGCGAGGTTTGCGTACGTTCAGTTTTTTTTTTATATACCAAACCGTTTCTTTGTTGATTTTTTTCTTGTATCTTTTATGATTATTCTTTGAAGTTTTAGACTTTAATCTCGTTTTTTTTTAATAAAGTTTATCACCACATCATTCATCACGACCTCAAACGATCACGTCACTGTACTCCGCATTTTAGGAAGCGTAGTGTTTTTATTTTAACGTTTGCTGATTGCTTCTTATCACTGAATTACGACTGTTTGACCTCAGAGTGTAATTTTATCCGGAACTGTGTATCGAGGAATGTTTTCATTTTTGTTTTTTTTTGTGTGTGTTGTATATATTATATCTATATAATTTACATTTATATAAAATCTATAAAAAGGGAAAAAGAACGCCTCATTTTTTAGTGTCGTTAGTAAAATAAAATCTATTATCTATTATCTGTGTTGTTCTTCCACAAATTCAAGTTAAATCTATAATATTGCAATTTTAATTCTTATGTTACTCAACCTGCCTGTATATTTTGTAAATGTGTTACTGTTATAATCTGCCACAGAGTTGAAAAAATTAAAAATAAACAAGATTGCCTTAGCGATTTTCTCTGAATGTTTGATTTTCTTATTTCAGAAACCGAATTTGGTCAATTTCGATTAATTTTACCAAATTTAATGCCATACAATAGCAAAATAGAAAGAGGAATATAAAATTCTGAATTTGATATTTCTAAATGACAAATTTGTCAATGAGAAAATTACAAATTAACAATGTTTAAATGTGAGAATTGTACATTAGAAAATTTCTAATTTAAAATTTCTAAAATCTAAAATAAAAATGTAAAAATTCTAAATAAAAAAATCTAAATTAAAAAAAATTCTAAATAAAAAAATTCTTAAGGTGAAAATTAAAAAAAAAATCTAAATTAAAATATTCTGAATAAGAAAATTCCAATTAAAAAAATCTAAATTAAAAAAATTCTAAACTAGAAAATTCTAAATATGTAAATTTTGATTTCTAAATGAGAATAGTTTATAATTATAAAATTCTAAACTGACTTTTTCTGCAAAGACTTTTTTTTAAGCGAGAAAATAGGGGTGAAAACCATTTTTTGTAGAAAACGGTATCGTGTTGCATGTTGCATGCACTGGAAAATGACCATTATTAGTAATTTTTAAGCTAGAAAGAAAAATCAGTGTTGTTGGGATTTGTTCTATAATCCATTGTCTATATTTATAATCCAGATTCTCATTTTATTTTTCCTAATTTTTCTAATATTTATTACTGTATATAACGTCTTGTGAGAGAGTTCTTTAAGGTTCTACATACAGGGGGGTAAAAAGTAGCACCAGTTCTGTTAATCTTAGTGGACGGCTGCCATCTACTGTCCGACTTACACCTCAATATAACATTCAGAAATATCCGTTTGCTGTGTGTGTAATCAAGTGGGATTACTTCATGAGGGATTACCGTAGTAGGATTGTATAAAAGTCTGAGTTAATCTGGTGGTACAATCTGAAGGGACAGTCTGAGACCATACGCTGGATTATGGAGAAATAAAACACGCAGTAAAATAAATTATTTTTTTTTTGTAAAAGGAAACGAAAAAATCAACAAAGGAAACATGACACAGAAGAAGGTAAAGCTCTTTTTGCTAATGTATCATAGAATCAAAATATTATAGAGTGTGAAAAATAATAAAGATTTGCAATAATAGAAAGCTGTAAATGATGACAAAGGAACTAAAACCTGTAATTTAGCAGAATCTTGAGTAGACGGTTCGAAATGCTGAGCGTATTATTGTTTATTGGTTTGTTTGTTTCTTTATTTACCAACATGTGCAAAATCTTAAACAGGCTAATGCTGTGAGAAACAAAGAAGATTCAACGTCACAGAACAAAACACTGTAAAGATTTGTGCAGAAATTAACTCTGGTTGATTTCTAGTGTTCTGAAATCTCATAATCTTGTTTTTTTTATAAATATATGTTATAAATATGTGAGATATATTAATATATCAGAATTATTATAATAAGATCTGAGTATTAACCCGAGTATTTACAGTGTGAACAGACTGAACAGTGTGGAAAATATTATATTTATAATTTTCTTTATATTTCATGGGACAAGATGCAGAGAAAAGGAAATATTATGGGGTGGAACTTGACCTGATTTAAATGAAAATGATTTAAAAGGTGATTTTTTTTTCTGGAAGTGATTATATTTTATCGAGACAATTATTTTGATAAATTACAGCATCAAATTTTAAATTAAGTGTTTGTGCATTTAAATAAGAGTGTTTTATAAATTATTAGAATTTGAATTAGAATCTTACATTTATTAGTTATGTGAACGTTACACTTAATAAATTATTAAAACTTTACATTTACAGTTTGTTAGAATTTTACATTTATATGTAATTTGAAGTTTACACTTTATAAATTATTAGAACTTTACACTTACACATTGTTAGAACTTTACATTTATAAGTTATTTGAATTTTACACTTAAAGAGTTATTAGAATTTACACTTATACATTGTTAGAACTTTTAATTTATAAGTTATTTAAACTTTACACTTTATAAATTATTAGAATTTACACTTACACATTGTTAGAACTTTACATTTATAAGTTATTTGAACTTTACCCTTAATAAATTATTAGAATTCACACTTATAGATTGTTAGAACTTTACATTTAAGTTATTTGAACTTTACACTTAAAAAAATTATTAGAACTTTACACCTACACATTGTTAGAATTTTACATTTACAAGTTATTTGAACTTTACCCTTAAATATTATTAGAACTTGTCACTTATATGTTGTTAGAACTTTGCATTTATAAGTTATCTGAATTTTACACTTTATAAACTATTAGAACTTGTAAGTGATTAGAATTATAAGACATTTATTAATTTATTTATTTTATAGGTATCACCTGAAGTCGCGACTGTAGCTGGAAATTTGCCTCCGAGCTACGAAGAAGCCAACGCAGGTAACAAACATCTACTATAATTATAATTCTAATTATTTCTATGATCATTTTTGTTATTATTGATTTGAATAAGTATTAAAAAACATTTTGAAAAATGTGTTTTTCTAAACCTGATCAACGTTTATATTTTAAAAGAATGTTAAATAATTTTCAACATAAAAAAATATGAATTTCTATAACTTGAGTGTTCAGATTCATATGAAACTCTATGCATCGATCTGAATATTCTATTAATAATTAAAATCATTATTGACAAGCGCTGATATTTAACACTGCTAAATAAATTTAATAAATAAATTATAAATTTTTTATGATTTGTTTTCTTTTTATTAAAGTGCCCACAATTTTTATGCTAGTTTTTTTAAAACAGGTTTTTTTTTGCTTATTAAGACATCCATCGTATGAAATTAACTGTTATTATTATTAGTAGTAGTTTTTATAACAAGGAAAATATAGAGTTATAAAATTAAATTCGAATCAGAGATGAGGAATGTAGCGCCGAAACAAATTCGAATAAATTATAAACATAATAATTAAATATTTATGCTCTTTTTCTGCAGGATGTCCCGGTTACAGTTACAGCGATGGTGCATTTTTATGGGACGATAAAAACATCAGACGTGTTTTCGTGCGCAAGGTACTGATTATTATTTTTAAAAAAATAAAAATACGCAATAAAAAAATATATATATAACAAAAACGTTTGTTTTTTTCAAGTTTTTTCTATTTTTCTGTTTATTTTAAATAAATTTTAAATTTAATATATCCACTGAACAGTACAACCATCTTCATATGTTCCTAAGTATTCACAATTTGCAATACTTTCATGTTTATTTTTAAAATCTTTAACAGTATGTTAATAAGAATAATCTTCTTCATTTTATATATTTGATTCAATTTCAATTTTAAAAATAATATATATATATATATATATATATATATATTTTAAATAAAAGTTTCTTTAAATAGACACTTTCTCAAGGGTTATTTGGGTTGGCTTCTAAAGAGTTTATTTATTTATTTATTTATTTATTTATTTATTTATTTATTTGAATACATGTTTACATGCTTGATTTTGAATACAATTTTTACATGTTAATTGTCTTCTTTAATGAGAACTGATTCAGTTTCTCAGTTTCATATCAGAGAAATTGTGCTTCTATCTGCAAACATTTCAGCTCTGAATCACTTTTACAACTTATAATGAACATAATAATAAAATTTTATTTTATTTGTATAGCATTGTTTATCTAAACAATCGTCTTTTTCAGGTTTATTCGATTCTGATGCTGCAGCTGTGTGTTACTCTGGCTATTGTGTCTCTTTTCACCTTTTAGTGAGTAACTGCTGTATTTATTCATGCTTCTAATTTATTTTATTTTTATTCGTGCTTTTGCCTTACCGCTGAAGTGTGATGTCATCAGTGACATCACACTATTTACCATAAAATCAGGAATTTAGATCATTAACATAAATTCGTTCGCGAAAGTTGAATTGTTTGTAAATTAAATGAACTTTGTTGTGTACTTTAGTGAACCGGTGAAGTTTTATATTCAGACTCATCCAGCGCTTTACTCCACATCCAGGTAATAAACAACGTTACGCTGAATTTATACGCAACAATTTATAATACTGTTAAAAAACAACTTTTGTACGTATTTATATTTTTACATATATTTTTTTTGCAGCCTCCTGTTTCTTGTCACCTATTTGATGTTGGCTTGCTGTGGAGATTTAAGGTAACACTTATTTAACAACAACAACAACAACAACAACAACAACAATAATAATGTTTTTACAGAGAACTCTATCTCTATATAAAATAAATTATAGCTTACAAAAGTTCATAATTCCACATAATTCCAAAATAACTAGCATAACTGAACTTTTATCTGTTAGAAGAAGGTTTTTTCAGATAAAAATTGAACAAGAGATTTAAAAAAAATGATTCCATATTAAATCCTGCGTTTTATATTTTAGAAAGATATATCATAATGTTTTAACCACTGAGAATTTTAAAATCTAAAATTAAATTTTTTTTATCTAAATCTGTTATATCCTTTTCTGTGATGTACGAATGAGCAAGTATTTAATAATCTGCTGCCTAATTTGCATATTTTAATACATTTTAAATTAAAATGATAAAATCTTGTACATATAAATACATTCAAAAAGCAAATACATTTTATTTTACGAAAAGGAGAAAAATTTGGATGTGGAAATAATTTAAAAAACGAAATTAATTAACTGATTAACTGATGGCTGATTTTGACTCTTTTTATTCACTATTATTAACTCAGTGTTTGTTTATAGAAAATAAAAGTTTTTATTTAAAAAAAAAACTCACCAAACCGAGGCGTGGGTTTCTGCGCTGCTTCTTTGTACTTTACATTTTATTTCCTTTACCTTTTTTATTATTATTATTTTTAAACAGACACAAAACATGAAATTTATTTGTTTGTTTGAAATCGTTCTTAATCCTTCAGTAAATCTGTTCCATAGGGAGCTTTACTACGTTAAAACTCTGATCTAAAAACAAAACTCGCAATTCAGAGTAAACATTAACTGTTACATTTGTTAAATAAGTTAAAATCTTAAATTAAAATTAACTAAATATTAGATTAGATTAGATTAGATTAGATTTATATCACCTGTAGTATCTACAGTCAGAACCATTAATACTGAGTTCTCCACCAGAACCAGTGTTTATTTCCTGGATTCAATTAGATTAAATATATATAATTTAATATAATTTAAAATTTATACAGAAATCGAAGTGTTAGAGGTTCGAGAAAATCCTTCCAGAGGTCAAGTTTAACTCTAAAAGGCTTCTTCTGTTGTGACCCAAAAAAAAAAAGAGGTTCCGTGTAGAACCCGACAACACGGTGTTTCCTCGTCAGAAAGATTTCAGTGAAAAATCTTTCAGGAAGCAAAAAGAACCGATAAATTCTTTTATAAGAGCGCTGTTTCTAAGAGTGTATCTTTAATAACTGATGAAAAAAAAGCTCTAAAATTCAGATTTATCCGTGTTTCAGGAGGCAGTTTCCCTGGAATCTCATTCTGCTCTCAGTCTTTGTGAGTTATCCGTAAAAAAAAAAGACTAACAGCGTTATTTTTACTATTATTTTGTTTCTTCCTGTTTAATTTTTGCTTTGTTTGTTTTTTTTAATTTCAGACACTGTGCATGGCTTTCATGCTGGGTTTTGTTTCCAGGTAAATTTCAATTTATTCCTGCAAAAACATTGAGTATAATAATTATATTATAATTTATATTGTATTTATATTGTATTCTGTCGGTCATTGCAGCTTCTACAACACGAGGTCAGTGATCCTGTGTCTCGGCGTCACGGTTGTGGTGTGTGTGTGTGTCACCGTCTTCAGCTTTCAGACGAAGGTGAGTCAGTGATGCGTACGAAGATTTACAAGCGGTCGCGAGAGAAACTCTTACATTCCAGTTACTTATTTTACAGACTGACTCTAGAAATATCTCTGTAACTACGAAGACGGATTTTATGTGCGAATATTTTTGAAATGTTACTGGGAGACATTTATTTTTTTTCATCTTTTCCGCTATCCTGACACGCTGTACTAGCGTAGGAGTTCAGCAATAAACATACACAAACGTCAAGAAATTATTAGAGCTCACTCTTCCCCTGAGAATAATATTCCCATGGCTTTCAGTCACTTACGTTGCACATACATTATTAACATAATAAAATGTTCAAAAGTTACAATTCCTAAACCTTCTTCCTGCAGCTAACGCTGGAGAAACCGTTCAGGGCGAAACTAGCGGAAGTGACCGTAATAGCTGAGTGTTTCGCAGTGCTTTTGGTAAATTATTATTGTTTACTTTGTTTTTTTTTTTACTCGTTAGTTTTTAACAGATGTTGTAGTATAACTGTGTGGAGTTCTGAGAGAACTTGCGTCGTTCGCAGCTGTGTTAATAATCAGGCTAAACTAAACCAACGGCTGAAACAGGAGCGCGTTTATAGCAGGAACGGATCCGTCTCCGATGGTCTTAGTGAAGTTTTCATCGTCTACAGAAAGAGGACGAACATGGCTGAAGAATCTAAACTTAAAGAACTCCTCCATACACTCTGTGTGTGTGTATCATTTCATTTCAATTAGTTGCCATGGCGAGGCTGCGAGATGCCACCGGCGAAGAGACGACGAGTCTTTAGGGTTAAAGTGATGTTTCTGGAGCTTTCTGTGTGAAGAAAAAGCCTGTATGTGCAGATCGAGTTCTTCTGTTTTGGGTATTTTAACATATAAACACGTATTTAGTGTCTTTTGTTTACGTGTTTATTTGCAGAACTTGAAAAGAAGTATTTTTACATAGTGCTCATACTGTATTGTAGTGTGTGTGTGTGTGTGTGTGTGTGTGTGTGTGTGTATACTACATACTGATAACATTTATGTTCGTTTTAAATGAAGTAGCTAAACACGTTACAGTGTCTGAGGTCACGTCTTTACATTATTCTCATATTCCTCAGTAACTGAAGGCAGGGAGATGATCACGTTATCCAGCCTGAGCTTTTGAAAGCTCCTACGTTATTTATTTTCCTTAGCGCCAAACAATTAATACCTTTAGCATAAACGCTAGCTTCGCCAGTGCCGATTGGACAACGCAACAAGTAACCGGGCCCACAGTCCGTGCAAGGAATCATGGGAAGCAGGAATGAGGTGGATAAATCTGGAATAAAATTATGTAGAAAATTCGCAGAAAATTCAAAATGTCCGTTTTGCGCAAAAAAAGGATACAGATATGAACTGGTTTTATTTCAACACTTAATAAAAGTTACATTGACATTTCCGCAGTAATGATTTGAAACTGATCATTTTTACTACAAGTGGTGTGTCAGTAACATCAGTAACAGCTAAAAAGACGCAAAACAACAACAATTGCTACTTTAGTGTCAACAGCGCCTCCTGGTGGCGAGTATTCACCCTTCAATAACATGAATCAGAATAATAATACAAGTTGGATATTAACTTTTATATTAATTATATTAAGGCAAAAGTGCAATCCCTGACCCTGACTCCACCCATAACCCCGCCCCTGACCCTAAACTTAATTTTTATAGTTTTTTATAAACTGTCATGAGAATTGTTATGATTTTGAAAGTGATGCCAAGTGGAAAAAAAACACATTTTGTTATGGTTTTTATTCGGCAAAATTCGTTCTCTTTGTCACTCTTCAGATCGACGTCACGTCGTTCCAGGGCCTTCTGCTGAACCTCTGCCTGGTGCTGCTCGTCTGCTCTCTCGTCGTGGGATTTGTCGTCCCATTCGGATACGTAAGAGTCTAAAAATAAAACTAGGCCACAACACGTAAATCCCATTGAGCATGCACACACACAAACACACACACACACACACACACACACGCACACACACACACACACACATACAGACACATGCACACACACTCATGCTGCAGTGTTTATACAGAAAACAACTTACACTCACATCTACAACATGCTTTACACATTCAATACCATGGACAGGAAAAAAAGAAGGAAAGATAATGTGGTCAGTGAGACAGGTACAGATAGACAGGTGTGTTCTCTATATGTACTACATGATCCTGGAGCATGAGTGTGGTCAGTGAGACAGGTACAGATAGACAGGTGTGTTCTCTATATGCACTACATGATCCTGGAGCATAAGCGTGGTCAGTGAGACAGGTACAGATAGACAGGTGTGTTCTCTATATGTACTACATGATCCTGGAGCGTGAGTGTGGTCAGTGAGACAGGTACAGATAGACAGGTGTGTTCTCTATATGTACTACATGATCC
>JAKKZJ010000020.1:19646856-19658769 GCA_033441845.1 Pangasius mekongensis
TGATCCTGGAGCGTGAGTGTGGTCAGTGAGACAGGTACAGATAGACAGGTGTGTTCTCTATATGTACTACATGATCCAAGAGCGTGAGTGTGGTCAGTGAGACAGGTACAGATAGACAGGTGTGTTCTCTATATGTATTACATGATCCTGGAGCATGAGTGTGGTCAGTGAGACAGGTACAGATAGACAGGTGTGTGTTCCTCTCGCCACAGGTTCCGTGGTTACACACACTCTACGGGATTTTGGGCGCTGTCACTTTCACCATGGTGAGAAATAAAGAAGCTTCTAGAAGTGTTAAATAATCAGTGTTTAGTGTGTGTGTGTGTGTGTGTGTGTGTGTGTGTGTGTGTGTATTAGTGTCTATCTGTATTTTTATCATCTATATATCTACCTGTCTGTCTGTCGAGGTGTCTGTCTGTCCTTCTATAAGTATATCTAGCGGTCTATCTGTAAAGCTGTACATATATCTGTCTGTCTGTCTGCCTGCCCATATACCTGTCTGTCTACCTGAATATCTGTCTAACCATACCTGCCTACCCACCTGTCTGTCTGTCTGTATCTTTACTGGTCTCTTATCTGCTTTATCTGTCTAAATACAGTGGATATAAAAGTTTACATCCCCCCTGTTACAACTGCAGGTATTTGTGATGTTAAAAATTAAATAAAAACCTAAATAAATAATTTCAGATATTTTTTCCACCTTCAATGTGATACAGAAACCAACAACATGTAACCTGGTTGCACTCGGTGTTTTTGGGTAAGAGTCTCCCGCATCTTCATTTGGACATTTTATTCCACTCTTCCTTACAAAACTGCTCCAGATCTAAAAGATAGTGAGCGGATCTCGTGTACACAGCCCTCTTCAATCATCCCACAGGTTTCTGATCTGGATTTAGATCTGAACCATTCCAAAACATTTATCTTCTTCTTCTGAAGCGGCTCCTTTGTTGACTTGGATGTGTGCTTTGGGTCGTTATCGCGCTGGAAGGTGAAATTGTTCTTCATCTTCACCTGTCTAACAGACGCCTGCAGGTTTTGTGCTAAAATAGATATATATTGGTATTTGGAGCTATCCATGACTAGAGCCCCGGTCCCAGATGAAGAGAAGCAGAACTATAGCATGATGCTGCCACCATCATGCTTCACCTTGGCTGTGGTGTTCTTTAGGTGATAAGCTCTTAGATAATCTTTTACAATGATGTCCAAAAGCTTCTACCTTACTCTCATCAGACCATAACTCATTTTGCCGCATGGTTTGGGGTGATTTTTTTTTTCCTCATGAGAAAGTGCTTCTATCTAGACACTCTCCCCCAGACGTGTGAAGGATACGAGAGATTGTTGTCACATGCAGAGAGTGATCAGTACTTGTCCAGATGTTCCTGCAGCTGCTTTAACGTTGCTGTAGGTCTCTCAGCAGGTTCCCTGATAAGTCAGTTTTGGAGGAACGTCCTGTTCTTGGTGATGTCACTGTGGAGCTCTATTTTTGATGATGTTGTTGAAGATGGTGTTCACGGAGTTCCATGGTACATCTAATGTTCTGGAAATTGTTTATACCCCTCTCCTGATCGGCATCTTTCCACAGTGAGAGCGTTTGTAGGCTCTTTGGCTTCAGCAGTCGGATGAAAGCAAGAAGATGTGAAGAAACTCGTACGGAAGCAGCTGATCTTTATTTGGGGTCGGAATAAAGATCAGCTGCTAAAGATCAGAATGACAGCTGTGTGAGAATTACATCTGAACGTGAGAGTGATTGTGATTGGTTCAGTCTGAGACGTCACATGACCCATTATAAAAGGGTGCACTTACTTATGTTTTTTCTTACATGAATGTCGTTGGTTTCTGTATCATTAAAGGTGGAGAAAGATTCAGGAAAACCTGCAGTTTTTACAGGGGTGTGTAAACTTTTAATATCCACTGTATATAAGTACCTGTCTGTCTGCATGTAAATGAACCATTATTGTGTGTGTGTGTGTGTGTGTGTGTGTGTGTGTGTGTGTGCAGTTTTTGGCGTTTGACACTCAGCTGTTGATGGGGAACAGACAGTACGCTGTGAGTCCTGAGGAGTACATCTTCGCTGCTCTCACTCTCTACCTCGACGTCGTTTATATTTTCACTCACATTCTACAGCTGTTCGGTGACGAATAAATCAAACGAATAAATCAAATAAAAAATGAATCAAACACGACAAATAAATCAAACAAAGAATAAATCAAATTAAACCTCATCCACTCGTACCTTAATGTTGCTTTCACCCATTTTCATAGAATTTATTTGAGCTGATATGAAAAACAGAAATAATATTGCCAGTGAAATATTTTCCGTTCTTCATGTCGTAAACCTCCTCATATTGTCTCGGTAACAAAACTCTACTTTGTCCTGCATGTTTGTTTTTCTTACTCGACGCCCAACGTGCAACCTGATTGGTCGAGAAAAACGTTTGATGTCACATGGTACTTTTCTGAACATGTGAACTTTTTGGCAGTTGGGAAAGAAACGTCTCTTTGTTCGAGACGTTTTAACTTCAATTAAAAAAAAAAAAAACAGGAAAGTCGTCACGTTCGCGATCTTGTTCGCTGCCATGACGCTTGTGACTCATGTTTAGTTCCTTTCACTCTTTAGCTTCTCATCGTAACACGAGGACGAATCGTAGCGTTCGCTCTGCTAATGAACACTGTTCACTCAGTAACGTAGCTCGCTAACTAACCCTAGCATGTTAGCTTTAGATGTTGTGACGTTAGCTCGTTCACGTTAGCAACAAACCAGCTGTTGTTAAATTCTCTCACTGACGTCCCTAAACACTTCCCCCCGGTTGAGTGCCCTTGCTCTTTTACCCGACATCACCGTTGGAATTTACCCATAAGGCATTGCTGCACTCAAGCGTCCCCTTTTCAGTTCAATTCATTTAAATTAGTTTAATGTTATTTCTGGATTTACAAAGTTCTTTATTTTATATTTATGGATAACGTTAACGTTATTTCTGCGCTTTTTCACCGCTGATTCTTTCACCGTCTTTTGTTTAAATGTTTAAATCCTAATTATTGTTTGTTATTTGGACACTAATATTTACAAAGCTGTAGCGTAAATGCTAATTTAAAGAAAAAATATATTAGAAAATGAGCTTTTAGTGTAAATTTATGAAGAATTTATAGTTTAATGATTTGGTGCAAGTGGCCTTTTATCTGAAACAACTTTATATTTATGCAGCGTTGCTTTGCAGTTTTATGCTTTATACTTATTTCATTTTTTGTGTTTTTTTTTTAATTTCCAACAAAACATTTTAATATTATTACAATTTTTAAAAAAATAGTCCAAAAATTATAATTTAAAAAATTACATAGTTATAATGTTTGTCAATTCAAACAAATTTGAATAAAATTAATTATAAAAATCACTTGTTTTGAAATGTTTATATACACAACACGTTTACAGGTGAAGAACATACACCATATTACAACGATTAAAAACATTTTTATTTAAAAAAGAGAAAAAAAAATCAACAGACAAAGTTCCAAAAAAATAGTAAAACTGAAAAAAAAAAAAAGAAAAGTTTTTTCATCAACAAATTAAAAACAAACACAAGAGTAACAGTAAAAATCAGCCGTGGCACAGGAAGACACGCGAACACGGAGCAAACCAAAATATCAAAACTCTTCTGATAACTGTACAAAATGTGTAATATTATAAATAAGGAATATGTTTAAAAAAAAAAAAAAAAAAGCAGTTCAAGAGATG
The DNA here is from genome assembly GCA_033441845.1 of Pangasius mekongensis. Lineage (NCBI taxonomy): Eukaryota > Metazoa > Chordata > Actinopteri > Siluriformes > Pangasiidae > Pangasius > Pangasius mekongensis. The sequence goes on from JAKKZJ010000020.1 coordinate 19,650,586, forward strand.
AGCCAAACTTTCGCTCGATAAACACAATGACGAGTCAAACCTGGAGAATTTTTGGACGGATAAAAGTTTGTTTCTAAAAATCTCCTCAACCCAATACAACTAAGCTGAAGAGATTTACGGAGTTACGCTACGAAAATTCATCAGATTTCACAGAAATTGCATATTTGTACTCAAAAATAAAACATCGTAATACTAATACTAATGCTAATGTCATCTTTATGCTAACTGTAGCTAGTTTTAATATGCAAATGATTCCTATGTTTAAAAAAAATGCAATTTTCCTTAAAACTTGACTATTCATAAACGTAAGGCTTGCTATGTGTCATAGCGGTATTTCATCTTGCTAGACGTTTGTTCATATGTTTTATTAGCAGTTAGCATTGTGGTATAGCAGACAGTCTGACCTGTAAACACATTGTTTTATAGTTTCAAGATTTTTTTTTAAAAAATTAATTTTTTTAGTATTTTTTATTTTTCCGAGGCACATTTTGCAGGTTTGTTCCGGTCAATGTGGCTGTTATCTCCTGAACTGCTCGACTCTCCTGTTATAGCAGCCAAGTGTTTTGAAACTATGAAATAAACTTTTCGAGGCAAGAAGAGAAAAAAAAAATCCTTACTCTGAATTTACATCTCAAAGTTTAAAAATCGTAATTAAATGTGGGCGGGGTCAGGAAACAGGAAGTTAAAAGTATAAAGTTAAAAGTAAAACCAAGTAGAAAGAAAACCAAACGTCTTGATGACATTATTACTGCCCGGGATTATTTATTGTATATATTTTGTTTTTAATTATTATTTCATTTCATTATTATTATTATTAGTTATTATTATAATTATCTAATATTATAATTAGAATAAATAATGAGAATTAATTTCATTATTTAGAACGACCAAACGATGAAAATGATGCTCAGAATTTGCGCATGTTTGAATTTAATAAATGGGACGTGGCTTGAGATCAAAAAACTAACAACTAATTAATATTTTTGTTAAATAGATGAAAAAAAATGTATTTTAAATAAATGGCTGGATTTTGTGCAAATATGACCTACAAACAAAGCATTTAAAAAATATATATATTTTAAAATCATTAATTTATCTTGAATTTAAATGAAATATTCAACATTTCTTAGTGAAAACCATAAATAACATCTAATAGAAAAAAAAAACAACACTGTGATGTAACGCGTCATTTCATAGTTTCAAAACTTGTTTTTGGATTTGTAGTGAAAGTTGATAAGCTCTTTTTAATAAAAAAAAAAAAATCTATATTTCATGATTAAAACCCATTTTTGCTTCCTTCATGAGGTGAACTGCATGTTTTTAACCTGTGAAATATGCTTTTTTTTCAACAACGACGACAACAACAACAACAACAACAACAACAACAACAACAAAAAGAGTTAAGAAAAAAAAAAAGTTAAAAAGAAAATAAAGAGGAAAAAAAAAGTGGAATTTAGTTCTAACTTAAAAACTCAGTTTTCCAAAAAAGTGTCTTGATTTTAGGGTCAAAGGTTACTGAAAACAACCGAAATAACGTTTCGCTTTAATGAAATAACGAATAAAATAATGATCTGTAACAGCGCTGTAGTGTTTTTAGACGACAAATAAAACATTGTATAATAGTAAAATTTAAATTTAATTAGCTCTCAATATCGACGTTGCCCTAAACGATATTTTACGGAAAAAAAAACCTTCTATTTTATTCCCAGTGGCTGAGGAATCATATATATATATATATATATATATATTACCCATAATGCACTGCGAGTGCGTTTTAACAGAGAGAAATAGCAGCGGCTACAAACGTAACGTTCAGCTGAGCCTCCTGAACAGATACAGAGCGCTAATCTCATATGCTAACCGCTAATTAGCTTATTAGCTGGCTATTCATTAGCTGCAATAGCGCACTCTGTCCATGAGCACAGTCTCACACCACAAAATTTCCGTTAGTCGTTAGAAAAGTTCTCTCAAATTTATTTTAGCGTACGCTAGCGTTTGGGACGCGCCGTAATTATTTATTTCTGTTGTTAAATAAAAACAAAAATTGTTGCTTGAATGAACTTATTAGGAGATAGCTTTGTTATCTTTGGTAGCTGATATAAATAAAATGTGAACAGTATGATAAACAAAATTAGCTCATTATTTAAAAAAAAAAAAAAAAAAAGCTAAAATATTTCAGGATTAGCGCCACGCAACAGTATTTTAACACTACAGACTTCTACCCTGATCTTCATTCGCAACCAATTATAAATAAAATAATAAAATTTTTGCTATTAATATTATACCGATGTTGACATTCAGATTTTGCAAACTTACAAAACTTTAAATTAGCATTTATTTATTTATTTATTTATTTATCTATCTATTTTTTTAAGAAGCTCATTGGTATTTACATTCATAAACTTTAAAGAAGTTCTGCATATTGTACTGTGGTGTTTGTTTTGTTTTGTTGGTTTTTTTTTATATAAAATAAGCCCTTGTTTTGTGTTCAGACGTCACGATGAAGATCGTTGATCATCGCTGAATTTACATTTCTGAGGGAAATAATTTATTAAAAAAAAATTTTTTTTTTAAAAAGTGAAGAAAAGTGAAAGGAATTTTTGGTGACAAAAAAAAAACAGAAAAAAAAACAGATGCAAATTTTATGAATCTTATAGAAAACACTGCCCTCAACGTTCCTTTTCTACAGCTACGTAATTTCTATTCTCTATCAGAATTTTTTAAAATTGGACATTACAGAGAAAAAAAAAGTAACATGCACATGACAGAAAAATCAACACAAAAGACAAAATGCAAAAATAAAAGAGCAGCAAAAAAAAAAAATTCTCATCCTTTCAAGGACATGCTAATCTCCTTTTCCTGTGATTTTAATTAATTCAAGAATTCACCCAGCACCAGAACAAATTTAGGCTTTTAGAAAAAAAAATTCTAAAAGATTTCTCTAATGCACACATATAATTTCCACATCACCGGCGGAGGCTGTTTTTTTTTTTGTTTTTTTTTCAATCCTGGGCATTTTAGCGTTACAGCATTTACACATCGATGTGACGCGTCTTTGTGTAACACCATGACGGTGATGTGAAGGAAATAAACAGATTTAAACATTTTCTCAGGAATTTGGGCGCTTTTTTTCTTTTTTTCCTTTTTTTTTAAAATAAAACCACTTAAAGTCACTTCTTCAGTCATAAAACTTGTAATTTTTTCTTTTTTTTTTTTATATTTGAGGAATAAAGGAATAAAGCCAAACGAAGAAAATAAAAACGTTTTTAAAATCTATTTCTGGAAACGCTACGCCGTCGTGTCACGAATAAATAACACAATAATGATTGTCTGTTGCATTTTTTTTTTTAAATAAATAAAATGAAGATATTAAAATTATATAATCATAATTATTATTTCATTTTTTTACTTTCATAAAGAAGAAGTAGTGACTTTAAATGGTTCACTTGTAGCAAAAATATCAATTTAAACTTTAAAACGATGACAAATAAAATATAATGCATTGTTCATGTTTCAGTACAAAAATATCTCAAACTGCTGCTGATCGAAAAACAAAACAACAAAAAAAATAGAAATAAAACTTGCATATTTTACAAAAAAAGAAAAAAAAAACAATAATAAAGACACATGGTGTTGTTACATTATCTCTTTATCTCAGCTTCTCAAAAAGGATTTCTTAAAAAATAAGAATTTGCTCTTACGAACACACAAAGCTAACACAACGTGTCTTTCTTCACCCTTTCAGGAATTATTATTATTATTATTATTATTATTATTATTATTATTATTGTTTTTTTTTACATTTTTTTTCTTTTGTTATCAAAATAGAAGAAAGCTCCTTCTCTGAAATCTCCCACCTTTGGCTGAGCGACTCTCGAAGAGTGAAAGATGAGTGATGTCCATTTTTAATTTCTACTCTAAAAAAAGATGTGTTGCTTTGTTCATCGTTGTTTTTATCCGTGTTTTTTCCGTGTCTATCCGTGACTCTGGTTCTGCACATCAGCGGGAAAGTTAACCACCTCACGGAGAGACCGCCGTTACCCACGGCAACACGCCACATCACACCGCCGCATCACATCACACGTCCTGTACAGATAAAAAGGGGAAAACTCAGCACTAAATACAGGAGAGAGAGAGAGAGAGAGAGAGTGAGAGACAGAGAGAGAGACAGAGTGAAAGAGAGACAGAGTGAGAGAGAGAGTGAGAGGAAGAGAGAGACAGAGTGAGATAGAGTGAGAGAGAGTGAGAGATGTACCCCAATGTTACTTGCTGAAAGACAGACCTGCAGGGAGACAGACACAGACAGACAGATGTACCTCATCTTTACTTGCTGACAGACGCACAGACAGACAGACAGATAGAGAGAAAGACAGGCAGACAGACAGACAGACAGACAGTGAGACAGACAGAGAGACAGACAGACAGACAGACAGACAGTGAGACAGACAGTGAGACAGACAGACAGAAAGGTGTACATCAGCTTTGCTTTATGACAGACAGACAGATAATCAGATAGATAGATAGATAGATAGGCAGCTAAGCTTTACTTGCCGACAGACAGACAGACAGACAGACAGACGGTGAGACAGACAGACAGACAGTGAGACAGACAGAGAGACAGACGGTGAGACAGACAGACAGACAGTGAGACAGACAGTGAGACAGACAGACAGACAGACAGTGAGACAGACAGACAGACAGACAGTGAGACAGACAGAGAGACAGACAGAAAGACAGACAGAAAGACAGACGGTGAGACAGACAGACAGACAGACAGTGAGACAGACAGACAGACAGACAGTGAGACAGACAGAAAGACAGACAGAAAGACAGAGAGACAGACAGACAGAGAGACAGACAGACAGAGAGACAGACAGACAGACAGACAGACAGTGAGACAGACAGAAAGACAGACAGAAAGACAGAGAGACAGACAGACAGACAGACAGTGAGACAGACAGTGAGACAGACGGTGAGACAGACAGACAGACAGTGAGACAGACAGTGAGACAGACGGTGAGACAGACAGTGAGACAGACAGACAGACAGGTAGACAGACAGACAGACAGGTGTACCTCAGCTTCACTTGCTGTGTTGGTAGGTGTAGTTGGTGTGATCTGCAGTGGGTTCTATGGGGACTTGTTGCTGGGTTCCGCTGTTCTCCTGAGGACGGTGTAAAACCAGTCAGCACTCTAACAGTGTCATGGCACTGAAAATGAATTCTACTTCATTCTACACTGATGTACACCTTCACCTGTCTCACCTCTACGGAGACGCTGGACGGAGGCACGGGGGTGTACTGAGGGATGTAGGTCCCTTGCATAGTCGTATTTGCAGGCATGTACTGTGAACATCACACACACACACACACACACACACACACACACACACACACACGAAAGATTTATTTTATCAACATGTTTTCTTCAAAACATTCCCACAATCTTTATTTTTATAACACTAGAATTCATTTAAGTATTATTACTAGAATATCTAGTGTCTTGGACAGAGCCATGATTTTCTGAAGAAGGAGAGGGGAAGAGAAAGAGCGAGACAGAGAGAGAGAAAGATAAGTGATGGAGGGATGAGTACCGTCCCAGCGCTTCCCAGTGAGAGGTGACTGAGCTGCTGGGTTAGAGGACTCATCAGAGAGGTGGGTTGGATGGACATCGTGTGGTCCATAGCTGGGGTTAAAACTGTCCCCTAAAGACAAAACACACAAATAAATGTACACAAATGTATCTCTACACTCTGTGAACATTATTTAACGTAACACTACGAGAAAAAACTCAAACAGTCACGTCCAAAACTAATCAGAACTGCGTAAATGACGTCACGTGGTCAGCAGGCTCTACCACTGCGCTGTTGAATTCTGGATTCTGATTGGTCAGGAGGTCACAGGTTTATGTTAATGCGCTCGTTCTAATACGTTATCGTTTCTATAGTAACAGATCATTCACAGGGACGTGTACAGCGGACGCTCCACTGATGATAAACAGATTAAAAAAAACGCTGATGTGGTGAAGTTTTCTTAAAGTAACGAGATGTTGTTTTAACATTAATGGAAGGAGTCTCCAGTGTCAGCGCTTTGTAACAGTCAGAGGTGAAGCTGTAACTTTAGGTTTTCTGACATCTTCAGGACAGACGAGTTTACGCTTCTTTGCGGTTTCTCGGTAACATAAAAGCTGTGTTTTTTTGTCTTATTAACTTGAAGAGAGAGAATAAAGAGACGCCGGTGAGGGAATGAACTAGCTGTGAAAACAGAACTGGCTTGGTTTCAGTAAGAACTATAATTGGGAGTAAACTGCTGAGGAGTAAGAGGAATAAAACACTGTGGGACGTGCTGTTATAGAAAATAATCAGCATCAGGGTGGTAACAGTAACTCTGCTTCATCACTCAGTATTTTATTTAATAATATAATAGAAAAATTTAAAACAGTTCCCTGAGTTTTGGACGTGAATGTGTGGAGATTTGTGGAGATGGACTCACTGTGGGCTGCATGAGGTACGACTGGTGGTGCATCCATGACGGACTGTGAACCTGCGAATATAATCACATTCGAATGTAATCACACGTCTAATACATACACTATAGTGCCAAAAGTTTTGGGACACCCCTTTGAATTCAGGTGTTCCAATCACTTCCATGGCCACAGGTGTATAAAATCAAGCACCTAGGGATGCAGACTGCTTGGGGCTTGGTATGGCGATATGACAGAAATATCATATCACGATACTTGAGGACATTTCTACAATACCCGACACGTATCATGAAATATGTAGTAGTGTCTACTTAAATACATTCTAATCATCACTATCATCCAATCATCAAATCAGCTTCTTTCAATCAGTTTGTAAATGCTATTAAAAAAAAAAGGAGGAAAAACATATCAAAATACCTGCGATATCACAGAAAAGTGTACTGTAACACAATCTATCACAATATCAATATTTTATCATCATATTGCCAAACCCAGCACCAAGCACTTACTCATTTAAATACCAGACATGACGTTATTATTCTTCGTGAAACACAGATCACGCTCTTGATGTAGTAAATAAACACTTCTGCGCTGTATCGTTATTTATTTCTTTATGTTAACCCATTATCACTGACCTGGTATGACGGTACTTGAGAAGTCATGTAGGGAGACAGAGATGTCGGAGCGATCATTCTGTTCGGAGCGATGCTGTACGGAGACGAATAAAACCTGCAAATCATATAAACATTTAAAATATCAATATTGTAACATGTTATAAATCAATAAATTAGACAAAAAAACATGGGTTTTGTTCTTTAAGCGTGTTGCAGTACTAACCGTGGCCACTAGGTGTCATAAGGCTCAAACGCTTTGGTAGGAACAGTGACGTGAAAATTTCTATATCATTATCACTTAATTAATTCAGTGAATAAAACTCTTTTTAATTGTTCATTTATTTTACAGAGTGATAACGCCACGTTACTCACCCGTTCTGTAAGGCTGTTGGGTCGTATGTTAGTGTCATTCCTCCCTGAAATTACAAAAGAACCCAACAGATTTTAGATTTTACTATTCAAAGACAAATCCTTCAGTTTCTATTCACAGAACAACTCACGTAAGGCAAATAATATGTGCTTCAACTCTTTCTATTTATTACTATACTGTACTATACTGTAGACTGAATGTATACTGTATACTATACTACAACATACTAGAGACTGTAGATTGTATACTGTATACTATATTGTACTACACTATAGACTATAGACTGTATGTAGACTATATACTATACTGTATTACACTATAGACTATAGGTTGTATGTATACTGTATTACACTATAGACTATAGACTGTATGTATACTGTATACTATACTGTACTATACTATAGACTGTATGTATACTGTATACTACAATGTACTATATCATAGATGTACACTATGTATACCTCATAGGATACAATACATATAGTACACAGAATAAAATATAATACACTACACTACACTGTTCTATAGACTTTAGAATATATACCGTGTGTTACACTACACTGCGCTATAGACTGTAGAATATATACCGTGTGTTACACTACACTGTTCTATAGACTATAGAATATATACCGTGTGTTACACTACACTGCGCTATAGACTGTAGAATATATACCGTGTGTTACGCTACACTGCGCTATAGACTGTAGAATATATACCG
>JAKKZJ010000020.1:19662025-19672350 GCA_033441845.1 Pangasius mekongensis
TGTGTGTGTGTGTGTGTGTGTGTGTGTGTGTGTGTGTGTGTGTGTGTGTGTGTGTGTGTGTGTGTGTGTGTCCTGCACTGAAGTGAACTTTCCCTCATTTGCTTTGACGTAAACCCGACGCTGCTCCAGTAACCAGGCTGTGAAACCCGATCCCTCTGTCCTTCTCTTTCTCTTTTCCTCCTTCCATCCTTTACTCATCCTCTGGGTCCTAAAGCACTGCAGTTTTCAGCGCAGTGAACGCTACACCACTTTTAAACTCTCAGACTCTCTGAGCCGCTCACGCTGCACCACGTAAATGATGTGTGCTCGGTAGTTTGATGGTGCAGCAGTGTGTGTATGTCTGTGTGTGTACACACTACATCATCACTCACACACTTCACCATCTCTCACCTGGAGAGTTTTTTTTTCCCCTCGGAAACACACCTGATCCCCAAATCACACTCTCTCTTACCAAAATAAATGTGAGATCTGCCCATCATGTGAGAAATAAGAGAAAAGAGAAATAAGAGAGAACTCTGCGAAGGAGACGCAACAGTGCGGCTCGTCTGTTCTGCCAAGAGAACTGGAGCTACAGTGGAGAGAAATGTAGATATTTTTAATTGTGTGTGTTGTCAGGAATCAGGACGTGTCTGTGTTTATTAAATAATTTCTTAAAGAAGTGACGTTATTATTGTGTTTATCTTTTTTCCTCGCTCACTCTCGCACACACGCATGATAAACTGGATTGAGGAATCTGCTGCGCATGACAGGAGATGAGTCTGATTCCCTCTCGGACTCTCAGCGGCAGTTTCTCAGCGCTGTACAGCAGTAACCGAGCCGCAACATTCCTCTGTGACTGGGCAATCTGGGATTAGAAGTAAACCAAAGCATCAAAAACTGGAACTAAACCAAGAACCTCTAGGGCCAAAATCTAGTTCCTGCAGGTTTCTGTAAAATTTTTCCCTTCTGATAAAATCTTAAAGATTGGAACTAAACCAAGAACTAAAAAATTTAAAACTGGAACTAAACCAAGAACTAAAATCTTAATAACGAGAACTAAACCCAGAACTAAAATATTTAAAACTGGAACTAAACCAAGAACTAAAGTCTTAAAGACTGGAACTAAACCAAGAAATAAAATATTTAAAACTGGAACTAAACCAAGAACTAAAATATTTAAAACTGGAACTAAACCAAGAACTAAAGTCTTAAAGACTGGAACTGAATATTTTAATTAAAGCAGAGTTGACTGTAATACCACTTTTTTCCGGTTGTGTAGTTCCTAATAAAAATGTGCATTTATTGTGTTTACAGAACCGCCAACTCATTCCTGTGTTTAATGCCACATATTTCAGTCGTCTTGACTCAACAACAAGTCGCATAAAACCGGGATTCAAACAGAGCGGACTTTAATTCTGTAACTGATGCTCGTTCTAAATTTAATTTCTATAGTTCCCACTACAAAGTGCATTTCTGGCTGTTTTTTTTCTGGCTTATACACGACATAATTAATAACAGAAAGGCACGAGCGAGCAAAACCGACATGCCTATAAAACACGCTTCTTAAATTCAGCTTAGTGTGTTAGAGCACCGCAGAAATGTGGAACTTTTAAGTGAAAAGAAATGGTTTTGCTTCAGCAGAAATTTAATTCCACTTAAAGCTAGAAATTCAGTTTTATAAATAATACACACACTACCTGTGTTTACCTGTACAGGCCTTTTTTTTCATTGGTTAATGTTAATATGTGCTTCTATAATTAGCTCTGATAATTGAATATTTTTGGCATTCTGTTTGTTGGAGCAATAACGCTGGAGGAAATCCCACCTCCTCACTGACCTTTTCTCTACAGATCTGGCAACATGTTCAGACATTCCTCTCTGTCCCGACACGGTGTGTGTGTGTGTGTGTGTGTGTGTGTGTGTGTGTGTGTGTGTGTGTGTGTGTGTGTTGGCACTACCTGTGGATTATTCACTGAAGCAGAAAATTCTACTTTAAGTTACAGTTTCAGCAGAATGTGTGCAGGTACAAACAAGTCAAATGATTTTAAACACTGATGTAATGCCTTATACAACAATTATATAAAATATAATATAAAATAATCAACTTCTGGGGCTGTAACCGTGTGTGTGTGTGTGTGTGTGTGTGTGTGTGTGTGTGTGTGTGTGTGTGTGTGTATATACAAACCTGCTGCTCAACTTTGACCCACATGATCGACTCGAGTAAAGAATCACAAGTTTTTATTTACCACATAATCACACTCTCCTTCTGACTCCCCGTCTTTCCCACAATGGTACATTCCGTTTTCAATAACATAACATTTCACTACAAATATTGTGTCGATTTATTCTTAAAAGAACCTCTAAGCCTCTAAACCTTGTCTTCATTTTAGCATTTCATACGCATTTAAGTGATTGTTAAATAACGATCGTTACTTTATAAGCAGATTGTTTACAACACGATCACTAAATTCATTCATTTTGTTTTTCTGAAACTCACTTAAAAACTGTTTGAAACAGAAACCTGAATGTGTTTTCTTCCAAAAACGTGACGTATTTACAAACGAAACCGTATATATTTCTTTCATATGTGTGTTTTTATCCACCAGGATTTGATCGTCTTGCAGAACATTAGCATCTCGATGTGTGTGTGCTGAGGAGTCGTGTTCAGCCCTGATGAACAGAACGCAACATGACCAAAGACACGAGCGAACAAGGTAAGAAAAAGAAAGAAAAGAAAAGAAAAGAAAAGCTCAGTTCTGATTTCAGAGTTTTTTAAGGAATTAAACTAAGAAAGAATTCAATTCTTTAACTTTATTGTAATAGCTAATAATCTATTCTACAGAATAACCACTTACAGCAGTAACACCAGCTCTGTCTATCTGTGTGCAGCATCAGGAAATAAAACGAAATAAAATAATAACCTTTTCATTTAACAAACATCAAAATTAAACTGTTTAACAAACTTTAAATAAATAAAAATAATGAACCCCTGATAACTTCCTATTAAAAACATTAACTAGAGGCTGAATGCTAGGTGAAGGCGTGTCATTCTTTAATAAATAAAAAATTGTACTCACTGATAAATTGCTAGGAATAAAGATAAATAAAATAAAATAAAAAATTTTTTGTTGTTTGCCAGAATAGTGCATTCAGGAAAACAAAACAAAGCTAAATAATGTGAACCAAAAAAACAACTTTTTGCATAAAACAAAAACCGCCCCCTGGTGAAGCTGACGTCACGCCCAGAGGTTTAGCGTAAAGTACAGTGTGTTAATAACTGAACATTATATTTGCTTAAAATCAGAAATCATCAAAATAAATTATAATCATTTGACGACAGAGCTGCACGATACTGAGAAAAACGCGATATTATGCGATATTCGGTACGATAATGTTATAAGTGTGTAAAATCAATTTAAATTATATTTATATATGTATACGTATTTATGTATTTAATAACTGAAAATGACATAACCATCATACATGTTTCATGTTCTTCCGAGGAAAAGAAAGCGTTCTCTGCCATCTGTGTCGCCGTAAAACTTTGACTTTTCGTAAGTTTTTGAAGTTTTGGCCTTTGTGTTACGCAGATCGCCATATTTACATTTGCGATATTTCGATAATTTCGATATATTGTGCAGCTCTAATACACAACATCAAAATGTAAACACACGGAATGTCTGAAGATTTTGATTATTGATTATTGATTACAACCACACACTAACACACACAACCACACACCAACACACACTAACACACACATTAGCACACACACTAACACACACACCAACACACACTAACACACACATTAGCACACACACTACCACACACTAACACACACAACCACACACTAACACACACATTAGCACACACACAAACACACACAATCACACACTAACACACACCAACACACACTAACACACACATTAGCACACACATTAGCACACACACAAACACACACAAACACACACTAACAAACACACACATTAGCACACACACTAACACACACAACCACATACCAACACCCACTAACACACACTAACACACACAACCACACACAAAAACACACACAATAACAAACACTAATACACACAAACACACAACCACACACTAACCCACACACTAACACACACACTAACAAACACTAATAACACACTACCACACACTAACCCACACACTAACCCACACACTAACACACACACTAACAAACACTAATACACACAAACACACAACCACACACTAACTCACACAACCACACACTAACACACACAACCACACACTAACACACACAACCACACACTAACACACACAACCACACACTAACACACAAACATACACACTAACACACACACTAACACAGTAGTGTATTTTAGGTTCAGTAAACAGACACTAACACACACTAACACATACACTCATACATGCTAACACACATGCTAACACACACATGCTAACACACACACACACACTAACACACTGGTGTATTTCAGGTTCATTAAACACTACACACACATACAGAAGCTCTTCTTTAGCGAGGTGTGTAAACTTGGCGACGCTCGGTTGTGTGTACGTTATGTTATTTGTGTAATTTGTCGAGCGATGGTTCTACCAGCTGACGTTGCGTATGAAGATTTAAACACCGCAGCTGCTGCCGAGACTCCGCCGTCTGAGTTTTTCCATATGTTAAAGCGTCTGCTGTGTGTTTGTGGAAAAGCAGAATCACGGCCGTGAGAGTCGTTTAGGAAAAAAAAACACGCTGTCACAATTTCCACTGCAGATTAAAAGCAGCTCGAGTCGTTCGGCACGTTTCTGCCCTGCGCTTTAATTAAAGACGAAGGCTCTTACATACGACAAAACGTTCACACTGACGCTAACGGAGCTTTTATTTTTATTTCACTTTTAAACAACTGGAGTACATCTGATCAGAATTAAAATTTTAAACCAGTTAAAAACTACGTAGAAAAGGTTACCTTTACGTAATGATTTTATTTCTCACTAAACTACAAAAATGACCTCATTTCACCTCTATACCTTAATGTTTACTACAAATACAAGAATCTACATATATGCATTATTATGCAAATTTGGACACGCCCCATGTCCTCCTGCGATGACTAACAGCCTAATATCGCTAGCATTAGCTAACTTAGCTACCCAGACAGCTAACGTCTCGCAAACTAGCTCACATTAGATACGAGTGTGATGTCAATAGCAGAGTCTCGATTTACATCTTCATTTTCTCACCAATTTATTTAAACCCGCTAGAATATATTTCACCGTTACCTTGACGTTAGCATGTCATAGCATGCAGGGTATGTGGCTCATACGTGATTGGTCCAAAGACACCGAGCTTAATTTATTTAGTGACATCACAACCTGAGCTCATGTTTATATACAAAATACCGAGCAAGCCTTCGTTTTAATGGCAAAAACACGAACTTAGCAAGACCTGTGAGAAAGTTGACCTAAACACACACACAACTAACATCTGAGAGGAGCTTAAACATCATGCTGTAGAGTTCAGGAGGAGTTTAGAGACACGATTTTGCCTCGTTATCTCTTTAATATTTGTGTTCGACCAACGCAGAGAGGGTTTTAGTGATAAAATCCTGGCTATCGGTCTCTCGTACACGCCTCCTCTCCCCTCGTCTCTCTCTGTCTTTTGTCCTGATTTATCTGCGTGATAAAAACAGATGTTTCCTTCCATATGTGGCTTTATGCAAATGTTTCGGAATAAAACACGCAACTTGCACTTATTAAAAAAAACACACACACAGTGAGAGTCCCATTTTCTTTTCTCCGTTCATGCTGAATTAGCGATTTTTTTTTTGTACGATCAAAAACCACAGCCCTGACTGTCAAATCTTTTCACTTCCATCTCTGTTAATTCTGAGAACCAAAAACAAGTACTTATAGAACCGATCAACTCATTAAAATATCAAAGCAATTTTTTCTAAACACGAACCAGAGCGACTTCTGTAGCAGATCCTCTGTTGCGGTTTATCCAATCACACGCATTTATATAAATTATTTAGCTGAAGGCAGCTCATCGAACCAGAGAACAGCTACAGGGCGAGAGGCATTAACTCAGAAAGGGAAGAGCTTTCACAGGCTTTTGTAGATTTTTAAAAAAAAATTATTTACACTCTCCGCTCTGATTAGCAAACTGAAGACGACATATTTCGCAAAAGGAGACGTAAACAGAATGTTTAAAGATGAATGGACTTAGAATCATTATATTTATAGGCACCTACAGGATCATAATGCAACTACACAATACACACAACTGCACAAAACACACACCTAAACACAAATGTAACTACATGCAGCCATGAAATTAACGTATTATTCTTAACGTTTTAATGTAACTGCTCTGCACGAGGCTCGAACTGCAGTTTAAAAGCCGTGTGAAGTGTAAACAGTCGACCACAGAGCCGTCAGAAATCTCATGACTTTAACACACATTAACAAAGTGTTAATAACTGAAGTTACGATAAAATAAAGGCTTGTGTCTCTTGTGTCAGATAAAGATTAAAGGTGCAGTCAGTCGATATCTGGATATCCACGACATCTATGAAAAGTGTATCGTGATATATTGTCGTATCGCACAGCCCTATTTGATTGTCAGTGTTGCGTGGTGATTTGCATATCAACCTGCCACAGACCAATCAGATTTCAGTCTTGCACAATACACATGAAATCCTCAAATGTCTCCACTGATGCATTGCTGTTGAGTAAACTTTCCCTGAAGTAAAAACACGCTCAGTATCGGTTACGTTCAGATTTTAGCTGGACTCACGGTTGACAGAGTTTGACCAGGTCCTGGTCGGTGGTTCCGGGGTGAAGGCCGCGGATGTACAGATTGGTTTTGCTCAGTTGCTCCCCGCCTCCTGCGCTGCTCGCACTGCTGCTGTTAGTGTTGGGACTCGGGGGCGCCATCTGGGGACCGGAGGATACATAGGACTGCTGCAGCAACACAAAAAAAATAAAGTTGATGAAAATTTTAACCATCACCTCCTACTATATGTCCTTCCACAAACATGCAAGCTAATGCTGTCTGTATTTGCTAACACTGAGCCTCATTTAACAACCTTTTAGCAAAAATATGTGTAAGTAATTTCATGGCCAAACCAGTTTACAAATAAATTCACGCAAAGTTCACCGATTTAATTCGGATTCGAGTGTGTATGTTGATGAACACCAATCAGCCTTAAATTATCAAGCACAATCACAGCATTTAGCCCACAAAACTCCATAAAAGGCAACGCTCACAGAGAGCTGAAAAAGTCACAATGGCGACTAAACGGTGAAAGAGCGCCTAAGTGCGGCGTGCGATAAATCTTCCAGTAATGCAGCTCAGCCACTGCAGCACATCGGCTACCACAGACACACACTAGCTCCTCCTCCTCCTCCTCTTTTTATAGAGTGCCATTACTTTTGCACTTATTGAGCGGTGAGTCTTATTTCAGATATTATTCAAAATGTACATTAAATTTGTGTGTAACTGAAATAAATAAGTAACTTGACAGTGTAATCTGTGTATAAAAGGAACAGGAACTCACTCAAAATTATACGATTTGAAGTCGATCAGTCGAGATTCACGCGAGTGAGTCTCTTTATACGTAAATTTACAATAAACTCAAGACTCACATGTTGGAATCTGAACAGTTTTTTCGACACATCTCCCTGCCTTTAATCAGAGTTACACTGAACGTGCGATTACGCTCATGCGTCGCAAGTTTCATTTTCATTTTCACTCTTCCAGGCAGCTAGCAAGAACAAACAGCGCACACAAAAACCTTATTTCTACATTAATTCCTCCCAGACTAAGCACATGACATCATCAATGCTTTCATTCCTGCTTTTAATAATCCTTTAGTAATGAATTAATTCTTTTGTAAATCACCTGAAACATGAAAAACTACACGTGCACGACTTATCCCGCGCTAAATTAGCATTCGTTATTTAAGAACTGCGCTTTATGGTTGACTTGAACATCATTTAAACATCTTTACCCCAAACTTTCAGTTGTTTTTACCATTAACACAACCCAGAGATTTTAGCCTCGACTCCCCCCGTTTCCTCTCTTCAGTGGTTCAGTCCATTGTCTTTGTTTTCTAATAATAACGCTACACAACCTTGAGGTACAGAACGGAGAAACTTCATCGCACAGAAACGCCGCGATCGCTGCTCGAGAGTAAAACGGTTCCAATCACGACAGAGATGTTCTCACGCTTTAATAAATCAAACAAAAAGCGCATAAACTCTACAGCACTTGTTTATTGATTTCTACAACACATTAAGTGTATCAAAACTTCTTCTCTGTCGCTAAGCAACCCACTTCCTTTCTGTTGCTATGACTACCGGATCCTGTTTCCTCTTCAATAGATCCAGTGAAGAACAAAACATCCAATTAGAGAAGTAAGACCTCTGGAGTACAAGAAGGAGATTTGTTCATGGGTCAAAGGTCACAGCACACCAGTTTAGGGATGCTTGAGTGTGTTCCAGGTGCATGAGGACCCCCCGGAGAACAGGTTCTGATCTCGCTAATTAATCTCACTGATTTCATAACGTAAAAATCGTTCACATGTAGACTGAGATAACTGAGGAATTGCTAACACTCTCTCTCTCTCACACACACACACACACACACACACACACACACACACAAACACACAGTTGTTTCACATACAAGCTATGCTTCACTTCTATAAATGGCTTCATTACTCAGACATTCTGAGGAAAACCGAACTATCAGAGAAACATTACTTAAAGATACTCTTCCATGAAAACATTCTTCACACAAATAACAGTTTCATCATGGAACAAAAAATACTTTCATTTTCGAGCACCTCCATCGCATAGTGCCTGGACCCCTTATAATCGCTGCTTACAGAAATATAGTGTGTATATCTCTCTCTTTTCCTCTCTCTCTCTCTCTCTCTCTCTCTCTCTCCCTCTCTCTCTCTCTCTCTCTCTCTCTGTGGGATATCCCTTTCTGATCCCTGACCTCAATTACATTCCAGAAATTTTCCGGAGGTTCTTAAAGGAAATCTCTCTTTGACTTGCTTTTGTTCAGATTGATTCCAAGCACCTTGTGTTCAGGAGGAGGATTTAATCCCCATTCAGACAGAACTTTTATCTTCTTTTATTGTCAGAATCAAATATTTACGCATGTTTATTCACTCGCACAACCAAAAAGATAAAGCAAAAACTAGAACAGAAATGTTTAAAGTGGATTTGTTTAGAGGAATCGCTCAGAACCTTTAGCAGTTCATCATAATGTAAAAACACCTCCATACGCAAATAAAAATTCCTCACTAATTAAGGAACATTAGAAAATCGAACACATCCATTACGCACTCCTCCCGTTACACTCACAGAAACACTGGCACTGGAACTAAAAAAGCCACTTTAACCTTGTTTTTCTTTTCCAACCCATTACATCATCACTGGCGGGAGTTTCCCAATGCATGATATAACGTTAATAACAACCGTAGCAGATCACATTCCTTGTCAAACTTCTGGCTTTGAGAACTTTGTCCACCATCCAAAGTCAAATCTTCTCCATTTATTCATTTCAGCTTTTGGTAGAAGATTTTTCTGTGGCCAAAGTCACAACAATACAAAGTTCCAAATCAGAGAAAGAAAGAACAGAAAGAAAAGAGTTAGAGAAACATAGAAAAATGCAAGAAAAACTTAGAAGTAGGGAATGACATTTAAAAAAAATGAAGAATGAAAAAAAAATGAAAGAAAGAAAGAAAGAAAGAAAGAAAGAATAACACTCGTCTCTTTACAGTACAGTAAAGGAGTAATAGCAGTGTTCCTGTTCTCTTATTAAAGAACCCACATGACCTGAGGGGAAACCGGCAGCACGTCGCTCTGTGATTGGAGCATAAAGAACGACACAACATCCTGTCTGATACGATCACACCACATTCACTCACCACATTCCTGATCATTCCTGCCACATCAGGATCCTGTCCTGACTCGTCACGTCTTCACATCACCGTCTCCAGTTCTCACCCAGACTCGCTCTGTCCCTCACGTCATCCACGTCACCGTCTCCAGCTCTCACCCAGACTCACTCTGTCCCTCACGTCATCCACGTCACCGTCTCCAGTTCTCAGACTCGCTCTGTCCCTCACGTCATCCACGTCACTGTCTCCAGTTCTCAGACTCGCTCTGTCCCTCACGTCATCCACGTCACCGTCTCCAGCTCTCACCCAGACTCGCTCTGTCCCTCACATCATCCACGTCACCGTCTCCAGCTCTCACTCAGACTCAATCTGTCCCTCACGTCATCCACGTCACCGTCTCCAGTTCTCACTCAGACTCAATCTGTCCCT
>JAKKZJ010000020.1:19753511-19766760 GCA_033441845.1 Pangasius mekongensis
ATTGTATAGCAGAATCCACCCCAGTTTAGCCTCATTTGCATATTATTTACATATGTGCATATTGTATAGCAGAATCCACCCCAGTTTAGCCTCATTTGCATATTATTTACATGCCACGACATTAACTCCACCCCATGACCGGGTTTGATGAATAAAGGCCCGTGCGTTTTATTTATTCACTTCCTGTATGCCAGTTTATAATCTTGTGATATTTTAATAATCTGCAGTAGATTGGAATAGTTTGTTGTGTGTCTCATGGCGATTGTGTAGCGTTGTTGTGTAACTATAGTGTATCCCGTGGCGATTGTGTAGCGTTGTTGTGTAATTGCGTTGTGTTGTAGATAACGATTGCGGTGATAACAGCGATGAAGCGGGCTGCACTCACTCCTGCTCCAGCACACAGTTTAAATGCGACAGCGGCCGCTGCATCCCCGATTACTGGACCTGCGACGGAGACAACGACTGCAACGACTTCAGCGACGAGACCCACGCCAACTGCAGCAATAACGGTAAGAATCAGAATCAGACTCATAATCATAATAATAATAATAATAATAATAATAATAATAATAATAATATTTCAATATTCATCACAAAGCACAATAAGAGAAGGAATGAAAGGAAGGCAGGAGGGAAAATAATGAACTTAGAAAATAAAGAAGAAAGTAATTAAGAAGGAAGTAAGTCAACATCGGAGGAAATGAAGTCAGTAAATTATCTCAAGGTGTTTAAGTTCGGGCACACACACACACACACACACACACACACACATTCTCTCTCTGTCTGTCTCTGTAACTGTGCGTGTGTGTGTGTGTGTGTGTGTGTGTGTGTGTGTGTGTTTCAGCGACCCGTCCCCCCGGCGGCTGTCACACGGACGAGTTCCAGTGTCGGATGGACAGTCTGTGTATTCCTCTGCGCTGGCGCTGTGACGGAGACACCGACTGTGTCGACATGAGCGACGAGAAAAACTGCGAAGGCGTCACCAACATCTGCGACCCCGCCGTCAAATTCGGCTGCAGAGACTCTGGTGAGGAATTCTGGGTAATGTAGTGAGGTGGATGTGCCACACACACACACACACGTCCCTCTCTTGGTTAGTTTGCTGTACTCGAGCTCACGGGTGAGTAATGTGCATGAGTGAAGATCAACATCTCATCTGCAGTACAGTTTACACTTACAGTTTACAGTTAAAATCCTTTATGGGTTAAAAGAAGATAAAATAATGAACATAAAATAATGAACATAAAATAATGAACATAAAATAACGAACAGCTCCAGTTTCTGAGCAGGAGCTGAACATTTCAATACACACACACGTCACTAAACCCGAAAAGTCTGAAAAGTGTAGAATTTAATGTTTAAGTTTTACACTTTACTCATAAGGGAGAAAGAAAGACAAGAAAGAAAAAAAGGAAGCCAGGAGGAAAACAGAGTGAAAGAAAGAATAAAAGATATAAAAAGCAGTAATAAATAAAACAATATGAAAAAGAGTAAAGCATAAAAGGGTGATGAAATTACAAAAGACAGAAACAAGATACGGAAAGAAAGAAGGAACAACTAAAAAATCACAGGAAGAAGAGAGTGAAAGAAAAACATTAAAAAGACAGAAAACAGGAAAGAAAGGAAGGAAATTTAAGGAGTGGGAAAGAAAAATGAAAGACAAAGTGAGAAGAAAAAGTAATAAAAAAAACGAGAGAAATGAGAAAAGAAAGAATGAAGGAAAGGAAGAAGAGAGTGAAATGTTGATGATGAAATTTGAAGTGACGGTCTCAGGGGTCTCACCTGCGACCTTTGACCCTTTGTCCCGTAGCGAAGTGCATCAGTAAGGCGTGGGTGTGTGACGGGGACAGCGACTGCGAGGACAACTCCGACGAGGAGAACTGTGAAGCGCTGGTGTGTAAACTCTCTCACCACGTGTGTGTTAATGACTCCAACATCTGCCTGCCGCCGGAGAGGCTCTGCGACGGGAAAGACGACTGTTCCGACGGGTCTGACGAGAAACTGTGCGGTGAGAGAGCTGCGGATTAACCCCAGGAAAACTAACCTGAACGTTATTTATAACCTTAACATTATACAACCTTAACATTATACAACCTTAACCTATAGAACCTTAACATTATACAACCTTAACCTATAGAACCTTAACATTATACAACCTTAACATTATAGAACCTTAACCTTTAGAACCTTAACTTTATACAACCTTAACATTATAGAACCTTAACATTATACAACCTTAACATTATAGAACCTTAACCTATAGAACCTTAACCTATAGAACCTTAACATTATACAACCTTAACATTATAGAACCTTAACCTTTAGAACCTTAACATTATACAACCTTAACATTATAGAACCTTAACCTTTAGAACCTTAACATTATACAACCTTAACATTATAGAACCTTAACCTTTAGAACCTTAACATTATACAACCTTAACATTATAGAACCTTAACCTTTAGAACCTTAACCTATAGAACCTTAACCTATAGAACCTTAACCTATAGAACCTTAACATTATACAACCTTAACATTATAGAACCTTAACCTTTAGAACCTTAACATTATATAACCTTAGCTTATAGAACCTTAACATTACATTATCTTAATTTATAGAACCTTAACATTACATAATCTTAATATTACATAACCTTAAAATTATAGAACCTTAACTTATAGAACCTTAACCTATAGAACTTTAACTTATAGAACCTTAACATTATAGAACCTTAACATTATAGAACCTTAACATTATAGATCCCCTATCCCCTACTCTGTATCCCCTACTCCCTTTCTCCTATTCCCTATCCCCTATTCCCTATCCCTATCCCTATCCCTAACCCCTAACCCCTATCTCCTGTCCCGTGATTACTATAGTGTTGATAAAGGTTAGTACAGGTGTTACATGTTACTGAGTGATCCTGTGTCCTTTATCACGGTGTCATACTCTGTGTATGATCAGATCTGTGCTCTCTGGAGAATGGCGGCTGCAGTCACAACTGTTCCGTGGCTCCGGGATTGGGAATCGTGTGTTCTTGCCCGCTCGGAATGGAGCTTAGTGCCAATAATAAAACCTGCCAGATCCAGGGCTTCTGTGCCAAACACCTGAAGTGCAGCCAGCGCTGTGAGCAAGACAAATTCACCGTCAAGTGCTCGTGTTACGACGGTTGGGCGCTGGAGCCGGACATGGAGAGCTGCAGGAGCACCGGTAAAGAAAACATAACATGTAGAGGCGTGTTCTCAATTCCCTGTTCACCAATCTGTATTTCCTAATCCCTACGGCACATCCCACATTCCCAATTCCCTAATGCGTATCCCCTATTCCCCTATCCCTATTTACTGTTTCATATTCCCTTTTCCATTACCAGTTAAGAACATATATATAGAGAGAGGCTTAACTCTGATATTAAGAAATTTTATTTTTTATTTTTTTGCAAATTTGTTTTTATCTTTTCAATTGTCGTTATATATTTTTTATTATATTGTATAAATAAATAAGCCTTGCCTTGCCTAGACAAACAGCAATAAGGATCTAAAAAAGAAATGAGAAAAGTAATTAGAGTTTCATATGAGAATTTCTTACAAGCTATAGAATGGAAATTAAATTTAAAAAATGATAAAGTGAAATGTGTGTGTGTATGTATACAGCGATCAGCCATAACATTAAACCCACTGGCAGGTGAAGTGAATAATGTTGATTATATCAGTACAGTGGCGCCTGTAAAGGTGAGGGATTATTAGGCAGCAAGTGACCAGTCGCTTCTAGAAGTCGATGTGATGGAAGCAGGAAAAATGGGCAAGCGTAAGGATCTGAGTGACTTTGACGAGGGCCAAATTGTGATGTCTAGACGACTGGGTCAGAGCTTCTCCAGAACAGCAGGTGTTGTGAGGTGTTCCCGGTGTGCAGTGGTCAGTACCTACAAAAAGTGGTCCAAGGAAGAACAACCGGTGAACCAGCGACAGGGTCATGGGCTCCCAAGCCTCACTGATGCGTCTGGTCCGATCCCACAGAAGAGCTGCTGTAGCACAAACTGCTGAAAAGTGAATGCTGCTCTGACAGAAAGGAGTCAGACACACAGTGCAGCTTGTGTAGCTACAGACGGTCAGAGCGTCCATGCTGACCCCTGATCTCCACTGAAAGCTCCTACAGTGGGCACGTGAGCATCAGAACTGGACCATGGAGCAGTGGAAGAAGGAGGCCTGGTCTGATGAATCACGTTTTGTTTTACATCATGTGGACGGCCGGGTGCGAGTGCGTTGCTTACCTGGGAAAGAGATGACACCAGGATGCACTATGGGAAGAAGGCGAGCTGGTGGAGGCAGTGTGATGGTCTGGGCGATGTTCTGCTGGGGAACCTCGGGTCCTGGCCTTCATGTGGATGTTACTGTGACACGTACCACCTGCCTACACATTGCTGCAGACCGAGTTACACCCCTTCATGGCAGCGGTGTTCCCTAATGGCAGCGGCCTCTTTCAGCAGGATGATGCTCCCTGCCTCACTGCAGAAACTGTTCAGGAACGGTGTGAGGAACATGACAGAGGGTTCAATGCATTGTCCTGACCTTCAAATTCCCCAGATCTCAATCCGATCAAGTATCTGTGGGACGTGCTGGACAAACAAGAAACCACACACACCTTCAGGGAGTCCAGGCCTCGACGGATCAGGGCTGTTTTGGCAGCAAAAGTGGGTCCAACTCCACATGCCAAATATTGTGTTGGTCCCCGTTTTGCTGCCAAAAAATGAACACTGGGAAAATCTGACTTTTATCTGTCACTTAATTAGGAAGAATTTCTCTTTTACATTTAACTTTTTTATATTCCTATAAACTAATAAAAGAGTTTTATTTCCTAAGTTTTCAAAAACTTATATATATATATAAAAGATAAAAGTCAGATTTTCTCAGTGTTCATTTTTTTCTTTAAAGAGATGAAAAGAACGGGACAAATCCAGAAAGAGAAAAGAAAATAACTACACACTTTAAACAGAGGTCGAATGCTTTATAGTGTTGGAGATCATCCACTTCTTCAGGAAGTGTGCTTCTCAGAAGGGCATTTATTTTGCAATAACGGTGGTGGGATTTGGTTTGAGGGTAATAAACGGGGTGAGAATGAGGGCACTGGGAAACAGTCAGCAGTGCACTGAATAGCTCCATTATTAACATGCTGGAAATGTGAAAAGTACGCATGAAGAAGAAAAGGGAAAACATTTGTTTTGGCAGGAAGTGCCATGGTTGCCATGGACACGGAATCTCAGTCAGAAGATGGAGTTTCTGGAAAATCTAGGCAGAAAAGCGAGTACAGATATGTTGTTTGGATTAAATGGAAAGGTCAAAGTTTGTATAAAAAAAGAAGTTGTGCATTCCAGTACTGCTTTAATCGCTCCCTGGACATCGACTCTGTGACTTTAAAGTGTCCCATGTGTTTGGATGTGGACGGAAGAATATAGCGAACCTGGCACCTGCTGACTTTCTGATCATAAGGCAGAAAAACTGCATTATTTCCATTTTTTTTTACAATTATTTACAAGAATTTTAAAACTACAACTCAGACATTTATTGTAGAAATGTTAAGAAAAAAAATTCAAACCAATAAATTAAAAAAGAAATTTAGTGTGTCATTAGTGTGTTATAAAAATAAATAGAAGTGCTGGAGGTAAAGTTTCCCGTTTTATCACAGTTTATTAAAGAGTTAGAGATTTAGACATTTTTAGAAAATCAGAATTGATAAAAACATTTAAGGAAAAAAACAAATTTACACTAGAAAGATCTGCACAAATTACTTATTGCTTTTTTTTTCTTTTAATTTTTTTTGTAATTTTTAAAGCAATCTTGGGTGTTAGAAGCACACTATAAAAAAATTTACAATTGAATAAATAAAAAATTCATTTGTATATATTTTAAATATCTCTTGAAAGATGTTTTCAGGACATTTTTGTTCTCATTTTAGTCTTTTTCAGAGTCTCTATCTCTTATCTATTGATCTGTTTGTTTTGTTCGTATTCCATCATTTATCCTTCTTTCTTTCTCTCAGACCCGTTTAAGCCGTTCATCATCTTCTCAAACCGTCATGAGATTCGACGCATCGATCTGCACAAAGGAGAGTTCAGTGTCCTCGTACCAGGACTTCGCAACACCATCGCTCTCGACTTCCATCTAAACGAGAGCGCGCTCTACTGGACCGACGTGGTGGAGGACAAAATCTATCGCGGGAAACTCTCCGAGAACGGAGGTAAGAGTCAGAGTCAGACTTTTCTAAATTTTAGAAGAAAACCTAGAAATTATTGTACAGTGAATAGATTTTTTTCAATAAAAATAAAAGTTTCAAGGAAAATCATCAGAAATTGATTGAAATTGAAATTTTAAATAAATAAATAAATAAATAAATAAATAAAAATCCAGAATGCACAATAGAAATTTTCAGGTAAAATTTGGAAAAATTAAATGCACTTTCATTAGAAATATTCTTCTCTGTGTCTCAGCGGCTCTGACGAGTTTCGATGTAGTGATTCAGTATGGTTTGGCGACACCTGAAGGATTAGCTGTGGATTGGATAGCTGGAAATATTTACTGGGTGGAAAGTAACTTGGATCAAATCGAGGTGGCGAAACTGGACGGCACCATGCGCACTACGCTGCTAGCCGGAGACGTGGAGCACCCACGGGCCATCGCTCTCGACCCCAGAGAGGGGTACTGTACACAGTCATGCACTCGTTTAGGTTCAACCTACATTCATTCAGATTTACTGAACTCCTGTTCCGGTTTGTCCTCCACTCATCCAGTTTCACCCTTTAAAGTTCCTTTAAATTTATCATATGGCTGTCAGATTAACAAGACGTGTATTTTTCTTTTTAGGTCTTTTTGGAATAAGTATGTTCAATCAGAAGCACTCTTCCCTCACTTAAATATTCACCCTACAGTTAATACCAGAAAATACATCAGTAGTTCAGTTTTAGTTTTTTTCCAGCAATGACGTATTTCTTTCCTTTAGACTAACTACTATCCTACGAATATCCTACGAATGAACTTTTCACAGAATCCTGTTCTGGACGGATTGGGATGCGAGCATGCCGAGGATCGAGGCTGCCTCTATGAGTGGATTTGGGCGGCGCACGATCCATAAAGAGACAGGAAACGGAGGCTGGCCGAACGGCCTCACAGTCGATTACCTCGAGAGACGAATCCTCTGGATAGACGCCAGGTAAGAGCCGTCTGACCCACCAACAAAGAGCTTCACTCTCTTGGATATTTTCCAAAATCGTCAGCAGAAATGGTGTTATTACGCATCATACTTTAATGCTGAAACTCTGGAATTAACTTTCTAAGTCGTTTTAGTTGTTTTAATCACTGTCGCTATGGTAATGCCGGGTTTTGCAAGTGCAACAGATGCACCCTTTTGCAACTTCGGGATCAGCAAGTCCAAATCATCTTATTATCGTTCGTCCTCTTTGTGTCCAGATCTGATGCAATTTACTCAGCCAAGTATGATGGTTCCGGCCTGATAGAGGTTCTCCGCGGACACGAACACCTGTCGCACCCGTTCGCCGTCACTATGTACGGAGGGGAAGTTTACTGGACGGACTGGCGCACAAACACACTCGCCAAAGCCAACAAGTGGACAGGAAGCAATGTCACAGTGGTGCAGCGAACCAACACACAGCCGTTTGATCTGCAGGTTTATCATCCATCCAGACAGCCACAAGGTGAGAGGTGAAAGGAGCAGACTAACCCTGTATCCTGTCCCCCATTCCCTATAATCTGCACCAGGAATTTTATTTATTCAGAACCAGCTAGGATGCCTGCCTATGCTTTTTCTACTGCAGTACATTTGACAAAGGTAGTGGACTTGATAAACAGACTATAAGGTTCTTAGCCACCTCGGGTCTTTAAGGGTATGTAGATTCGGACCCAAGCGGCTCGTTTGAGTGACGCCGGTCCTGATGGTGTTTGTCAGTTTATTAAAAGTGACGTTAGAGCTGGTTGCAGCAGGGCTTTGGTCTGCAGGTCTGGACAGGTCTGTGTTTGTTTCCGTGTGACTGAACCACACGGCCTGATTAGGTTGGTTTGGACGTGAAGGCCAGTGCAGTTTTAATCAACTATGATCTGTTAACCTTCTCTCAGCTCAGACTTAGCAGGTTGTCTTCTTCTGTCTATGTTGCATCTGGAGCTATTGATGAGCAGAGTATGTACTAAATGGGGATGGGAGCACAGTGTTCGGAATAAATTGTGTAACCAGTGTGTGTCTTCCAGCCTCACCGTACCTGTAGCAGTGGATTATTAGAGTGATCACGGCGGTACGCTACTGACACTGAAGGCTACGTCATTCACAGATTAATCTGTGCTGAAGTGTTTTAAGTCACAAAATCAGACACTGGGACCAAATAGACCTCAATTTTTGAGATAGTCCTTACTGCAGAACCAAAAGCCCTGGATCTGATCCAACTCCTCCTATAATCCTAATGCTAACCCCTTACCCACACAACGCTGTACAACACAAAACAACACATTAAACACACTTATCCAGCATCACACACACTACACCTCCTCAACCTGCTGCTTGACTCCGCCCAGCCCTGCTAAGCTTGGAGGAGCTGGACCAGATCTGACTCCACCCCTTGGACTTTTTATACTGCACTGAGGGGTACTTATAATTTTTTAATCTTGATTCTTCCGCAGCAAAAACATTTCCACATGCCACAAACAGTTTCATTGAATAGTTACAGTTCATTTGGACTTATTTTGAAACAGACTAGTTTACTAACGCGGATGAATTCAGTGAATCCTGTTTGGAATGGTCAGAACCGGTGGATCCTGCGTACATCATTCCAGTCCACAACCGGTCATGCTTTTTCAGACCTGATTATTCCCTGGATGAAATCTAGCACCGTTCTCTGCATAACCACCTCAAAGGATCTGCTTCTTGGCTGACCTTCTTTTCTAACTATTTGCATTTCTTTTGTCTTGTATTTTGAATTTTTTGCATTGTTGTAGGCCACACCCACATTTTTAAATATTTAACATCTTGGAATTCCTTATCTTTGTATATAAATCGTCCAGTAGAGGTGATTTTTCCTTTCTTCCGATCCAGAAACCAAGGGGGGTACAAACTTTTCTACTGGTCTGTATGCTGGGTAATTCTATCATCAGAAGACAGTCATTATTATTATTATTATTATTATTATTATTATTATTATTATTATTATTTATATTATATACGGTATATATTTATTTTTAAAACATCAAGTTTTTCTCTCTCTGAATTTCTCATTTAAACTCAGAGCGCAGCATGAATCATTTCATTATTTCTGATGCATCTGAAAAAAATCACAATCAATAGTTCATTTTTTGGGAGATTAGGATCATCAGAGTGGATTTTAAGCTTTGATGAGATATAAATTAGAAGTATTTTTAAACAGACTATTTCTGTCTGTCTATCTATCTATCTGACTGTCTCTCTGTCTGTCCATCCATTCACTTGTCTACCTCTGTGTCTCTGTCTTTCTCTGTCTGTCTTTAAGCCTGAAGATTTTGACCTTTAATGAAATATTAATTTAATTCAAGCAGTAAATAATTTAATATAATCGTGCTCTCTCTCTCTCGCTCTCTCTCTCTCTCTCTCGCTCTCTCTCTTGCTTGAATGAAGTAGGAATTTAATTGAAGTGGAAATAAATGTCAGATATTTCGCCTCTGTGTGTGTTTCAGCTCCGAACCCATGTGCGGCTAACGGCGGTCTCGGCCCGTGTTCTCACCTCTGTCTCATTAATTATAATCAGACGTTCTCCTGCGCGTGTCCTCACTTAATGAGGCTGAGTGACGATAATCACACCTGCTACGGTGAGTGCAGTTTACACACCTGTACACACCACTGCACACATCAGCTGCCTGACACACGCCCGACACATGTGTGTGTGTGTGTGTGTGTGTGTGTGTGATCTTTAAAGACAATTCCACACATTCTACACATTTTATAACAAACCCCACCCTGTGTCATAAATATACAGTATTATGCCTCAAGTCAATTTATTCTCATTACACACACACACACACACACACACACACACACACACACACACACAGTGATGGAAAAGACTCTAGTCACAATTACACAAGTTCAGCGTGTAATAAATCTGTCTGTCTGCGCGTTTCTGTCTGTGTTTCTCTGTCTGTCTGCCTGCCTGTCTGTCTGCCTGTCTGTCTGTCTGTCTGCCTGTCTGTCTGTCTGCCTGCCTGTCTGTCTGTCTGCCTGCCTGTCTGTCTGTCTGCCTGCCTGTCTGCCTGCCCATCCATCTATCTGTCTATGTAGTTTATTTGTCTGTCATATCTCTCTCTGTCTGTATGTTTGTCTGCACATTCCTCTATCTGCCTGCCTTATTTGTCTGTGCTTGGTTGTGTGTCTATTTGTTGTTATCTGTGTGTCTGTCTGTGTTTGTTTGTGTGTCTGTCTCTCTGCCTGCCTTATCTGTCTGTCTGATCATTCACCTCTTTTGCTCTCTCTCTCTCTCTCTCTCTCTCACTCTCTCTCACCTCTCACTCACTCACCTGTCTCTCTCACCTGTCTCTCTCTCTCTCTCTCACCTCTCACTCACTCACCTGTCTCTCTCTCTCTCTCTCACCTCTCTCTCTCACCTCTCACTCACTCACCTGTCTCTCTCTCTCTCTCTCTCTCTCTCTCTCTCTGGTGTAGAATCTCGTCAGTTCCTGCTGTATGCTCGTCAGATAGAGATCCGTGGTGTGGATATTTATAACCCCTATTATAACTACATCATCTCCTTCACTGTTCCTGATATTGATAACGTGACGGTTGTGGACTACGACGCTGTGGAACGGAGGATTTACTGGTCTGACGTTCGCACACAAACCATCAAGAGAGCCTTCATTAATGGCACTGGCATCGAAACCGTCGTCTCTGCAGGTAAAACACACCTCTACTGATCAGAAAAGTACGTTCTGATGGGCCAAGGGCAGTACAGAAGAGTTCTGATTGGCCGAGAGCAGTACAGAAGAGTTCTGATTGGCCGAGGGCAGTACAGTGTGATCTGATTCGCTGAAAGCAATATGGTGTACAGTGGAACAGTACAATTTAAAGTCTTCTATGTTTTTGTATAAGAAATATTTCTGAAATATTTGCTGGAGATCATTAGGCTGAGAGAAGCGTACAATAAATTCTGATGTAATTAGTGAACACTGCACAAAAATGACAGCGATTGGCACAAAAAGAGAACAAAAGAGATTTAAGAGGTTATTTTTTCAAATTTGCACATAAAGTGTAGTTGCTATTTGCACGAATATGATTTAGCTCACTGTCACTATTGCACTTTATACTCAGTGTCCAGATGATGGAGAATGGTGGTACAGTACACTGTGTGTGTGTGTGTGTGTGTGTGTGTGTGTGTGTGTGTGTGTGTGTGTGTGTGTTACAGATCTGCCGAATGTGCATGGCCTGGCAGTGGACTGGGTTTCCCGTAATCTGTTCTGGACGAGTTACGATGCCAATAAGAAGCAGATTAACGTGGCTCGACTCGACGGCTCATTTAAGAACGCCGTGATTCAGGGTTTAAACAAACCGCACTGCATTGTGGTCCATCCCACACTCGGGTCAGTGCACATACAGAAATGTTGCTAACACTAATGTCAGTGTAGTACTGTGTGTGTGTGTGTGTGTGTGTGTGTGTGTGTGTGTGTGTGTGTGTGCGCTGAACAAAGAAATATTTTTGTCTAAAGACCACAAAAATTTTTTCTTTCATGCTTTCTTTTTAACTTATGGAATGTTTTCCACTGTGAAAATGAAAATCAGATGCTGTGTGTGTGTGTGTGTGTGTGTGTGTGTGTGTGTGTGTGTGTGAGAGAGAGAGAGAGAGAGAGAGAGAGAGAGAGAGTGTGTGTGTGTGTGTGTGTGTGTGTGTGTGTGTGTGTGTGTGTGTGTGTGTGCACGCACCAACACTGTTCTTTTTCAGACACATAAACACTCTAAGGCTTTGCTTTGACTTCCTGTTTGACAAGAACTTTAAAGAGGTTTATTTAAATACTGTCGGGAAAGAACATAAGATCTTACACACACACACATGCGCACCACACACACACACACACACACACACACACACACACACACATTATCCCCCAATTTAATTTGTTCTGTTTTTTCTGGTAACAGATAAAACAGAAGTCATCCAACAAAAACAAAATAAAATAAATAAAACTATTTTCAGTTTGTCGCTTGTGTAATAGTTTATTTGAAGACAGATTTGTTTCTTCAAACTTCAAATTGAAAATTAACTCCAATGTCAAAATGGCAACACGATCAACTTTATTATTTTTTTTAAATGTGTTTTTAAAAAGTAAATGTCGATTTCGATGTTGCGCTCTTATGCTAGCTGGGGTAATGTTTGCTAGCCAGTAACAGAAGTTTATAATTAGCGTTGTTGTGAAATGGTTCAGGAAGATGTTCTGGACGGATGGAGACAACATCAGCATGGCCAACATGGACGGAACCAACCACACCGTCCTGTTCACCAATCAGAGAGGACCTGTGGGTGAGTCACGCTGTAACGCTAACACGCTACTGCTAACGAGTAGTAAAGGCTGTACTGTGTGTCTGTTTATTCACATCATTCCCTCATTACATTTTTATATCACGATCATTTCCTACTCCACTGTCACAATGAGGTACTTTTAAAAGAGAAAGTTAAGTGGTGCCTTTTGCAGGAATTTAGATATCAAACATTTTTCATATGTAGCCATTAAACGCTATTATTTTCTTTCGAAACGTGTAAGTTATACTGTACGTTTATTCGGAATGCTGCGTATAAGCTGTATGACTAATTAATTCCAGTGTTAGTTTGCTAATGGAGACATTATAACAATGAACTCCAGTTACACACGTTAGCTAGCTAGCAGTAACCATGACAACAATTTCTGTCCACACAAATACATTATACACTTCATTGCAGTGCATCTGATATGTAAACATTTTGTTGTGTATGACATCACTCTGTGTTTGTGTGTGTGTGTGTCTCTCTGTGTGTGTGTGTGTGTGTGTGTCTCTCTGTGTGTGTCTCTCTGTGTGTGTCTCTCTGTGTGTGTCTCTGTGTGTGTGTGTGTGTGTGTGTGTGTGTCTCTCTGTGTGTGTGTGTGTGTGTGTGTGTCTCTCTCTCTGTGTGTGTGTGTGTGTGTCTGTGTGTGTGTGTGTGTGTCTCTCTGTGTGTGTGTGTGTGTGTGTGTGTGTGTGTGTGTGTGTGTGTGTGTGTGTGT
>JAKKZJ010000020.1:19792174-19794674 GCA_033441845.1 Pangasius mekongensis
GGGCGTACCCGTGGGAAGGTGCGGTTCGGGGCGTACCCGTGGGAAGGTGCGGTTCGGGGCGTACCCGTGGGAAGGTGCGGTTCGGGGCGTACCCGTGGGAAGGTGTGGTTCGGGGCGTACCCGTGGGAAGGTGTGGTTCGGGCCGTACCTGTGTGTCGGTTGGTGCCATCCAGGTTGGCGAACTCGATGTAATCCTCTCTGGCATCGGCCCAGTAGATTCGGTCGTTAATGAAATCCAGCGTTAATCCGTTTGGCCACGTGATCCTCTCCTGCACGATCACACTGCGGTTTGTTCCGTCCATCCCGATTCGGCCGATATGAGGATTATCTCCCCAATCCGACCAGTACAGGTACCTGAGAGGGACAAAAATTCAGTTTTATATTTCATATTTCAATATAATACAGTTTTATACTTCATAAGTGTGTTTATACTCAAAATATCCAGTACAACATCTACTCCTCAAGTACAATTTCTATTATCAGCCACATACACTATACGTATTCCATTTATTCAATTATTAATGAGTGTGTGTGTGTGTGTGTGTGTGTGTGTGTGTGTGTGTGTGTGTGTGTGTGTGTGTTCACCCGTTGCGGACGTCCACAGCGATGGCTCTCGGCTCTCTCAGCCCCGTGTTAATCAGCACCGTCCTGAACGCTCCATTTAGCTTCGACACCTCGACCATGTCCCGCCCCTTATCACACCAGTACAGGTTCCCTCCCACCCAATCAACCGCTAGACCATCAGGGTTGCTAAGCGACGTGCGGTGAAGGACCTGCAAGAACCAATCAGAGCACAGAACCTGAGACTGAGCAAAGAAATCCTAAAAAATATACAAAGTAATAAAACGTGTAATAAAGTACTGTTGTGCTTCACATTTATATTATATTTATATTATATCATAAATAAAATCAGTCAAAATAAATGCATAACAATTTATTGATTTAGCAAAAATAATAGAAGTACAAATAACAAAGATAAAGATTATAAATAAGTGTTAAATATCTAATAAAATAATTCCACTCAACTTATAGTATTATAGTATTTAATTTCAGTTTCAGGCAGAACTAATGTGAGAAAAACAGAGAGAATAAAATTGTTTTAATGAAATGAAACAGCTGTGTATACCTGTAACTGAACACGGTTTAGAGAAAGTGTTAATTATTAACGAGCTCATTCGGGTGCTGAACAGGACCACGCCCAGGACTGGATCTCCCCACTACCTCAGCCTGATGCTGCTCAGCGCATATTACACACAACTACTGCACACATCTGCACCTGATTCACAGCACAGTCGTGTTTCTGCCACCGATCCGTGCATCTGTACTCTCGAGTGTTATGTCACGGCCAGTCGGTTGTGTGTACTGTGCGGTTGTTTGTACTGTGCGGTTGTGTGTGCGCGTGTACTGTGCGGTTGTTTGTACTGTGCGGTTGTGTGTGCGTGTGCTGTGTGGTTGTGTGTGCTGTGTGGTCGTGTGTGTGCTGTGCGGTTGCGTGTGCTGTGTGCTTGCGTGTGCTGTGTGGTTGTGTGTGCTGTGTGGTTGTGTGTGCTGTGTGGTTGCGTGTGCTGTGCGGTTGTGTGTGCTGTGCGGTTGTGTGTACTGTGTGGTTGTGTGTGCTGTGTGGTTGTGTGGTTGTGTGTACTGTGCGGTTGTGTGTGTGTGTACTGTGTGGTTGTGTGTGCTGTGTGGTTGCGTGTGCTGTGCGGTTGTGTGTGTGCTGTGTGGTTGTGTGTACTGTGTGGTTGTGTGTGCTGTGTGGTCGTGTGTGCTGTGTGGTCGTGTGTGTGCTGTGCGGTTGCGTGTGCTGTGTGCTTGCGTGTACTGTGTGCTTGCGTGTGCTGTGCGGTTGTGTGTGCTGTGTGGTTGTGTGTGCTGTGTGGTTGTGTGGTTGTGTGTGCTGTGCGGTTGTGTGTGCTGTGTGGTTGTGTGGTTGTGTGTGCTGTGCGGTTGTGTGTGCTGTGTGGTTGTGTGTGCTGTGTGGTCGTGTGTGCTGTGTGGTTGTGTGGTTGTGTGTGCTGTGCGGTTGTGTGTGTGTGTACTGTGTGGTTGTGTGTGCTGTGTGGTTGTGTGTGCTGTGCGGTTGTGTGTGTGTGTGTGGTTGTGTGTGTGTGTGTTGTGTGGTTGTGTGGTTGTGTGTGCTGTGTGGTTGTGTGTGCTGTGTGGTTGTGTGTGCTGTGCGGTTGTGTGTGTGTGTACTGTGTGGTTGTGTGTGCTGTGTGGTTGTGTGGTTGTGTATGTGACAAATTAAATGTGAATTTGAACTGAAGTCGTTACCTGGACGTTGGAGCCGTTGATGTGCATGCGTCTGATCATGCTGCCCTGCGTCGTCACGTCTGTCCAATAAATCATCTGCTCTCTGTAGTCGAAATCCAAAGCTACAGCATTGTTCAGGCCCTGCACACACACACACACACACACACACACACACACACACACACACACACACACACAGATTACTGTTGTACATATTTACTGAATTAACACTGTGTGTACTAAGTGG
>JAKKZJ010000020.1:19802374-19804874 GCA_033441845.1 Pangasius mekongensis
GTGTGTCTGTGTGTCTGTGTGTCTGTGTGTGTGTGTGTGTGTGTGTGTGTGTGTGTGTGTGTGTGTGTGTGTGTGTCAGTGGGTCGTCACTGTCCTCTGGATGAGTTTCAGTGTAATAACACACTCTGTAAGCCGCTCAGCTGGAAGTGTGACGGAGAGGACGACTGCGGAGACAACTCAGACGAAAACACGGAGGAGTGCAGTACGGATCCCTCCATCTGTCTCTCTCTCTCTCTCTCTCTCTCTCTCTCTCTCTCTCTCTCTATCCCTCTCAAAGTCAAAGTCAAGCTCTCTCTCTCTGTCTTTCTGTCTTTCTGGCTCTGTCTCCCTTTGTTCCTTTCTCTTTCTCTTTCTCTGTTTCTCCATCCCTGTCTCTCTCTTCTAATTCTCTATTCTTTTTTCTGTTTCCTGTGTTCTCTCCATTTTGTTTCTTATATATTACATTTCCTCAACCTTTTCCATCCATCTTTTTTCTTCCACCATTTTCTTTTCTTTTTCTTTTCCTGTTTTATTTCTGTCTCTCGTTCTCACTGTCTGTCTTTCCTCCATATTTTGGCTTTCTATCTTCATCTCTTTTTTAACCTCTTCTTCTTTTTTCTTGTTTGTTTCTCTGTTTCTCTTATCTCTTACTTTCTTGTTTCATCTTATTCAATCACTTTCTTTTTCTCCTTTCCTTTGAATTTTTTACCCATCTCTTTTCCTCTCTTTTCCTCTTGTTCTCTCTTTATTTGATTTTCTATTCCTTTCATCTCTGATGTCTTTCTTTGTTTTTGTATTTTTATTTCTTTTTTCTTCTCATTTACTTCTTTTTGTCCCTTTCTGTTTTTCCTCTCATTGCTTTTTGTTGTAATATAAAGAAATAGAGTTTGGTAAAAACTGACATTCTTGTGTATATCATTAACTTCCTCTCTTTTTGTTTTTCTTTATCATTCTCTCTATCTCTCTATCCTCCTCTTCTTCTCTCTCTCAGAGCGGTTCCTGTGTCCGGCGACTCGGCAGTTCCGGTGTCGTAACGATCGCGTGTGTTTGCCGCTGTATAAGCAGTGTGACGGAGTGGATAACTGTGGAGATAACAGCGACGAGCTGAACTGCCGTGCGTGTCACTTCCTGTCACCTTATTTACACACACACACACACACACGCACACGCGTGCACAGACACACACACACACACACACACACGCATGCACAGACACACACGCATGTACGTTTACAGTTACTATACTACAGTTACAGAGACTAAAGCTTATGTTTGTTGTGCGTGTGTGTGTGTGTGTGTGTGTGTGTGTATGTGTGTGTGTGTGTGTGTGCGTGTGTGTGTGTGAACAGAGACCCCTGCTGCAGTGTGTGAGAAAGACGAGTTCACCTGCAGTAATGGGAAGTGTATCAGCTCCACACTGCGATGTAATTACTTTAACGACTGCGAGGACTACGGCTCAGACGAGATCAACTGCAACAAGAAAGGTGTGTGTGTGCGTGCGTGTGTATGTGCGTGCGTGTGTATGTGCGCGTGCGTGTGTGTGTGTCTGCGCGTGTGCGCGCGTGTGTGTGTACGTGTGCGCGCGTGTGTGTGCGCGTGTGTATGTGTGTGTGTGCGCCCGTGTGTGAGTGTGTATGTGTGCGCGCGTGTGTGTGTGCGTGTGAGTTTGTGTGTACGTGTGTGGTATGTGCGCGTGTGTATGTATGTGTGCGCGCGTGTGTGCGCGCGCGCGTGTGTGTGTGTGCGCATCACTTATTTATATTAATGACCTGAAGGAAAGTGATTCCAAAACTCACTCAGCAAGTAAAATAAATAAGACTCACCATTCAGTCAGGACAAAAGTAATGGCACCCTATAAAAGGGGGAGGAGCCAGTGTGTGTCTGTGGTAGTCGACGTTTTCAGCTCTCTGTGACCTTTTATGGAGTTTTGTGGGTGTGTTTAAATGTAAATTAGATGTGCTGTGAATGTGGTCAGTAATGTGAATAATAGTCAGAGCACACATGTATATTTTATGTGTGTGTGTGTGTGTGTGTGTGTGTGTGTGTGTGTGTGTGTGTAGACTCCAGTCTAAATGAGTGTCATCAGAACAGGAGTGTGTGTGGAGACGGAGATGAAGCTCACTGTGTGGTAAACGGCACTGACTCCTTCTGTTCCTGCAAACCGGGCTTTCAGAAAACCGCTCAGCAAATCTGCATAGGTATTCACTCCTTCACTCCTTCACTCATTCACGCCTTCACTCCTTTACTCATTCACTCCTTCACTCATTCACTCCTTCACTCATTCACACTCATTCACTCCTTCACTCATTCACACTCCTTTACTCATTCACTCCTTCACTCCTTCACTCATTCACTCCTTCACTCCTTCACTCCTTCACTCATTCACTCATTCACACTCATTCACTCATTCACTCATTCACACTCATTCACTCATTCACTCATTCACTCCTTCACTCATTCACACTCCTTCACGCCTTCACTCATTCACTCCTTCACTCATTCACACTCCTTCACTCCTTTA
>JAKKZJ010000020.1:19809874-19818704 GCA_033441845.1 Pangasius mekongensis
AGAACCGTAATGTTCCTCACAGCCACACCCGGGATCCTTCTGTCCTGAAAACGAGCTCCGCCCCCTTACATCATCATCATCTCTCTCTCTCTCACTCTTTTTCTCTCGGTCTCTCTCTCTCTCTCTCTCTCTGTCTCTCTCTCGGTCTCTCTCTCTCTCGGTCTCTCTCTCTCTCTCGGTCTCTCTCTCTCTCTCCTCTCTCTCTCTGTCTCTCTCTCTCTCTCCTCTCTCTCTCTGTCTCTCTCTCTCTCGGTCTCTCTCTCTGGTGATTGTGATTGGTTAAGCATGGCAGCCAATGAAAATAGAAAAGAGGCGGGGCTTACTGTACCTCAGATAAACAAGCAGTGTGGTCTAGTACTGATCTAGCCTTGTATTTTAATTTTATTTGTTTGTTTGTTGTTTTTAATTTGTTGTTGATGCCCAGTTGTTTATTTTTTATTCAAACTGTCCATCGTTTTTTTTTCTTTCTTAATCCTTCGTTCTCTCTCAGGTTCTCCGACTTGTCGCTGTCGTCCGGGTTTCACGGGTCTGAACTGTAATCTGCATACGTGCCACAATTACTGTCAGAACGGAGGAAACTGCACCGTGAACAGAGGAAACCAGCCCATCTGCAGATGCCCCGCCCACTTCCTGGGTGATCAGTGCCAATACCGTGAGTTTCACAGCGTTTAAAATGCAACCACTTCCACGTTATATATATATATATATCATGTAGAAACTCCTCAGGATAAAGCTGAGCCACATTTAGAAAACAGAAAGTATAAGAAGAGAAAAAAAAGCATTCATTAATATTTATAGTAATATTTTTAGAAGCTCTACGTTTTTTTTTTTACAGCTATTGATTATACTGATATATACAACGCTGCTTGTGACACACATTCAGCTCATTAATATTCATTACAGCAAACTGAACGCTATTGATGCTATTAAAGATTTACACTAGAAGTTAAATCGCATCAACACTGTCGACTTCAGTCGAGTATTTTATTAAGTATGATTTAATATTGACTACAGATTATGTCTAAAAGGCTGTGCAGAGATTGCATCTTATTGGGCGGATAAAACACACTTCTGAAATGGTTTACAGGAATCTCGTGGAGAGTGTTACGCGCTTCAGTACGACTGACGTGTGGAAATCTGAGTGTCAGAAATAAAGCACTTTCTCTAGCAAATGTGACTCGCAGGCAGTTAAATGATATTTATGGACTAAAAGTAAATCAGAAAGCTTTGGTTATTATACAGGATTCTTCATCACTACATTCTTAATTTCAGTTGTTACCTTCAAGGAGATGCTTTAGACGACCACAGGGAAGGAAAACTGTGTATCGGGTGACATTTGTGCCAAATGCTGTTAAAATATTAAATGCTGAGTCATAAATGTGGGTATATGAGTAGGTGTGGATATGTATGCAGTACTGTGTGTGTGTGTGTGTGTGTGTGTGAGTGTGTGTGTGTGTGCACATATGGGAATGTATGTGTGTGTGTATGTTGAAGGATAATGTATATTTGAGTTTCAGATTTTTATGCTGTTTTTGCTTTGTTGGTTTTCAGGTTGTTGTGTTGACGTCCTTGTTTGTTTACTTTGTCGTGAACACAAACTTCCACTGTTAGACAATAAAATTAAGTAAGTAACTAATTCTTTTCAGGAGTGTGTGAGGAGTCCTGTGATAACGGCGGGACGTGTGTTCAGGACGGAGACGGATCTGTTCAGTGTCTCTGTCCTCCTCGATTCATCGGCAAAAGATGTGAAGTGGATAAATGCCATTACTGCAACGGAGGCAGCTGCATCAACGCTAACGCTGCTCACGGAGACGTCATGTGCCGGTACGCACACACACACACATATATACACACACACACACACACACACACACGCACACACACACACACACGCGCGCGCGCACACACACACGCACACACGCACACACACACACACACGCGCACACACACGCACGCACGCGCACACACACACACACACACATACATATATATACACACACAAACACACACACACGCACGCACGCACACACACACTTTTTATTCATTAATTACTATCCATATGAAATTTCTCACACACTTATAAACTCTTTATTGCCGTGTGTTTTGTGTGTTTTGTTTTGTTTTGTTTTTTTTACACAAAAGTCTGTATTATTGACATCTAAAATGAAATTACAGTAAAATATAAACAGAAACCTGTGTTATGATGTCAGATTTTTGCTTTTGGTGTAATTTCTATAACGTATAAAATATTATATATAATTTGTCACCTTTAATGAGGCAAAGTTCAACTCTGCAGCTGTAACAATGAGCACGATTCTCTCTCAGATCATTTATATTTATAGCTTCGTATATATTCGTTATGATTTCTTTTGTGTAGAAAATATCATTTTGTGGCAACAAAACTAGCATGAAGATGATTTTTTATGATTTCATGTTAATCAGGTCCTTACAATGATATAAAAACATAACAAATGAATCACAAACACGTCATCAGTGCAGCTGATGTTGAATTGTTGATGATTTAAAAATCCTCATACATACAGAATATGAACGATGATGATGATGATGAAGATGATGCTATTTGTGAACGTATAATTATGTGTAATATGTGTGCTGTAAATGTTTTATATAATTAGAAACGTATTCGATGTGTTTGTGTAAATGTGAAAGCTGTCCTAACGGCCGAATTCAGCCGAGCTGCTACACGTGTGATGGATACTGCGCTCACGGACCGTGTTCTCTCAGTGCTGCTAAGCTGCCTCAGTGCAAGTGCGTAACACACACACACACACACACACACACACACACACACAATGTCGTGTACATACACCTTGGTGCTAATATTT
Organism: Pangasius mekongensis; assembly: GCA_033441845.1. Classification (NCBI taxonomy): domain Eukaryota; kingdom Metazoa; phylum Chordata; class Actinopteri; order Siluriformes; family Pangasiidae; genus Pangasius; species Pangasius mekongensis. Next base: position 19,812,721 of record JAKKZJ010000020.1, read on the forward strand.
CATTTTTACCTGTAAGGTGTCCGACTGGGTGGGAGGGGCTTCAGTGTGAAAGCCACGTCGCCACCATCAGCCCCGAGTCCAGTAACCGTAAGTGTGTTTAGTTAAGATATAATATATATACCGTAAGTTCTGTCTTATATACGATGTCGTATACATTTTATACGTAATGAGGACCAGATATTAAATAAATGTAACAACGGAAAAAGCGGCAGACGGTGCCACAGCCGTGCTGTCTGGGTGGGCGGGGCTTACTCTCTGTCTCCTGTCAATCACAGAGACACTATCCAATCGTGAGCATCTGTGAGCTCATGTATGCAGAAGAGGGCGGATAGCGCTTTCCTCCGAGTGTGTTACACTGCACTGTGAATAATGAGAATAATAATTAAATATAACTGTGTGTGCGTGTGTGTGCGTGTGTGTGTGCGTGTGTGTGTGCGTGTGTGTGTGCGTGTGTGTGTGTGTGTGCGTGTGCGTGTGCGTGTGCGTGTGCGTGTGCGTGTGTGTGCACGTGTGTGTGTGTGTGTGTGTGTGTGTAGGCACAGCGTCCATCGTCGTTCCTGTGATTGTTCTGATATTACTGGCGTTGCTGCTCGTTGCTGGATTTCTGTGGTACAGGAAGAGGATGCGAGGGTGAGTGTGTTCATGCCGCTAATGTTCATATCCTACCACATGCAAAATATATGTTTTGAATATGTAAATATTTTTTTAAACACTTTCAACATGTAGAAATGTACAGTGTGTGCATATATTTTTCCATATGAGACACACACACACACACACACACACACACACACTCGCTCACGTGGACTAGTTGTAGCTGTCACGCCTTGTTTTATAGCATGCTGAACAGGAAGCTATAGACTGTATAGACCAGTATTTGTTAGCTACATTTGCATCGTAGCTCCAGTGCAGAACTGAAGAAACTTTCCAACTGAACACGTCTCAGCTGATGAACTACATTTGGGGACGTTGTGGATATTTTTTTAAAGCTATTTGCTAAATGGCGTCTCGTTCTATTTCTCCTTTAATGTGTCTTAATGTTTTATTAAAGTCTAACTCTAATCACAATCGATCCGAAACCTTTCACCTCCCTCGATTTCTCCCTTAACAGCCTCTTCTCTTCTCCTCAGGTCTGACAAATTTGGCTCGAACTGGCCGCGGTAACGATCGTTAGGGTTTCTGTACCCTTAATGTGTCTTTCTTTCTCTCTTTTCTGTCTTCCGTTGGGTTTAAAAGTGTGTTTCTGTGATTTATTTACTCTTCCTTTCTCCATGCTCTTCCCTAATGTTTGTGTTAAACCTTGTGAGAAACCAATCAGCTCCTGCGTCACTGATCGCGGAGAACGTGTCGTCTTTTTCAACAGTAGCACCGAGTACACATCTCGACCAAGAGCTGCTTTTATTTCCTCAGATCTTTATCTTTATTTAGTAATAAAAACGTTAATTAGTAATGAAATCTGATTGGCTGGAAGCGATGATGTGAATGAATCGTATCAAGCGAAACATATCGTCTGTATATTTACAACAGTGACAAACTCTGATGCTCATTAGATGCCCCGCATTTTGTACTGAATCGTAAAAAAATTGCAAAATGTTTTTAATTTTTTTTTGCTTTAAATGCAACACGACCGTTTTGCTGGCGGCTTGTTCGCAAACGTTAATGTCGTAATACACTGCATTCATCCTAGAAATGTCATGAGATGACACTTAACCTCCGTTTATTGTTGTCCTGTCGTCAGAAGGTCGTACGCTAAACGATTAGGCGCAAAGCGTAAACGTAGACGACGGAGTGTGTGTGTGCGTGCGTGCGTGTGTGTGTGTATGAGGGTGTGTGAGAGTGTGTGTGTGCATGTCTTCGCAAGTTTTTCACGAGCTTGTGTTTCCTTTTGTGTGTCTTTTGTTTAATCGCATGATTGAGAACCTCACTTCAGGGTTTAACAATTTGTAAAAATAAAAAAAGTTGAGATTGTGAGGTTTAAGATCGACTCGTTCACCGTCTCGCATCACGGCGCTGAAGCTAACGATCCGGTGATGAAGCCCAGCTTTAGTTTAATTAAAGTAAATATTAACCGTTCTTATTCAGCTACATAAAATATAGTCAGTTTTTGTTAGTTGTCTCAGACTTTATGCTCTGTAGCTTGTATTTTAATGAGCGCTGGATTTTTCTTGATGCTTGTTTGCTTGAATTCAGGCTTTCCCGCTGATTGTGGGTGGCGCCCCCTTGTGTTGTGGCTGTATTGTTTTGTACGATGTGAAGATTTGCGTTTGTGTTCATCCTGAATTCAGAACCTTTTTTTTTTTTTTTTTTACATCCACCAGCGCTAAAGGATTCCAGCACCAGAGAATGACAAACGGAGCCATGAACGTCGAAATCGGGAACCCAGCGTATAAAATTTACGAAGGAGAGCAAGACGATGACGTGGGAGAACTTCTGGATTCTGATTTCACGCTGGATCCAGACAAGGTGAGACACGCTGATGAAGCTGAGCTTTGGGATTTACTTACACGGAGAACGCTGGAGGATCTGCCACGGCGTGAGGGCACGGCTAAAACACTCTTTATTTTTACAAAATTTTAAATTTGCCTTTTGACAAAAAAATTTTTTTTAAATTTAAATTTTAGTGAAACCTGAGTAAATAAATATACACATAAATAAAAACAAACAAAAAATGAATACACGTCAATCTGATTTTTATATGTCACTCAGACATTTCCTAAAAGTCCTCCATTTAAAGAATCCACACAGGACTCAGAACCGGCAAGTTCTTTACTTTTATTTTTATTTAATTGTTTATGGAATTTATTCTGCTATTAAAGCAATCAACTTTGCAGATGCTAATTCAAAGAAATCAGCTTTACTGCGATAGTTAGTGAGATGGATGTAGTGTTGGATGTAGTGTTTTTTTTATTTAAATGCTTACAATAAATTAATTTAAATTGATCTTGCATTGATTGATAACGAGTGATTATGAAATAACCTCTCTCTGAGATTCTGATCTTTGTGATGTTTGTGATAATTCCATGAATCATGCTTTAAAGATTTAAAGACTAATTCACATAAAAATGATCAAACTGCAGACATGGGAAATAGCTGACTCACATGCTAATGCTACTTTAAAGCGCTGAGCTTTGCTTTGAGCTTTTGCTTTCGCAACTTTCCAATGTTTTGGGTACATTTAAAAAAAATGTTTTGGTTTTTCTTTTTAGCCAACTAACTTCACGAATCCGGTGTATTCCTCGCTGTACATGGGCGCCCAAGCCAGCCGTAATTCTCTGGCGAGTACGGACGAAAAGAAGGAGCTGCTATCACGAGGAGACGAGGAGCCGCTAGTGGAAGCGTTAGCATAGACTCGTTGTTGATGTTTATGGTCCGTATCATTGAAAACACACCCATTTTGCCTTTTATGAAAACAAAAAAAAGAAAAGAATAGAAAAGAAAAGAAAAGAAAAGCCCCCCAGGAGGAGAATCAGCTGTTCGGCGCGAACACTGTATAAAATGTACAAAATGAAGGACTACTTTTGTATGTGATGCAGTATTATATTTTGTTCTTATACGATTCTTCAGATCTGAACAAGTGGAGAGAAAAAAAGCAACGATTTTCTACATTTTATTTTTATTCTCATCCCCACCTTTTACCTTAATAGCCACTACCTCTGTGCGGGAAAAAAAAGATTAAAAAAAAAAGAAGACGCAGTATGAAATAAATTGGAACAGTTTTAATTTTTATTTTTGTATGAATTGTATAGAGAAAGAATATTGTTCCACCTCAGTATTGCCGAGTGTGTGTGTGCGCAGGTCAGAGCCAAGCTCCGGGTTACATAAGTGTTGTTTTTAGTACAAACAGAATATTACTGATGTGTGTGTAGCACGTGTGAAACATCACTCTCATATTTACTGTCTCTTTATTTTATTCTGTTCATCTAAACTTTAAGAATTTGGAGGATTGTCGAGACGTGGCATAAGCTTTTATGGTACATAAGTTGTAGAAATATACATTTGCAGGACACTGTGTATTTTTTTCCTCAGTTAATTGCTTACATGTTAGAGCTTAATTCATAAAATTCATAACAGTCTTGAAAATGGGAAGTTTGTGACACATTTTTATAGATTTATTACAGCAAGAATTCAGAATTCGTGCTTTTGAAGTGTGCCTTTCTCTCTCTCTTTTTTTTCCCTTTCTTTGTTCGGTCGCTTTGCTTTCGTTTGAGATTTCAGAATCATGTTACTCAGACAAACAGTTAAAAAAAAATCTCCTTCTCCAGATTTTAAGGCGTAATCATGTCACTTTCAGAACTGTTGCTAACTGTAATTCATGCATTTTTATTTTTAATGTGTTGTATTTAAAAAAAAAAAAAAAAAAAAAAAAAAAAAGACAGCTTTTATAGTACAGAATGCATGAAGGCCCAAACATAGTTCTGAAATAAAAGTCATGTATTTGCTGGAGTACTTTACAAACTAAATAACATTTGTGATAAATAAAACATCTTAAACCTGAACTGTTTTAGTATTTTATTGAATTATACAGCAGACAGTTAATATATAAAGCCACCAGCGTTGACTCCGCCCTCCTGCCCCCATCCTGGACCCTTCTCCTGCCCATCTGCCCCCACACTACCCCTAAAAAAATAAATTAAAAAAACCTTGTTTTTTTCTGCACCATTGTTCCTGATGTTCTTAATATTTATTCGGTATAATGATGTAAATTTGCTGGCATTTAGAATCCTGGTGCCTGGTCACTGATTTGAGACAATTTCATAAAATTTATATAAAGATGAGAAATTATGTGGTGTGATTGGTTTTATTCTTCACTGAAGCTAAATTACACACAGTTAAATGTAATCTTCATTTTAACGCTCTTTGTGACTCCACACTCTCGTTCTGTTCTTCTTTATTTTATTTTACTGTATTCAAGCTGTGAGTAAAGTGTGAATCCACAATTCTGCATATTTACTCTTTACTCGATGCCTTTGGCCTTCAGCTCTTCTTTCACTCTTTTTAAGTAGCCCGGGTCTGGATAGCCAGAACTGCAGAAAGAAAAAAATTACTTACAGGAAAAAAAAAAAATCTTCATAATTTTAAGACAATGTCTCAACGTCTGCTGACCGTTCAGGTCCACCGTGTGTGCTGGTTTTGTGATGAATGTCGTTCCAGATAACCACAACATCTGCTCCAGTTGTTCTGCAGAATCCAACAGTAAAGACGAGTTTCTGATCAAAAGCTCTTCTCAGCAGCTGGAGCACGTGGTTTCCTTCAGCGTTGTCCGGTAAGTACGCGGTGCGATGAGTCCCACGGTAACGGTTTCCAGGGTTTGGATGTTCACTCTGAATAATAAAGTTGTACAAAACAGGATTAGAGATGTAGAGTGAGGAAAAGAAAGAAAAGACAGCGTAGAAGAGTATAACATGACGTGAAAATAAACGTGTGTTAGGGTCAGGGTTAGTGAGTGATGATGCTTTGTAATACGTTGTAGTTACCTCGTGCTACCTGTATTACCTGCTCACAGTGATTCACTGAGTTCCTCTTTCCAGGTCTCTTGTCACTACTATAAAGTTTCTTCCATTACTATATCACCTCAAGTACAGGTTGAGAAGTGTTTAAATTAATACCACTGTGCAATCTTACACAGAAATCACTGTAATCTGACATCATTGCCTTCTTTCACAGCTAACAAATGACAGCTGAACCTTCTTTAGTGTTTTAATTTGAAATATGTCAGATGATCTGATATTGTGTCTTTATTCTGCTAATTAATAACCATTTAATATAGTTAATAAGCCAGTTGATTAAAACAGAAGAATGGCCGAGAAAACCATTTTAACTCTGCTGCACGTGCTGGCAACTGAAAACTCCACCACACAGTACAGTGATGGAGGTGATGCAGAATAATTATTCAGAAAAATAAATAATAATGTTCTCTTACCGTCTGGATGCCATCTGGTATGTTGTAAGAAATTTCAATTGTGCCACATTGAGGAAAGCCAGGC
>JAKKZJ010000020.1:19887905-19899955 GCA_033441845.1 Pangasius mekongensis
GCTGGCTGGTGGGCGGGGCCTGGATGAGACTCATTTAAGGAGAAAACGGGGATTTTATGATGGGGATTGGTTGCAGGTGTGTGTGTGTGTGTGTGTGTGTGTGTGTGTGTGTGTGTGAGGAGTTTAAACTTTAAACTAATATTACAGTCAGATTTATTAAGAGTTGTATTTTATATATTTAATTATACGCTGATATTAATATAAAACAAATATAATTAGATATAAATGACATTATGCTAGTATTAAAATATAATATAAACAGTATTAATATTTATTATTATTTATTAATATTAACACTTCCCTGTTGTTTAATTTTATTCTCTGATTAAATATTTATCGCTCTTTTTTCAGATTTTCATTTAATGCTATAAATATTTTATGTTGAAAAGTTGAAAGATTTTATTAAGAATCAGAGTTTTATGGTTTAATATTTTAAAATCACAAAGTGAGAGGAAAAATCCACTCTAAACCTCTTGCACATCAATGTTTATTATTAATATTTATGATATTTTTTATAGTTTCTGAGATTGATTTTGTAATAATCTTATTAATAAATTAACAAAAAAGGGATTTTATCAATAAATAAATAAAATTGGGTTTTTTTAGTTAAAACCTTTTTGTCGTTGGTGTATTTTCACATCATGACCACATCAGTAACACAACCGTATTTAAATATAATAAATAATTGTACTTTTTTTTTTTTTTTACGAATCGTGAATATAATCGCTTTGTAATATCGTTATTGTAACCTGAAGCGTTGATGAGCACGAATCCGAACTTGCGTCTTTAAAGAATTCATCTTTATAAATTACAAATCAGCTACTGAATAAAGCCGCGATCGCAACTTTAACGTTTTTATGTTTCTGTTCTGTTATAATTATTTTTCTTTTAAATATGATCTTCGATATTTTTAGTCACTAAATTCTAAATCACAGCTAAATAAAGTGTAATGGTGTGTGTGTGTGTGTGTGTGTGTGTGTGTGTGTGTGTGTGTGTGTGTGTGTGTGTTACTATCCTGATGTAACTGGTTTGTCTGGTTAGTGTGTTTACGTGTCTGTGTTCAGTGAAGTGAAGTGAAGTGGGCGGGGCCGAGTCGCTCCGTGAGAGAGATGATTAGACTGTTAAACACAGCCCCGTGACGCTGACGTCTCTCCCCTGGACTTTAATATTAAATCCCTTCGAAGTGGCCTCATGTTTGCGTTTGCTTTAATGAAGCGATTGTGTAATTAACTCTGTTTGTGTAATTAACTGTGTTTGTGTAATTAACTGTGTTTGTGTAATTAACTCTGTGTAATTAAACACTTTTCGTTCGGTACGTTTGGTGTTTCTCAGTACGTAGGTGTGGCCTTTTCGGGTAAGGCCATCCCATAATTCCAGGTAAACTGTTAAAACACGTTCCCACGGTTATCTTTAGCAGGCTAGCATAATGCGATCTCACAGGAAGTGACCAGTGCGTGCTAATTAGCTGTTTCTTAAAATGAGCAATGAGAACAAATCGTTTAAATAAACAATGGGAGCATTTTAATATTTACACCACTGCTGCTGAGTGCTGCGCTCTGATTGGTCAGAAGGTGTTGATTAATTTACTATAACAGCAGCTCTGACAGTAGCGCAGGTTTATATTAATGCACTCGCTCTCTCGTTTCTATAGTAACAGCTCGTTCTATATTGTTTCTATAGTAACAGCTCGTTCTATATTGTTTCTATAGTAACAGCTCGTTCCGTATTGTTTCTATAGTAACAGCTCGTTCTATATTGTTTCTATAGTAACAGCTCGTTCCCTATTGTTTCTATAGTAACAGCTCATTCCGTATCGTTTCTATAGTAACAGCTCGTTCCGTATCGTTTCTATAGTAACAGCTCGTTCAGTATCGTTTCTATAGTAACAGCTCGTTCAGTATCGTTTCTATAGTAACAGCTCGTTCCCTATCGTTTCTATAGTAACAGCTCGTTCCCTATCGTTTCTATAGTAACAGCTCGTTCCGTATTGTTTCTATAGTAACAGCTCGTTCAGTATCGTTTCTATAGTAACAGCTCGTTCTATATCGTTTCTATAGTAACAGCTCGTTCCGTATCGTTTCTATAGTAACAGCTCGTTCCGTATCGTTTCTATAGTAACCGCTCGTTCACAGGGATGTGTCTCCAGTGTCAGCTGTAACTTTAAGTTTTCCGACATCTTCAGGACAGAGGAGTTTACGCTTCAAGCTGCGTTTTTTTGTCTTATTAATTTCACTGCATGTGAACGCTTTATGTTTTGTTTATTTGTTTATTTTTTCACTCTGATTAAATTAACTACAAATATCTTTATATATTTATGTACAGTATTATATAGAAAAAAAGAAGTGAAATAGTGGAATTAGAGTTAAATGAGCAGAGTGATTGAGAGTGACAAGGGTGTGTGTGTGTGTGTGTGTGTGTGTGTGTGTGTGTGTGTGTGTGTGTGTTTTTTTCATAAAGTACATCTGCACATCTCTCACGTGTGCAGACAGACAGGAGGCGGAGCCACATCCCTCATCACACCTGGATTATAATACACCTACAGTACATCACACTCTCTATACACACACACACACTACACACACCTACAGTACATCACACTCCACACACACACACACTCTATACACACACACTCTACACACACACCTACAGTACATCACACACTCTATACACACACACACACTCTACACACACACCTACAGTACATCACACACTCTATACACACTCTACACACACTCTACACACACACCTACAGTACATCACACACTCTATACACACTCTACACACACACACACACTACACACACACCTACAGTACATCACACACTCTATACACACACACACACCTACAGTACATCACACTCTACACACACACACACTCTACACACACACACACACCTACAGTACATCACACTCTATACAAACACACACTCTACACACACACACACCTACAGTACATCACACACTCTACACACACACACACACACACACACACGCAGTACACACAATTAAACATCGGAATATAAAGTGTACGAGTGAATCTTGTTTTATTTCAGCATTTTACTGGATTATTGTTCATTTTTGTTTTATTTTTAAAAGTTTACCGCAGCAGTGTAAACATGCTTTAATAAAACATTTCTAAAATAGGACATAGAAAACCTTTTCCCTAAAAAAGCTTGATTTAAAATATATATATATATATAAATTCATACATATGCATTTATGTAAAGATGTGCAAGTGTTATAGGAAAAATATTATTTATCAAAATGTCTGTAAGATTATAAAAAAAACCTGACACGTTAATTTTATTATATATAACGACACCCTGTAATAATACAGTCATAGTGTTCAATTACATTTGCAATACGAACCCATTTCCTGTGCTTTAGACTGTGTGTGAGTGTGAGTGTGTGTGAGTGTGTGTGAGTGTGTGTGAGTGTGTGTGAGTGTGTGTGTGTGTGGGGGAAGCGAGTATTGATGGCTCTGTCACAGTTTCATTGGTGCCTCAGGAAATTTTCCACTGTTGGTTTTTCCAGTCCAGGTGATTCATCAGAAGGGTGTTAAAGTGTGTGTGTGTGTGTGCGCGTGTGTGTGTGCGCGTGTGTGTGTGCGCGTGTGTGTGTGTGTGTGTGTGTGTTTCAGCGCTGAGCTACATATAAATCCTCCACTCAATGAGAGATAATCCTGCCTTTTTCAAGCACTCATCCTCCGCAGATTCATATACTCATTCTTTTCTTTTTTTTTTTTTTATAAGTAAATTATCTGAGGAGTAAAAATGTTTCTGTGCATAAAAAAGAAGATGAAAAGAAAGATTTGGGGAATTTGTTTTACGTAATCGTCTTGTGTTTACGAATATCACGACGACTTCAGCTAGCGTTAATTTAGGCGCCGCTGATTAAAAGGTAAACACGAGGCAATGTTTATCGAGTGCAACGAGGTGTGATGACGAGTGTTAATGCGCGAACAATACACACATCTGAGCCGTGGACTGATTAAACATCGACATGGTGCTGCTATTGCTGCGTTTACGATCAGTCTGCATTTGGGATGATGAAACACGGCAGATACTGAGAGCCGTGTGTGTGTGCTGTGTGAGCGTCAGTACAGGACATTTATTATTATTCTTTATTTAGCTTCGGGGTCAGAGACACAACATGAAAGAGTTAAAAATGTGGACACACTATAATAGTGTTTTATTCCTCTTACACCACAGCAATTTACCAACAATTACAATTTTTTATTTATTAAAGAACGACACATTGTACTTTTTGTCCATTTATAGTTGCATTTAATGTTTCGTGAAACGAGTCAGTTCCTGTTATCGCTTACGTTACAGCAGCTATAAACACTCGTTCCCTCACCAGCGTCTCTTTATTCTCTCTCTTCACTTTAATAAGACAAAAACACGCAGCTTGTTCCGCATGTTACCGAGAAACCGCAAAGAAGCGTAAACTCCTCTGTCCTGAAGACGTCAGAAAACTTAGTTACAGCTTCAGCTCTGACTGTTACAAAGCGCTGACACTGGAGACTCCTTCCGTAAATGTTAAGGACGTCTGTCTAGACATATTATGGTAGAACGAGCGCGTTAATATAAACCCGTGATTCGCAGCTGTGTAGGGTTTGTATTAAAGGAGTTGTGTGTTTACAGTGTTTCATTTAAAGCAGCTTTGTTGTGTAGATCATCATGTTTATCTAGAAAGCCGCATGGTTTGGGGGGTTGGGCGGGTAGTTAGGGTGGTTAGGATAAGGTGAGGGGGTGGATAGGGTGCGGTAGGGGGGTAAATATTTACCTGCCTGGAGCAGAAGCGTCTCGAGCTGCACCTGTAGGCCAGATGTTTGCAGGAGGAACTTTATGGCAGGACAGCTGTCCTTCTGTTTATTTTCCCCCCACTGGCTATCTGGGTCAATACTCCAGACCAAACCGTGTGTGTGTGTGTGTGTGTGTGTGTGTGTGTGTGTGTGTTTTGTCTCTGTTAACACACTTAGCTCACATGGCGTTTTTTTTTTTTTTGAGTGTAGGTGTGTTCAATTCCTCGACTCAAATTCTCTAAGTCCTGAGAAGCAGCACAAGGCCTTATGTTTATTACATACATTTATAACACACACACACACATACACACACACACACACACACACACACACACACACACACACACACACACTTTCTACATCATGACTAATGAGCAGCAGATGGATTTACAATGTGCGCACGCGCGCACACACACACACACACACACACACACACACACACACACACACAGACAGACACACAAAAGCATAACTTCTTCAGACATTTGTCAGACCTGAGAATGTAGAGTCAGACAGACAGATGGAATGAAGACAGACAGATGGATAGAGAGAGAGACTGAGAGATGGTGACAGTTTGTTTTGTTATCCTCACTTTGCTTTTCATTCTGTCTGTCTCTCAGACTGTCTCTATTTATTTGGAAAGCTTTCTGTCTGTCTCTTATCCTCTGTCCATCTGTTGGTCAAGCTATCTCTCTCTCTCTCTCTCTCTCTCTCTCTCTCTCTGTCTCTCTCTCTGTCTATCTGTCTGTCTGTATTTATTTATTTTTCTGTCTCTCTCTCTGTCTATCTGTCTGTCTCTCTCGCTCTCTGTCTCTCTCTCTGTCTGTCTGTCTCTGTGTCTGTGTTTATTTTTCTGTCAGATGTGGCTCACACACTTCATCCTTCACCTGGAGTGTGTTTCCCCTGTAAAACACACCTGATCCCCCAGTCACACTCAGCTCAGTCCAGTTCAGCAGCACTTCATTGGCGTGAACGTTATAAATCACTCTCTCGCTGTCTATCACATGACTTTGTGGCTGTGTGTTTTACGGAAACAGGAGAAAAGAGAAATAAGAGAGAACTCTGTGAAGGATTGTTTTTGGAGACGCAGCAGTGAGGATCGTCTGTTCTGCAAAGAGAACAGGAGCTACAGTGGAGAGAAACGTAGATATTTTAATTGCGTGTGTTGTCAGGAATCACGGCGTGTGTGTGTGTGGTTATTGTTGCTATTCCTTTTGCCTTTTGGGTATGACAGAATAAATCATTTCTTGTGGAAGCGATGTTATTATTGCGTTTGCGTTTTGTCCTCGCTCGCTCTCACATGCTGATAGACGCATGATAAACTGGATTCAGGAATCTGCAGCGCGTGACCGGGGATGAGTCTGATTTCCTCTCAGACTCTCAGCAGCTGTTTCTCAGCACTGTACACGCTGCGTGTAGATCAGTGTTAGTGTGTGTGTGTGTGTGTGTGTGTGTGTGTGTGTGTTAGTGTTAGTGTTAGTGTGTGTCTCTCAGTGTTAGTGTGTGTGTGTCTCAGTGTTAGTGTGTGTCTCAGTGTTAGTGTGTGTCTTAGTGTTTATGTATGTATGTGTGTGTGTGTGTGTGTGTGTGTGTGTGTGTGTGTGTGTGTGTGTGTGTGTGTGTGTATGTGCTCCTCAGGCTCCAGACGTCTCAGACGTGTCTCACAGACCAGACGTGTCTCAGTGCCGCTCCAGTCCTAGCGCTCACTCGTCTCACAGACCAGACACTCGCCATGTTTCCGCCCACGCTGAGCCGGACCAATCAGATCACTCTGATCAGTCTGTGTTGGACACGCCCCTCTCTCCTGCACTCACCACAACACTGGAGCACATAGTGGGTCAACTCGACGTCCTCACACAGGTACACACACACACACACACACACACACACACACACACACACACACACACAGAGTAAAATGTTTACATTTCAGTTAGCATGATAACCTCTAAGACATAATCATGATGCATTCAGTTCAGTATAATTTTATTTTGTATTTTTTGTTGTTTTTTTATCCAGTGTTATGTTTTGACAATAATTCAGATTTAATTCAAGTTTAGAAGTGAATCAGTTGAGATTTGAGGGACTGTGCAGTGAGTGTGCGATTTACAGAATGAACTGGGCTTATTTTATAAAACGTTATTGTCATGTGCTGAGGTTTGTAGTGACCTTTACAGAAGTGTGCACTCCAGTGTGAGTGCTGCTGAATTATTAACGCTGGGTGGAACAGAGAACCTCAGCGGGGAGATTAACTCTAAACTCTGAGCTCAGCTGCGACTGAGGAACATGACGTCATTATGAATGTGTTTCCTGAGCAGCATAAAGCTTGGAATAAACCCGCTTGGAATAAACCCGCTTGGAATAAACCCGCTCGGAGTAAACCCGCTCGGAGTAAACCCGCTCGGAGTAAACCCGCTCGGAGTAACCTCGCTCGGAGTAAACCAGCTCGGAGTAACTCGCTCGGAGTAAACCCGCTCGGAATAAACCCGCTCGGAGTAAACCCGCTCGGAGTAAACCCGCTCGGAGTAACTCGCTCGGAGTAAGCTCGCTCGGAGTAACTCGCTCGGAGTAAACCAGCTCGGAGTAACTCGCTCGGAGTAAACCCGCTCGGAGTAAACCCGCTCGGAGTAAACTCGCTCGGAGTAACTCGCTCGGAGTAAACCAGCTCGGAGTAAACCCGCTCGGAGTAACTCGCTCGGAGTATTTTTATTTTCTTTTGGATTGTTCGGGAGTTTTTATTTAAAATAAGATGTATGTATTTTTGAAATTATAAAATATTAAATATGTTTTTAGTTACTTCTTAGAAATTTAGACATTTAACAAAGTATCATTAAACAGTTTTTTGTTGTTAATTTTTGTTATTTTTTTAATCGTTAGCGAACCTGTATGCGGTGATGCGTATTGTTTACTGTAGAAACGTCTTTGAGAATCGTGATATGATATTTCTGTCGTATCGCTCAGCTCTCGCTCTACCTTTATAGCTGAAACGTTTACAGTTTCGCTTTAGGATTTACACTTTTTAAACTCGTTGCTATGGTGATACGGGAGCCATCTGAAAATGATGCGTTTCTGCTTTTTTCAGCTAAAACGGACGAAACAAATAAAAAAAACTTCACCTGAAGGCGTGACCTGAAAGAGGCGTAGAGGCTACTTTCCCTTTGCGCTAATCTTATCTAGGTGACCTCTGACCTGTGAATTCATAAACCTCGGTCTTGTGAGCCAATAGAAAACAGGATGGCGGACCTGCTCGCTCTTTGGTCTCATTATGAAGGAGCATCACGCTGAACTTCAGCCTCGCTGTTTTCTTTCTGTTGCTTAGCGCACATCTGTGAGAAGAGCTGCTTTCATCAGAAACAGAAAGTTTAAAATTAGCATTAGCCTTCATTTAACCGCTGTTTCTGATTGCAGTGTCTGTTCCCTAAAACGAGCTGTAAACCGACTTATTTATAAACTCTACACTTCCTTTTTCAAGGTTATGACCTTTATTTTGCAGTTACAGTTTTTTACCTGCTTCCTCTTTGGACAGCGTTGAGGCGCTTTTGGTGATGCGCAGTATAAATAAACAAAAAAACTCCAGCAGCTGGAGCAGAGTGATGAATAATTTACAAGAAAACGAGAAGGCACAAATATACATACACACACACACACACACACACACACACACACACACTTAACGACAATAGAGTTCATGAGATTAGATAAAATAATAAATATAATCACCAGCTGAATTAGTTTTTTTTAGGAAGTTTAAGTAACGTTATTAATCACAACTTTTCTTTTCTTTTCTTTTATTTTAAAAAGTCTGAGAGCAGAAATGTTCGGGATTATCTCTCCCATAAAATCCAAATTAATGCTACAGGAGCGTAGAGGGCTGTGTTTTTTTTTTTTTTTTTGAGTTTTATTTTGTTTTTTTTGCTTCAGATTTTCAGTCAAATGTGTCGTTCTGTCCTGCGTCCGTTTGAACTCCTCCATCTCTCTCTCTCTCTCTCTCTCTCTCTGTCTCTCTCTCTATGTCTCTCTCTCTCTCTCTCTCTCTGTCTCTCTCTCTCTGCCTGTCTCTCTCTCTGTCTCTCTCTCTCTGTCTCTCTCTCTCTCTCTCTCTCTCTCTCTCTGTCTCTCTGTCTCTCTCTCTGCCTGTCTCTCTCTCTCTCTCTCTCTGTCTCTCTCTCTCTGTCTCTCTCTCTCTGTCTCTCTCTCTCTGTCTCTCTCTCTCTCTCTCTCTCTGTCTCTCTCTCTGTCTCTCTCTCTCTGGTTTATTGATCAGAAAATCACACCGCTGCAGGAAGGAAATGTAAAACCTGATTAATTCCCTTTAGTGCGAAACAGGAGACGAGGTTATTGAACCTCTCATACGGCTTCAAGGTCAAAAATATCTCGCAGTCAGAAATAGAAATAAAACGCAGTTAATCGATTTTATACAAACCGCAGTTTAAAAAAAAAATCTGCTGCTGAGTTTATTTCAGGATGGTTTATAAATTACAGAAATAGGAATTCGTTTTATATTTCGAGTTTTCCTGGAGTTTATTAATCGCTCTCCGAGACGCCAGCAGACGGCGTCAGAATTAACTAAAGCCTGGAATGCTGTGTAGAATATTAGCGTAAGTGGGCGGAGTTTAATTAAACCAGAGTCGCGTTTACACATGATTCTGATCTCGAACTCTTACACGATATCAGTGAATTAAAAACTAATCACGTGAGAAAGACGGTGGTTTTTCTAAAGCTTTTTGTAGCCTGGTGTCGGGTTTAAAGTGTAAAATAAGTTGCACCTCAGTACAGATTTACTTCATGAGCATCATATAAATGTGTCCAGTAATATTTCACTCTTTTTTTATTTATTTTTTAACTTAAACACTGAGCATGACACGGAGTTTTCATGTGTTACTGATGTTAACTGTTAACGATGCTAGTCTGTGATTTGGAACACACTCGCCATGTTTATTAACTCAAAACAGTTTCCACTTTATCACATCTCTTTATTCAGCTCCTCCTCAAACACGAGTGAAAACACTTCAGTTTGGTCTTTACACATTCCTCATGTTCACGTTCTTATAAACAGCCTTATTAAACCCCATGCATGCTAACATTCATCTGTTTGCTCTCTTTTCATTCTCTGCCTCTCTCTCTGCCTATCTCTGTGTGTCTCTCTCTCCCTGTCTCTCTCCCTGTCTCTCTCCCTGTCTCTCTCCCTGTGTCTCTCCCTGTGTCTCTCCCTGTGTCTCTCCCTGTCTCTCTCCCTGTGTCTCTCTCTGTCTCTCTCTGTCTCTCTCTCTGTCTCTCTCTGTCTCTCTCTGTCTCTCTCTCTGTCTCTCTCTCTGTCTCTCTCCCTGTCTCTCTGTGTGTGTCTCTCTCTCCCCATCTCTCTCCCCATCTCTCTCCCCATCTCTCTCCCTGTCTCTCTCCCTGTGTCTCTCCCTGTCTCTCTCCCTGTGTCTCTCTCTGTCTCTCTCTGTCTCTCTCTCTGTCTCTCTCCCTGTCTCTCTGTGTGTGTCTCACTCTCCCCGTCTCTCTCCCCATCTCTCTCCCCATCTCTCTCTGTCTCTCTCCCTGTCTCTCTGTGTGTGTCTCACTCTCCCCGTCTCTCTCCCCGTCTCTCTCCCCGTCTCTCTCCCCGTCTCTCTCCCTGTCTCTGTGTGTGTCTCACTCTCCCTGTCTCTCTGCCCGTCTCTCTCCCCGTCTCTCTGCGTGTTTGTAGACGGTGGCCATATTGGAACAGAGACTGACTCTGACGGAGGACAAACTGAAGGAATGTGTGGAGAACCAGCGCAAAATCAATCTGCAGCTCCAAACCAGAAATCAGCCTGATCTCTAACAGCTCAGTTACGCCATTTTCCTCCTTCTCACGTTTTCTGAACCTGCTACTATTTTTTATACAGTGAAAAAAAAACATTCTTAAAAAACATAATGTTCTTCAGATGATTAGCCGCTAGCACTGAGATGTTTACGTGTTTATGGTGGCAGAAGTGATTTTTATACCAGTTCTGTTTTATCACAACGTTTATATTTTTATCTGTTTTACAGTTTTGTGTGTGAACTCTGTGCTGTTTGTGTGTGTTTTTAAATTAAAATTTTGTAAGTCTGGAAACTCTCTTACTTCAGGAAATGTATATAAACTGCATTAATGCTAACTAATGATCATTTTCGTGCAACCAGTTTTCATCATTAGTAAACTGTTAGCTAGCAAGGTAGCTGAGAATGTTGCTAAGGTTGAGCTTTTTTTTTTTATTTTACCAAACAATATTTTAACAACTAATACACACGTTAGCGAGCTGTTTCATATTGGGCTAATTATTATACTGTTAATTATGTTAATTACAAAATTAGCACACCCTAAGTGTTACAACAAAGTTTCTGCAGTTAGCAACATTACAGTATCTCTAATCAGGTTTTTAAACGTTCCTACAACATTAGTGCAACATTTTTAGTTGTAAGAATATTATTAGGAGCAATTAGTATGTTAGTGTGTGTATTTCTGAAGGTAGTCAAATGTGAGTAACGTTCTAAAAACATTGTGAAGCTTTCCCTGATTACAACAGACATTTTTAGAACGTTGCACGTATGTTATTTTCGTAACATAACGGCCGAAACTTCTTAGAAATCCGTTAAATTGTTTGTCTCTGATAACGTTCTCTGTTAGCGAGACGGCAACAAATAGAAAGTTCTTAATTTTATCATCGTACAGACGATCAGACACACTTCAGGGTTCAGTGCGGAGTCAAAGCTGCTGATAAATGAAGAAACATCTCGCATTTAATCTGTTTTCACGTCGTAGTTTAATAAAACAGAGCGACTGCGAGCTGCACATGTGGCCCACGAGGCTGAGAGGAGAACAACAACTCAGACAGGGGTTTTTTTCCCTCCTCTCTCTGGCCTCTTATAGCGATAACATCTGGATACATTTTTCATTTTTCCCTCCTGAATTTGTTCTCTATCTTTGTTTCTGCTCAGCGTCGTGTCGTTAAATTCAGACTCGCGCTCCAGCTCGCTGTCTGTGACTCAGAGTCGAATCAGACTCGTTATTTACTTTATAAACGAGGTAAAGATTTAACAGCTTCACTTTCTTCTGCACGTGGAAGAGACAAACCTTCACTGATTAATCTGTGTGTGTGAGAGAGTGTGTGTGTGTGAGAGAGAGAGTGTGTGTGTGAGAGAGTGTGTGTGTGTGAGAGAGAGAGTGTGTGTGTGTGTGTGTGTGTGTGAGAGAGAGAGTGTGTGTGTGTGTGTGTGTGTGTGTGTGTGTGTGTGTG
>JAKKZJ010000020.1:19935119-19945753 GCA_033441845.1 Pangasius mekongensis
ACTAACACAGGAGTGCACTTAGTTTCGTCCAATCACACGCCACAGCTGAGGTCTGAGCCTCTCATTTCCATTATATTACACTCACGTACATTACTACGCCCACACTACACTCTGACTACTACATTTAATATTCTATTCAATTCAGTTCACTTTTATTTGTATAGCACTTCTAACAGTGGACGTTGTCACAAAGCAGCTTTACAGAAATAAATGGATTCATATTGTAAATATATATACTACCTCCACTACACTACACTACCACTACACCACTTTTTCTGCATTTACTATACAATTACTATACCACCTTTACTATTCTACTACTTACTATACCAAAACTAGTACGCTATACATTACTATATCATATGTACGATAATACATTGTACTACATTTACTACACTACAATATTATTGTACATTTAATTTTGCATAATATACTAGTTACCATACGTTGGTGTAGTGCACTATTACTACACCAAGCATTTATATATATTATACTACATTTATTATTCTGTGTTATTATCCTATTATGCATTTACTACACTATACTACTGCTATACTACATTCACTGTAATTCATTTATTACATCACAACATTATTATACTACTTTCACTGCACCACACTAATACTACTGCTACTATTATACTCCATTATTACACTCTACTACCTTTTTTCTACAGTAAAGTATAGTTTTATTGTATATTAAATCATACTACCTCACATTACATTGCATTATACTACACAAAGTAAAACAGCAGTAGAGCCCATGTGCCTCTCATGGTGGGTCTTTACTGTCCTTCACCCTCTGCTGGTTCAGTAACCGTGTGTGTGTGTGTGTGTGTGTGTGCGTGTGTGTGTGTGTGTGTGTGTGTGTGTGTGTGTGTGTGTGTGTCAGTGACAGAACACACACTCAGACCTCTGTAGTATTAGAGCGCTTATCTATTACTTTACAACACTGACGTTATATACAGATGGTTCTATATTCCATACATAAAAGGCTCTGGTACCATGAGGTTATTATTAATATAATTAATATAAAGTAAAATAACAATTATTAGTCTTTTGTTAAGTAACCATGGCCTTTTTATTTGTTTATTTATTTATTTATTTAAATAACATAACAAGACAATTAAATAAATAAAAACAATAGTTATCGGCTGAGTCTTGGCCGCCATCTGGGTTTTTCTGTTGCTTTGTTAGCTCAACTGAAGCTCATCAGATGTACAGTAGACAAGGAATCTAATCAGTTTATCACTGTAAACCTCAGGAACACAATCTACCCAGAATGCATTGGGTGTTAATGCAATTTCCTGTTCTGATGTGCAAAAAAAAAAAACGAAGCTGTAAGTGTAACCATGATGTTTATCATTGCAACACTTCCACTTCTCCATCTGATGAAATTTTGTGACTTTTTTCTGTTCAATCTTTAGCAAGCAAGACTGCAAGACTAATGGAGAAGTGACATCATTTTCAGAAATAAAAAAAAATAAACATTGAAATCAGTAAAATCTCTATTGTCATCATTTATTCCAGCACTTAATGAAGAAACAAAGGAAAAGAAAATCTCTCTCTCTCTCTCTCTCTCTCTCTTGCTTGAGTTATTGCACTTCATTTCCTGTGTGTGTGTGTGTGTGTGTGTGAGTGTGTGTGGTGTTTGTCTTGCTGATGGATGAATCTTGTCCTGATAATGTAGGATTAGCATTAATTCTCCCAGAGCCCCAGAACACACACTATCCGTGTAAATACTAGTGTTTGGGACATTGTTGTGTAGTGTTTTGGTGGGTTGGGACGTTGCCGTGGAAACATATATAAAATAATCATATAAAATAATCATATAAAATAATCCGATGTAGAGAAGCTCAAACTTATGAATATCCATATTTTTGTGGAAGTGACATCGTTTCCACGGCTTTGTTTGTAGTTTCCCCATTTCCCCTCGGCCCAGTAGAACTCTCCATTTCCCCTCGGTCCAGTAGAACTCTCCATTTCCCCTCGGTCCAGTAGAACTCTCCACTTCCCCTCGGCCCAGTAGAACTCTCCACTTCCCCTCGGCCCAGTAGAACTCTCCACTTCCCCTCGGTTGAGTCCACTTGGCTCACTGGAGACTTCATCTTACCCAGAATGCAGCACAGTCCAATAAAGCTGTTTATAAACAATATAAAAGATAATAAAATATTTCATATTTGAAACATTCTGCTGTTTAATGGTTTGTGTTTTGAGAGCGAGAGAGAGATAAAGGAGAGAGATGATGACTGTAATCCAGCACAAATTCATCACATATGCAAAAGAGGTGAAAACAAAACATTAAAACAATCAGCACTGCTCACGTGAATATTTTAATCCTGCACGAGCCTCTCGCATTACAGTCAGGAGTCAAAAGGCTTTGTGTGATTTTATCTATTGACCTGAAAGTTTGCGTTTAATTAGATAATCTGAAGCTACTGAAATTAACGAGGCATCGTTTGCATAATCATGATATTACAAGATCTGTTTAAACTTAAAACTTTAACGTAAAACTCGGCACGAGGAGTTGATCGCTAGGAGCACACGCTAGCTAGGAAACAAATGAGCGAGAAGAACAGCTCTTAGCCTGTGTGTAGTTCTTCATGACCATGACGAGGGATTCTGACGCAACGAAAACAACAACGTTGTTAAAATAAACTCCCGCTGCCTCTATAGCTGAATAAATGCCGACTGATCAGCGTGTAAACGTGTGTGAATATTTATACAAATAAAACTCTCAGCAGAACCTGATGCACAGCGGGAGAGCAATGTGCTGCAAAATTACCACTTCCTGTTTCCTCTCTAATTAATGAGGAGCTCAGAAACAGATTATTCGGGTCAGTGACCTCCAGCTCGATGCAAATACGACAGGTCTGTCTTATGCCCTGTGTTTAACGTGATAAAATTAGAGAGCTTAAATTATCTTATGACATCAAACACATCATACATGGAGATTGAAGTGGAAAATATTCAGCTTCAAAACTAACAAACAAATAAAATACACACCTTTATAGAGTGACAGGCATATTGTAGTCAAAGGGGGCGGAGCTTAAGTTAAATTTGATCTTTTTACATTGGAATAATCAAATTACCAGATATCAGATATCTTAGTAAAAGGTTTTGTCTTTAGTGTTATGTGCATGTGTGTGTGTGTGTGTGTGTGTGTGTGTGTGTGTGTGTGTGTGTGTGTGCATCCATCTGGTTTCTAACATCAGGTTAAATGACACCATTAAAGCGATGATGTCATCGTGATCAATTACGAGGCAAAACTCTCACAGCGACTGCAGAACACCAGAGAGCAAAATCTCGCCGTTACAAACCAAACCATCAGATCAGGCCATAAAATAACGATGTGATGTCATCACGATCAATACCGACTAAATTCAGCAGAAATGCCACGTTAACAACACGATTATATAAAGTTAAATATTTTATAGGTTTATTAATTTAAAAAAAATCCTTTATACTTATTGTTTTTATACTTTAATTTTTTAACCATAAAAGGTTTATTTATTTATTTATTTTATTGTCAGAAATCACAGAATCACAGGAATTAATTAATAAAATAATTCAATAATTTATTTCATTTCCATTTTTATTATAGTTATTGCTTTTAATTGCAGTATTTACATTTTTTTTGTTACAGCATTGCTTAAAATAAAAATTAAAAACATACTAATTATTGACAATTCCAACTTCATGTTGAACTACGCCCTAAAACGATGATTTAATTTGAATTATTGATTAATATTCATTAAAATGTAAAGTTACATTACGAATGGCCAACGTCTTTGATTAATTAATAAAATCATAATCATTTATTTTATATTCTTATTATGCTGTTTGATTTTATTACAGTAATTATTTTTCATTAGAACAGAACCTTATACATGTTAAAATATATATTATTATAATAAAACTTCTTTTGTTTTACAGTCAGGAATCCCGGCCTCCCGTCCAACTACACCCTAAAAACACCCGATGATGTCATCGATCATCGTGGATTAAAATGCCCCGCTGCAGCCATTTTGCTCTCCTCATTGCGCCTGAGAGATGAAACTCGGCTTTAAAACGATTATTGCGCATAACAGGAGCGTAATAAACATCATCCTAATGAGATCATGTGGACAAAGAGATCAATACACTCTGCTTACTGTGGAATTATGGGTAATAATGTTTTTTTTTCCAGAGAGTGAAATCAGATCTCACTGCTAAAGTGCTTTTCTAAAATCAATACGCTAAAATGGAGGAGGACGAGGAGGAGGAGGACGAGGAGGAGGAGGACGAGGAGGAGGAGGAGGAGGAGGAGGAGGACGACGACGACGAGGAGGAGGAGGACGAGGAGGAGGACGAAGAGGACGAGGAGGACGAGGAGGACGAGGAGGAGGAGGAGGAGGAGGACGAGATCTTCCTCGACATCTGAGCCTCATGTTTTAATCGGTTTTATTCCGAGACGCAGAACACAAAAGAAAGCGTTTCCTTTTTCACTCGCGTTTAATCTGCCGGTTAATCTGGGGTCCGTATATTTTTTTACTCCTTTTTATTCATTTCATTTCATTTAACTACAAGCTGTATTTATATATTCATATATTTATTTAAATTCAAAGTTCTTGCGAGACGCTATATAAATAATAGATAATATAATAAAGTTTACTGTTGTTATGTAAGATAATTATAATAACACAACATAAACACTCTGATTATTACAGCCATAAATCACTGTTTATTTACAGTTTAATTAACAAACGCACTGATTTAAATTCTTCTCTAATGACTGATGATATTAAAGAATCTAATTATTCTGTAGTAACACACACACACACACACACACACACACACACAAACACACACAGCGTCAACAGTAAAGTCCGATTTAAAGTCAACAATCCTGAGTGACAGACTCAAGGGGGTGGAGCTTAAGATAAATTTGAATCAGCCAATCACAAACAGTTGCTATCTGATGTTACATAACTAGCAATCCAGCTAACTGTAGCTAAACTAAAGACGTGTTTGTCACATGAGCAGGTCTGTGATTGGCTGATCAAATCTCACCTAGGCTCCGCCTTTCATGCGGAAAAACCAGGAAGTGGAACGCTAACAAGAGTGTGCAAATATAACGTTATTACTCATGTTTTCATTATACTCTTAGAAAAAAAATCAAATGAAGGGTTCTTGGGTTGTTCCTCCGAGTAAACCCTGGGGTTCTATATAGAGCCCTACAACAGAGTGGTTCCTTATCAGACAGATCCAAACTAGAACCATTTTAGGAGTTTATTGAAGAACCCATTGAAGAATCTATGGAGGGGCCCATTGGAGAACCCAGTGAATAACCAATCAAAGAGCGTACTAAAGAAAACATTGAGGAACCAATTAAAGAACCAATTAAAGAACCCAATGAAAAATTCACTGAAGAACTCAATGTACAACCTATTGTAGGACCCAGAACCCACTGAACAATCTAGTTAAGGATCCACTGAAGAACTTATTGAAGAAGCCAACAAAAAACCCAACAAAGGAACCATTAAAGAACTCAACCGAAGAACTTGTTAGACAACCCAATGAAGAACCCCTTGAAAAATCCATTAAAGAACCATGACTGAAGAACTTATTGAAGAATCCATGAAAGGACTCAATTCAGAACCCAGTGAATAACCAATTAAAGGAATCATTGAGGAACAAATTAAAGAACCCAATGAAGGACCAACTGAAGAACTTATTGAACCCAATATATATACCCTTATATAGAACCCAATGAAGAATGCTTTAAAAAAAATCCATTAAAGAACCATGACTGAAGAACTTATTGAAGAACCCAGTGAACAAGAACCCAAAAGGAACCATTGAGGAACAAATTAAAGAACCAATTAAAGAACCCAATGAAGGACCAACTGAAGAACTTATTAGACAACCCAGTGAAGAAGAACCCATTCCTCTCACAGTGCAGTATAAACAGGCTCTGTGTGTGTGTGTGTGTGTGTGTGTGTGTGTGTGTGTGTGTGTGTGTGTGTGTGTGACATTAAAGCGTTTGAGCTGTAGGACGTCGGTGTAAAGGAGACGGTGTGTGTACAGTGTGTCACGCATCACCTCGATTAGAACCTCGCCTCCACACTCGCAGGTTCTGTGTGCTGGTGGAGGAACCGGACGGAGCAAAGAACGATGAGTCACGGAGTGTTTTTCTCCTGACAGCAGCTCCTGATTACAGGGTTATAAAACACTCACTTCCTCCAGCACTGTCACCATCACGACACTAAACACACACTCACACTCACACACACACTCACACACACACACACACACACACACACACACACACACACACACACACACACACTTCCTAAATAAAACACAGGATTTATAACATTCACACACAGGAAAAGTGTCTGTATTAAACGCAGTGTTAGTGTTAGCATCCTGACTGATACTGATACTGATACTGATATGGAGCAGTGATGTGTTCAGCCCGAGTGTGTGTTTATTACGTTCTAACAACACACCACAGACGTCACGTCACGTCTCATCACGTCACGTCACGTCACGTACTCAAAGCTCACGCTCAGTGTTGTACTCGTGTTCCAGATTAAAGTGTCACACTCAGAGTTCAGCACTCAGTGACGACTTAACACTGAATTTACACACTTCAGTATTCAGACCTCAGACAAAACTGCAGATTTTCAGAAGTTAGGTGTGAGTTACGCACCTGTGGGCGGGGCTTGTCTAAAGCAGGGGCGTGTCTCAGTTACGCCGGATTCTGATCTTGAGCTTAAGCGCATGTTTCTTGCGTGATTTCGGCTCGAGTGAGGAGCAGCGTTAAGTCCAGCGCCGCCTGACAGTTTGATGGAACCACAACACGTCACGCTGAAGTTTATGCTTTCGCTGTAAACACACTCACACACACTGTTTAAGGCCAATATTAAATACACACATATCACACACACATATTCATTAATGAATAATATCCTCACACTGTAACGTCAGGAGGAGACGCGTCTTAATCAGAGACAGGACTTATCTCAAGGAGAGAATTATTTATGGATAAAGTGATGACTGGAGTTAAAGGTTCTCTGTAAGCGTAGCGCTAGGTCAGATTATCCTTCACACCGTGCGCGCGTTTACTTTACAGGATAGAATTAACACAAACACTGACTTTATTTTATTAATTCAACAAATCAACATCGAGAATTAAAATGACGATAAAGTCTCCTACATTTCACACACGCATTACGATTTCATCACCTCGATTTAGTGTCCTGTGGCTTCGTTAAGATGTTGGGCATGAAAAGATGGCAGCACACACACACACACACACACACACACACAGAGTGAGAGAAAGAGAGAAGTTGCTCTTAAAAAATGTAAATTTGGTTTAAGGATAAAAATGGTGGTGTGTTTTTACTGCTAATGTGTATATGTGTGTTTGTGTGTGTGTGTGTGTGTAGGAGGAAAAAGCAGGTCAGCGACAACAACATGTCTGTAGGAGTGAGACAGTTCTGTGTGTGTGTGTGTGTGTGTGTGTGTGTGTGTGTGTGTGTGTGTGTATGAGTCACCAGCTGAGTCTTTATATAACTTCATCTCTTTACACTTCACGTCTCACACACTGGAAGGATTTTTCAGGTCATTATAATTAAACGCTGCAAAATATTTACATTCTCATTCATTTAAAAATAGGTTTAAATTTTAAATTCTACGTGATGATGCTGAAAGAATAAACGTTCTCTTATTTCCAGATATTTTGTCTCCATAACATTATCAGAGATAGATGATGAATAAATTGTGCGTGTTTTTGTGTTTAAAATGTGTGTTTGTGTGTGTGTTTACATTGTGTGTGTTTGTATGCTTAAATTGTGCGTGCATTTAAATTGTGTGTGTGTTTGTGTGTTTAAATTATGTGTGTGATTAAATTACGTTTGTGTTTAAACTGTGTGTGTGTGTCTGTGTGTGTGTGTGTGTGTGTGTGTGTGTGTGTATGTTTAAATTATGTGTGTGTGTTTAAATTACGTTTGTGTGTTTAAGCTGTGTGTGTGTGTCTGTGTGTGTGTGTGTGTATGTTTAAATTATGTGTGTGTGTTTAAATTACGTTTGTGTGTTTAAGCTGTGTGTGTGTGTCTGTGTGTGTGTGTGTGTATGTTTAAATTATGTGTGTGTGTTTAAATTACGTTTGTGTGTTTAAGCTGTGTGTGTGTGTCTGTGTGTGTGTGTGTGTATGTTTAAATTATGTGTGTGTGTTTAAATTACGTTTGTGTGTTTAAGCTGTGTGTGTGTGAGACTACCGGCTGTACAGAGCCTCAGTATGAGTGGCATATGTGTGTGTCTGTGTGTGTGTGTGTGTGTGTGTGTGTGTGTGATCGAGAGAGCATATAAAACAGTGAATGACTCACGCACCTCGTGTCATGGCCGTGCCATTCCGTGACCCTCCTTCATTCATTTCCAGTCTCAGCCAATCACGATGCTTCATCCAGTCCACAGCCACGCCCCCCTCCCTTTTCTCTTCATTGATTTCTCTTCATCAGATGTACACAAGGTGGTTTTTTTGGTCCATACCCTGGTGTGATTAGTGCGTTCACACCTCAAACGAGCCAAACAGAACGTGAAAATACACCAGGGTCACTTTTCACACTGATTAAACACTGCACATGTGAAAATGCCCTTTAAGTGTTTTTTTATTTTACTTGTAAAATAAAATAAAATAAAATAAAACAATCCTGAAATGTCCCTCAGTAAATCTCTGAAACGCAATATTGTCATGCACTGAATCTCACTTGTTTCTTAATTTTAAATTTCTTAATTTTTCTGGCCCTGAAATAAGCTCCGCCCCCAAGCAGAAGCAGAGCTGATCAGCAACCTGTTTAATAGGAAATGTACGAGGCACATGTAGCATCAGGAGAGGAGGTGGAGTCAGTCAGAGGAAAGGAGACGGTTTATCAGTGCTTTCCCTGAACATTTTATTTACAAACTTCTTTAAAACACACAGTAAGCTTGCTAACGTAGCAGGCTAATGAATGACTCCGACTCAGGAAAAATCTGAGGTGTGAAATACATGCAGGTGATTTTAATAATCTGAATGTGAAGCTCACTGAAGCAGCCGCGTAACCCGACTCTGAATACCAGGAACTTTCCTAACGTAAACACTGCCGTAACCGTCAGCCTCACCTCGCCTCCTCGTCCTGAACGCTGATGATATTGTGTCCACTTTAAACGCTGAGTGAGAGCCGTAATTAATCCAGGTGCTGATGACTGACGTTACGAGTTTATCTTTATGTTTCCTGTCACAAGGAGTCAAGTATGATGTAATAAATATAATTCTAATAAATGACTATAATGCATTTATTTCACTCCTGATAGTTTGGGTTCCTGATGAGCCGTAATTAAATCTGGGATCGGAAAAAGAAAAAGAAATTTTAATGGAAGTGTTTATAGAGCAGTTCGAGGAACCTGGAGCTTTTTATCGTCATTATTACGCGTTACAAATAAAGAGAAATTTAAAGAGCAAATTTCCTGTAAAGATCTGAATCATCTTACAAAGAAGGAGATTAGAGAAGAGAGGACTGTTCAGGGATTTCCCAACACCAGCGCGATAATAAATGTGAAATTGAAACCTCTGTGCCAGGATTGAGATCATCACCACCAGCTGAACTCCATAATTGGTGCCTCCACACATGGACGAATACACACTGTACCTACGCTTTATCATTACATTACCGCTAATCAAAAATTACTACGTTCTGCTCACGTCTTCAATCCGGGATTCGGCTCGTGCACAAAACACACACGTTTTTTTTTTAAAGTGATAGAACTTTGTTGTTTTTGGTCACAGTGACAATAATTCATCCAGCGAGTTACAAGTTCTAAGCAACACACCGCCGATCTCAACTCACGAGGAGAGATTTGTAAAGTTAACGTGTCCTAACCTCCGACGTTACTGTAAAATAAACAATAATAAACACTGCTTTTAGTTTAAAGTCAGAAATGATTAAATATTAGGAATAGTACAGAAATATTCCCGATTATAATCCGATGTGATTGTTACAGTTTCATGAAGTTGCTGGTTGCTCTTGAATAAATCAGGGTCTTTGTGTGAGAACGTTCCGGAGCGCCTGTACAGGAGACAAATCGAGAAGAGAAACTTCTGGAAGGAAAAGTGGGCGGAGTCACTGGTCAGCGTGATTCCTGAATAAATATAAACAAAATGTGAATAAAGTTTCTGTCTATTTATTCCTTTATTACTGTTTTATCTTTCCGCCTCACAAAACCATAAAGATTCAGATTTTATTCAGGAAATAAAATTAAAATAAACTCTCTCTCTCTCTCTCTCTACCTCTCTCTCTTTCTCTCCCTCTCTCTCCACCTCCCTGCCTCTCTCTCTCTCTCTACCTCTCTCTCTCTCTCTCTTTCTCTCCCTCTCTCTCCACCTCCCTGCCTCTCTCTCTCTCTCTACCTCTCTCTCTCTCTCTCTCTTTCTCTCCCTCTCTCTCCACCTCCCTGCCTCTCTCTCTCTCTCCCTCCCTCTCTCTCTCTCTCTCTCTCTCTCTGTCTCTCTCTCTCTTTCTCTCCACCTCCCTGCCTCTCTCTCTCTCTCTCTACCTCTCTCTCTTTCTCTCCCTCTCTCTCCACCTCCCTGCCTCTCTCTCTCTCTCTACC
>JAKKZJ010000021.1:1935-17241 GCA_033441845.1 Pangasius mekongensis
GCAAGTGTTGAGGATGCAGAAGATAGGGATAGGTGGAGTGTGATGATTCGCTGTGGCGACCCCTGAAGGGAAAAGCCGACTTCTCTTGAGTATATCTAAGAATCAAATGAGAGAAGGCAAATACTCCTAATGAGATTCATCTTTTCTCTCACACCTGCCCAGCCTTAGACTCACGTGATGGTAGGAAGGATGGGTAGGTGAGCAGAAATATGCCCAAACAGGCATAGGGGGTTGACTTGCACAGTCTAGTGGCTCGCCCGCACTCCACTCTCCTTCACATTCACACCTACACAAACTTGATCTTAGCTCTAGACCTAACACTTAACCCTAACCTTAACCTTAAGACTTAAAGCTTAACCCTAACCCTAACCCTACAATCCTAGCCCTAATCCTAACACCTAACCCTCACCTTAAGTCTTAGGCCTCAACCTTGAATCTTAGCCTTAAACCTAACATCTAACCCTAATCTTAACCTTATTTAAGACCTAAAATCTTAGCCCTAGACTTAAACCTAAATCTAAGCCTAAACCTTTGACTAAACCTAACCTTTATGGCAATCCTAAACTGAAGCCTCATCATAATGGTGCACAGCTTGCCATGTAATAACCTGGACTGGCAATCCAACCAAAAATTCCAGCAATTTTGGGGTTGCATGGCCCTTTTGGTGCATGATCTCCAGGGGTCCTCCCAGTAGAAGCTTGTTGGCCTGCATCGGGGTCATCCGCTGGGACTAACGGACTCCACCCACCTCGCTTGGCATCAAACTTTGCTAGAGTGGCTTGGGTAACCTTGCAGTGTTAACAAAGAGCCACTGGAAGAGAGGTGAGTTTCTCAACTGCACCCAAATGTAGGAATCATTAACCACAGCAGGTGTTACCTGTTTTAAATAAATAAATAAAATCTATTAACAGGTAATGTTTAATATCTGCCATATTTAAGCCATGGTTACTTTATTATAAGGGAAGTTTTATTAGGAAAAGCATATCCAAAGCTGAATAAAAATGATAGTAACATAAATAATTATCTAAGTTATAAATAAATAAATAAACAAACACGATCCAGTTGGACATGGGAAACCTGTGGCTGGCCACCTCAGACGAGGGTGTACATTGTTTGGCTGAATCACCTGACGACTCTGAGGTACACTACTGATGACGTGTCCTAAAATATCTTAATTAGTCAGATGCACCTAAAAAAAGCATAATACTAAAAAAAACAAACACCATCACTTACACTTCAGCCAAATGCTAGAGACAAAACAGCTTTGTGTATACCTAAAAATCAAAAGACCAAAGGCAAATAGTCCTAACAAACTCAAACTCAAACTCTAACCCTAACCTGCTCAGTCTAGTGGCTCTCCCCTACTCTGCTCTCCTTCCCATAACACTCCTAAACTAATCAATGTTGATAATAAAGCATAAAATCCAACCAAAGACCACCAGTAGCAACTGCCAAGACACAATATCTATCAGAACTATAGCAAAGCTTAAGAGGTGCTGGCCCGTGTACTGTCCTTGGCTCCCTAAACAACCATGCAGTTTTCAGACTGTGATGGTGGGGATGGGAAGGGGTGGGTCCATTGTAAATAAAAAAAAAAAAACCCTAATCTAAGACTAAACCTAACCCTCACAAAAACGTTTTAGTAGTTTTTCATGCTTGCAAGCATGCAACTTGCTGAGTGAAATTAGTGGTCATGACCATAGCCAGTGGGGGTCACTATTTACTCACCATAATGATGCAGAGCTTGCCCTTTAATCGGAAAAACTATCGGAAAAACTCAGTCATTTGGGGGTTGTATGGTCCTTTTAGTGGTGTGATCTCCAGGTGGTCCACCCAGTAGAAGTTGTTGGCCTGCATCAGGGTCATCTGCTGGGAAGAACGGCCTAATAAAGGGGTGCTAACAAAGAGCCACTGGCAGAGAGATGAGCTTCTCACCTACACCTAGAAATCATTAAACACAGCAGGTGATAAATAAAAATGTATATTTAATTTTAATATTTAATATTAACATGTAATGTTTGATATTTAGTAGTTCATATGTTTAAAGCATTGTTGCCCCATTAGAGGGCAAGCGCAGTAAAACATAACCTTGTGGGAATTTTATCAAGCAAAGTGGACCAGGGCTGAATAAATATGCTAGGGACACAAATAATTAAGTAAATAAATAATTAAATAACTTAATAGACAAACATCATCTAATTGGATTGTAGATAGATCATCATCTACACTGACTTGGTGTTGATATGTGTTGAACTGCAGGGAGTCCAATGATGAGCAAACTTGAGATAGGCAAGAACCCATCTCTCCAGGGTCTTCATCATTTGTGAACTGGTCTATTGTCACTGAAAGCTGTTGGGCATGGTTTCTTTGTAACTGGGACCAGACAAGATGTTTTCCAGAGTGCAGCCTTGACCTTTCCTCAGGCTTAGGTTAAAGAGTCGCTGTAATACACTGTAGCAGAACTGATCTGCGCAGGCCTTTAGAACCCTGAGAGTAATGCCATTTGGTCCTGTTGCTCTGATGGAGTCTTTTCACCTGGTCCACAGTAACAGTTTTCCCAGGGGAAGCACATTGAACCTCCTGTCTGTGTATGCTCTTGGTGTTTGTGCAGGATGTATGTGATAATATGTGACATGGTTGAGTATGTGGGGGAGGGACAGAGGTCAACCCATTGTTGAACCAGTTGAAGAACTTGTTCCGCTTATTGTCCCAATCTGTGCTTCCCTCAATTTGCTCGTTGCTGTTTTTAAGCCAATGATTAGCTTCATACCACTCTACACATCTGTGGTATTATTCTGCTGCACCTTCACCTCCAGTTTCTGGTTGAAGGAGTCCTTGAACTCCCTTATCTTCACTTTTAGTTCTCTAACAATAGCTAGTATCCAATAACTAACAAAAGAAATATGTCTCCAAATAATGAATATTGTTAATGTTAAAATGTTTGACCAGTATTGGCTCCATTACATAATAACGAAATGAACAATAATGAAATTTCCCAGAGATGTTGTAGTGAGTGTTCTGTTATTATTCAGTCTAGCCAATCACAGTGAGATTTTCCAAGTTGTTCAATTTCAAATCATATAACATTGATAACATCACTAACAACAACAACGACGACAACAACAACTTACTGGGGTGACAGTGGACTCCCCTGGCCAGTCTTAGCTATGCATCTCGTCCATATGATTCAATTTAGAACTAATCATGTATAACCTGCATATTAAATTTTTCTTATTTGGATATTACTTACACTATATGTATTTTATAGTTTCTGTATTTTAAATCACGTATTTGAAGAATAAATGAAGAAACCCCTAATTTTGTTCATCAGTCAACACACTGAAAGCTCAGTTCCAACTTTGAACTAGGGACGGAAGCTCAATCTGACAATCCGGGGAGGTGCCGATACAATCTGGCAACCATGGACCAAAAAAAAAAACCCCATAAAACTCCAATCTGGCAACCCGGCTGCCGGCTGTATTAGCAGTTGCGCTTCGCACACGCTTTTCAGGGTTCTGTTCCCAAACTGGGATATTAGTCGATGGATAATTGTGATAAAAATATTATAAAATGACCGATTACGGAGAGGAACAGCGGAATGAGCTGGAGGCGATTCAGTCCATTTATCCCGATTCATTCACAGGTTGGAAATGTTAGCATTGTAATGTTAGCATGCTAAGCTATCACAGTCACACGGGAACTGTTTTCTAAGTTAGTGAACTAAGCATGGGAATATGAACAGGCCTGAACATTAAATACATCCAATACATTAGACAAAATACAGTACAAAATAAAACATTAAGACAATCAGACCTTTACACTTTGCTGTATTTTACTGTATAAATTATCTCAAGCTAGCTAACTACATTACAGTAGATTTAAATGCTGGCTCACAGGTTTCCAACCCTGGTCCTGGAGAACCCAGGAGAACCCGCTGCACAGTTTAGTGTGTTTCTGCGATAACACACCTGATTCAACTAGTCAGCTAATTAACATCATTTTCTGAGTTGAATCAGGTGCGTTAGTGCAGGAAAACACTAAAATGTGCAATAATGAGAGAATAATAATAATAAAATAATAGTATACAGTATATTATAATTGCTTATCTTTAGTGTTAACAATATTATACAGATTTAGTCTCAGTAATAAGCTAAAATCAGGAAGATGCTGGAATGAGTATAAAATCATATCATGTTAAAGTCAGGAAATTGCTGGAATGAGTTTGTAAATAAGAACATACATTTCTCATATTTTTAAACTTTTTTTTTTTTTTTTTAATAATCTCACTTCTACAGTTCTGTGTGAAGATCCGATAAGTTTCACCATCACAGTTTCCTCTGATGCTGGAGAGAATGATGAGAGTAAGTTATCTAAATGTCTACATTACATTAAAACATTTCACGCAACTACATTACAGTAAATACTCTTTCCGTCTCACAGTGGTACAGGTGACACTGAAGTTCACCTATGTGGAGAATTACCCAGATGAAGTGCCGCTGTGGGAGATTCAGTCACAAGAAAACTTGGAGGACAGGGACACCGAGGACATCCTGTCTCTGTTACAGCAGCAGGTCTGTGATGACGTCAGTCTTAATAGAGAGGGACACACTCCCGGAGTGTGGTGTCACACTGCAGTGGTTTGTGGGAAATCTATTATTGTTCTGAGAACAGACAGCAAACATTACTGCACGTGTTACTGATGATTCAACTCCAGTTTCTGTTCACAATCAGGGTCCCTGTAAAGATTGAGGTTAGAAAAAGGAAAATCTACAAGGTCTCAGAGGTACTCTCTCTCTGTGGGGACAGGGAGACACTGAACAACTTCACAATAACTGAAAACCAAAATAATTTAAATTTGTTTTGGGAAGCTTTCGGGACGACAACATATAAAGTAACAGGTGAATGAATGTTAGTTTGCAGTAAGGAAGGTGGGACATTTTTAGCTTGCTAAAATTTTCTAAGATGTGGTTGGTGGGTCACCATATCAGTCAGCTGTGGACATTCAAATGTCACAATCTCCTGCATTTCCCATGAGAACAGTAAGCTCCACAGGAAAATCTGCACCACCCTGTTGCGATCAACGATGCTGCAATTTTTAAAAAGAGCTGAGTTAAGAAATGTGAATAAAAATACACAATTAAGTTTAAGCTGTGTACATTAAGTAAACTACACTGGTTTATCAAGTCAGTGTGTGTTGAGTGACAGAGTGGCTAGATTAGGTGGCTAAGTTAGTTAACTGTTAATTTACACTATATTGCCACAAACTTGCACCCCAGGCCTCCTCGCCCAACATCAGCGCCTGACCTCACTAATGCTCTTGTAGCTGAATGAACACAAATCCCCACAGCCACGCTCCAACATCTAGTGGAAAGCTAGTGTATCTGGTTATGGAAAGTGCTCTTTCAAGCTCTGTCGGTTATGTCTTCCATGAGTAGGCTAGTAATGCTTAGTCATATCATTAGTTGCATATTAATTGTTTGACAGATGTTAAAGGCATAACTGTTATATTAGTGAATTTGTATCAACTAATCCCTGAACAAATCCTGATGTGGTTAAGTTAGACTCACTGCATGTAAAAAGTGAGCGTATGGGTAATGCACAGAAGTAACTGTGTTAAAAGCAGAGAGAAAAGAGCAGGATATTCCGTACATTAGAGCAACACTACAGGAAAGTATTGCGTTCAATACTCCATAAAATTGTCATTTCAAAAATAAATATCAGTTGAGAGTGTGTGTCAAACTTTGCACATGCTAAAATGGTGTGCTTTTATTGTAGCATATAGAGTAGTACAGACTAGTATATCTTATTGGATTATACTGGATTAAATTGACTAATTTTATTCTAATTTACTTGACACGTGCAACATGTATTATTTACAAACACACGTAAACGTTTGAGTATAATTGCGTTGGGTGTTCAGACAATACAGTATTGTTATTGCTGTCTGTGTAATGGTGATGTTTTTGTCAGTGCTCATG
Source organism: Pangasius mekongensis (assembly GCA_033441845.1). Classification (NCBI taxonomy): domain Eukaryota; kingdom Metazoa; phylum Chordata; class Actinopteri; order Siluriformes; family Pangasiidae; genus Pangasius; species Pangasius mekongensis. Next base: position 7,914 of record JAKKZJ010000021.1, read on the forward strand.
CTTATTTAGTAATAATTATATGAAATCTATAGTCAGTATAATCCATAAGCATCTGACTGTTGATCTTATAGTAATACAAGAAATTAAACTGAGAAAAGAAATATAACAGTATTGTAAACAAAAGAAACAAGATCTGGGACAGTCAGATTTTTTTTTTTGTCTGTGTGTACAGGCAGAGGAGAACCTGGGCATGGTGATGATCTTCACACTGGTGACAGCTGTGCAGGAGAAACTGAATGAAGTCATAGATCAGATGAAGATCAGAAGAGAAGAAGAAAAGAAGAGAAAAGAAAGAGAGGCTGAAGAGGCCGAGAAGGTAACACACACACACACAGAGTACAAGGTAGCAGGGATTTTTATTGTCTGTGTTTAAAATGACATTTAAAGCCTGACTTGAGTGAACTTTACATCCTCACTAAAACCTTGTTACACAGCAGTGATCATCACTGAAATGCCTCACACACTTCATAATGAGCACACATTGGTTGAGCATAATGCTAATTTAAGTTAGCTGTACCTTCATTCTACATTGAGGCAAAATAAAATGATAAATGTCAAAAGTCACAGCACATGCCAAATGTTGTCTTTCTTTCTTTTGGAATAAAAGCAGAGAGATTGCATCCATTTTGCTATATGTTCTCTGCAGAAAGCATTTCAGGGAACTGTAGTTACGATTGAGAACTTCCTGGCATGGAAGGCACGGTTTGAGCGAGAGATGGCTGAGCTGAAGAGGAAAAAACAGAAAGAGGATGAGCAGGCGGGAAAAAACAAACTCACTGGTAAGTGAGTGATGATAATCAGGACAGACATGTAAAGAATAAACACTGTGTTTGGTGCAGGACCCGTGTTTTATTCCTCCTACACCACAGCAAATTGCCAGTGATTACAAATTTTTTAATTCCATTTTTAAGAATAACAAATTTTAATTAAAATATACTTACATTTAATATTGTGGAATGTTATGTTAGTTTGTGTTGTCACTTACGTTATAGGAGCTATAAACAGTTGTTCCCTCACCAGCCTCTCTTTGTTCTCTCTCTGTCTCTCGAATTTAATAAGACAAAAAAAAAAAACCCACAGCTTGTTACGCATGTTACTGAGAAACCACCAGGAAACATAAACTCCTCTGTGCTGAAGATATCGGAAAATTTAAAGTTACAGCTTTAGCTCTGACTGTGACAAAGTGCTGACACTGGAGACTCCTTCCATAAATGTTAAATAATCCATATCAATGATTACACACGTTTTACTGCTGTACACGTCCCTGTGAATGACCTGTTACTATAGAAATGATAACGTATTAGAAACAGCGCATTAATATAAACCTGTGATTTGCAGCTGCACTCCTGTCAGAGCTGCTATTATAGAAAATTAATCAATACGTTCTGACCAATCACAATCCAGAATTCAGCAGCAGCGTGGTGTAACTATGATACTCGGCACACACATTACCAATATCTAAATGCCACTTACCATTCAGAGTGGAAAGGATTGCAGGTATCCAATAATTCTCTTCACTGGTTTAATAAAACAATGTATTGTGCAGTTAATGTGACATTTAATATCAACACACAGATTTTATATTGTCTCTCTGATACATTCTTTGTGTTGGATCATAAAGAATAATCATAAGTTTTTTTTTGTTAATTTTATCATCACAGGAAAGCAGCTGTTTGAAAGAGACCGGAACCTGGACACGTCGGATATTCAGTTCTTGGAGGACGGTGAGGAGTTTTACATTTATGGCATTTGGCATACGCCTTTAGCTAGAGCAACTTACAGACATGCTATGAAGTCTCTATCAGTAAACCTGCCATGATACTTTTTCATTTAGTCAAGGACTAAGAGCACTAATCAGTCTAAAAAACCCTCTTGGGAAAGTTACCATAGTATGAAAAACACAAGACAACATAAGAATTGTGTGGTTTTTTTGTTTGTTTTATTTTTAATTACAAAGTGCTAATTTAAGTTAAAATTAATATTGTAAATGCTTTTATTGTTCGTTTAAAATAAAATATCATGTTTTAAATAATAAATGTTATTATGCATGCCAGTATCATGATATTCAGTGTCTTATGGTCTTTGCTTACAACTTCACATTTTAAAACATATTTATTTAAAGTGATAGTTCAGTGAAAATGTGAGAAGTGTTTTCAGTTTGTAAAGTTTGTTTATTTTGCTTAGCACTAGAGCTACAATGCTAACATAGCCAATAAGTAATTATAAATAAGTCACCTAAAATGTAATGAGTAAAGTTCCACCTTAATGCACAGTTCATAAGTAATGTCACACAGACATGCTGAGGTGGTTTAGCACACAGTGGCTGAAATGTTATTCAAATACTGAATATTATTCAATATTGATATTTTAAATAATACTTTTGCCTGAAATCGTAATAATAAACTGTTTTTGTCTTTTTTAGTTGGAAACAGCGTAGAAGTGGACGAGTCTTTATTCCAGGACATGGACGATTTGGAGCTGGATGAAGACGATCCTGATTTTGACCCCCTGGATTTGGGCAGTGATGATGACGATTAATGTTTAATCAATTAATAAACTTTTGCAGTAAAAGTGAAAATTTGGTTTTGGAATGGCCCCTTTTGGTGAGATGGCCAGGTGCCCACATACTTTTGAACATATAGTGTAGGATTTGCATATTATGCAAATTAAATTAAAAAAAAATCTAAGTGGGTGAAGCTAAACAGTTATTAAGGCAGGGGTTTATTTTTTATTTTTTTGGGGACAGCCAAAATGTAAAAAAAAAAAAAAAAAAAAAAAAAAAAAAAAAAACACAACTTTGCTATAGTGCCACTACTGGGCCAATCAGGCTCATCTCTCTTGCCTAAGTGGTGACAGGGAGTACTACTAACTGACCAAGTTTCATGTCTGTTCCACCACAGTCTGGTCTGCACAATCAATCTGAGTGGAGAAAAAGCCAAAAGAAAAATCTTATTGAGAACAAGAGGGTTCCAAGCATTATGTGCTTGGCCCTCTAATAGTATTTTGAAAAAGCAATAGTAAAAACAACTCAAAAGTAAAAACTACTATAGTACTAAGGTAAAAAAAATTAAAATCGTTTATTATATAAAGTAAAGACATTACATTCACTCACTCGAAAACACACACTCACATGTTCAGCATGTTCATTTTGACATTGTGCAGAAGCATCAGGGAATTCTTTCAGCATGAAATGATCTTGAGTTCATAACACGCTCCTGAAACATGAGAAAAATATAACTACGTTTGTGTGAAATGTGTGTAAATGTAGGTAAAGTTTGTACATCGTGTTACACAGTCAAGTGTGAAAGTGTGGGGCCTGAGCAAGAACTGTTTTTAATACATCATTTAGTAAACATCCCTTCAACATTTATACAAAAGGATGTACACGAAATTCATGAACAACCTACACCTCATAATTATTCCAAATTGAATTAACTGCGATATGAACTTGCTGTTGCTGTTACTCGGTAGTAGTATTTATTGTAAGAAAACTGACCATGTGAGAGAAGTTGTGTTTCTGATTCAAATAAAGCCTAGGGTGTGTTTTGGGTCTGAAATTTTGTTTTGCACATGAGCACAAGACCAACAGGAGTGTAAAACTGCATCATTATCATTGATCTGAAAGCAGCAGATCCAGTGTCAATTTTAGATTCGCAAAATCAATTATAATCAATTATATTAATAATTAATACAATTCATGTTTTTTTTTTAGAAGAAGAATAATTCACTACAGCCAGATTCTGTAAATTAAACCATCATTAAATCATCCATCAGTCTTTTTAATAAAGGTTTATTTTAATTAAAAAAAAAAAAAAAGATTACAAGATTAATTCCGAGCTTTCATTTATCCTCTCAGGCTGACTGACTAAATGTTTACAAGGACTCACACAGTGTTAATTACATTTACTCCTAAAATCATTCACGCCTGTTGCTCTCAGCCAATCACAACACAATGTACTGCTCTTGGCCAATCAGAAGACACTGTACTGTTCTGGGCTAATCAGTTTAATTTTGTTTTCGAATCACTAAGGACTGAACTGTTTTACCTGTTTCTCCTCTTCAGACAGCACTCCTTCCACCACCACCACTTGGTACTGCTGGTGTTTGAGGTGGGCCTGGAATTTTCGCAGGCGATTAAATTGGTTGGAGCTTGTGTTTGGACTTAGAAGTTTCCTCATTTCAGCTGGAGAGCAGCCTGGATCAAATAACAACACACAAATACTTCCGTTCCTCCTCTCTTCCAAACCAACTATGGAGCGGCTGTGACCTGTACATAAACACACACAGCAATAACCTCATACAGAGGGGTGTTACAGGGTGATGTAGTGTGTGATACAGTAGTATGTGGATTGGGACAAGGTCCGGGACAGACCAAAGCACCACAGAGGGGTGTTACAGGGTGATGTAGGGCACCTTGATGTTGGAGGTAGATCGGTGGCAGGTTTGTCTTCACTACTCTGGGTGGAACTCTGGCACCTGTGCTGGATGGGAGGGAGAAATAATTCTTCACCCACTGGAACAGTCGTGGGTGTGTGCCACCTGGACCAGTGGGCTGGTGGAAGTCTACGATGCGTGCCCTGAGGGGAGAGAGAGCAAAGGCATTTACTGCCAAAAATAAATCAGCTTAAAAAACACAGAATATTTGGAAGCATATCATAATATGCAATAAATGTATTTTATTATTTTTATACTGATTCCAAGAACATATTTAAAGTTAAAGCATTTGTTAAAGTTCAGATAAACTGTCTCTAAATCCTCATCTTTAACTTTGAACAGTCAAGGCTGGGAAAGTTAGCAGATAGGGCTAACACTGCTTACAGTAACTATAACTCTGTATAGTGTACACTTATTACTTACAGTATGTGTACTCTCTCACACACACACACACACACACACACACACACAAACACACACCTCAGTTGGAGGGAGGTAAGTACGGCATAGATCTCTGTGGCCCCTATCCAGGCACGAGTGCCCTTCAGTCTCCCATTGAATTGAGATGCACCCTGGGGATCGATGCCCTCTGCCCATGCTGCCTCGATCAGAGCCTGCACCCGTGGGATGCTGGGAAATGAGTCTGAAGCACAAGTTTAGAAGTACAGGAAGAAGTTCAGATGTGTACAGCAGCTTCTTCTAGATGTGATGATTATCAAGACTGAGCTTTAATAATGAATTTTAATTTCACACAGAATTGTGGGACTGAAGTGCTGTTGACTGTGAATAGGACTTTTCACAGACAGCGTTTAGTCTCTTTGAATGGAGGCTTGGTGTGTTCTTCCTTTCAAAGTGGTTCTTTAGGCAGGTGAGAACACAGCAATCACACTCGGGTCTGAGACCGAGGTGATTTCGTGCCACTTCCAACTGAACGCTAGCGCAGTTTGATTGCACTGAGAAAGTGATTTTCCTCGTAATTGACTTACAACAGGAAGTGAACCAAACATGCCATGTGTTTTGGGTTGCAGCATTTTATTATTTTTTTTGTAGATGTGAGCTGCCAAACTGAGCCAAGGACAGAGCTGTAGTGCTGCAGAAATGCCACCTGTTCTGGAGATTTGGGATGATGGAACAAAAAACAAACAAACAAAAAAAAAAAACAAAGAATATAAAAGCTGGACACGACACACAAAACGTTTCAACCAATTATTTATATAATTACCTAGTTATTTACTTAGTGCCTGCTCCGTGTTCTCCATGCCCAGGTGATTTTTGTGATTTCTTCACTCACTTTTTTCTTTTACAAGGACGTTTTCACCCCTACACGCTCCTCATACAACACTTTTATGCTTTTTGGCTCATTTAGTTATGTAAAGCAAAAGGAATATAACCAAAGGAACAAATTCCATTTTTATTCAGACTCGATACACAGACTGATGAGAGTGAAAACATACTTAAGTGTCCCTGATGATAATAATAATAATAATAATAATAATAATAATAATGTGTTATATTTAAACACGATGTACAGTAAAATTATCAGCGCACACATAACACTGAAAAAAGTGTGTGTGTGTGTGTGTGTGTGTGTTAGTTACCTGGCAGGGTGTGTAGCGTGGTGTACTGTTCCAGTCTCTGTAATGAGGACAGAAGCATCTGGAAGTTTCTGTAGCCACAGCCCCAGCCTCGGTCTCCGTCTGAGGAGGAAAAGTGTTCTGATTCAGAACACAGCCACACGCGGGCCCCATCCTTACTCTCTCGCTGGTAAAAATTATACAGCGCTGACACCAATCCTGACACACACAGAAATAGTAACAAAACTTGTCTTAAGTAGTTCATTAACAATTAATTAAAGCCCAAACTGTAAAATTGTCTACAGTGTTTGTAGATAACAGCGTGTAATACAGAAACATGGTGCAGGTTTTATTTAGTTTTTAGCAAAAATGTTCAGCAGAAGTTTATTAGTGGTTTATGAACCTGTGGTTCTGGTTTGGCCATCATCCAATCCTGCAGCCAGAGTCTCCATCATCTCTATTCGCTTCATGTGAAACTCAGTTGGAGTCATGTGACCTCGGGACACAGCTTGCTCCATGCACCTCTCCATCTGCTTATGATAACCACCGCCATTATCCAGGCCAAACTGCCTCTAAACACACACACACACACACACACACACACACACACACACACACACACACAGGAGCCTGAATACAATTTTTGTCATTACCATGTGTCCCAAATCACCACACTACTATACTCATTAGAACAATACTAATAGAAAACCATCCACATGTTTTTATAGTTAACGTAGTGTTAGTAATGACACTATTTAGGGTGTTAGTGTGTAATTTGGAACAAGGCCCACAGTGTCACTGCATCACACTGATGTATAAACAGTGTATATGATGTGCTAACTGCTGACCTGTAGCTCTGTGAACTCCTTGGCCTCACGTTTAGCCTCTTCCTCCTTCCTCTGGCGCTCGTCTTCCTCCTGCAACTGCTGGGCAAATTGTAGGTCTCCATAAATATCCCCTAAAACCACAAACACCCCAAAATCACTCACCTTCATCTCAACATAAACAGCCATAGAGAGAGAGGGAGGGAAAGGGAGAGGTGGGGGCTATCAGGTGTTAAAGGAACATCTGATACTTGAGATACCAAATCTGTGTGCTTGAAGGCAATTACACAATGGGAGGGGTTTGGATATGGAGAATGTGTGTGTGTGTGTGTGTGTGTGTGTGTGTGTGTGTGTGTGTGTGTGTGTGTGTGTACCTGCAGTGCTACAGTCCAGGTGAAGCTCCACATGTTCCTGCAGAGAACAGCTGTCATCACACAACACTTCACACATGGGACACACACACACTGCTCCTGCCACACACACACAAACACACACAAACACACACCCCAAAGCCGTTCAGCAGCTGAATCGACCCTGCCCGACATCAGCAAAAGAGTAAAAGTTCTTCAGTTTTGTCAAGAGGTTTTAAGGGGAACTTTTAGTAGTATAACTGTTTCTGAATAGACATTACCGTCACCCTTTATGCTAGCTAAGCAGTAACAGAGACAGGGGATGATGTTGGTGCTGCTGCAGTGAGAACACACACTTCAGCCTTCACTTAGTAATTTCATTATTTTGGAGATCATGTTCACCAAACACACCATTAGAAACAGCTTGGTCCTGGAGATGAAGCTCCACATGTTCCTGCAGCACGAAACAGTCAGTGCAGACCAGATTACACAGCGGACAGGAGAATGTTCTACCTGTGACACACACACACACACACACCCACACACACACACACACACACCCATTACAGATACTGGAGATTTATTTAAACACTGAGGTCTTATCTGAAGGTCACCTTTGCTCGGGGAGGACAGGCGTCTTTGTTTTGACTCCATCATCTTGTCTTCTCGAGTCTTTTCACGTTTTCCGTCATGGCTGCTGGTTTCTCCTGCAGGTCTAAGGATCGGCTTTTTCACTCTGTCATGAGATTCTGGTGACCAGGACACAGTAAATAAACCTGCTCCTGTCTCCAATTCACACTCTGGACTTCCTGGCTCAGCTGTAGCAGGTGTGTGTTCACGGCCTGTCTCGCAGTGTGCTGTGTTTATGTGGAAGTTCAGCTCGTCAAAAGAGACACCTGAGAGCGAGCAAAGCGGACATGTCACCCCATCCTCCAGGTGAGTCAGGAGCAGGTGAGTCTTCAGCTCCGAGTCACATGCCAGCTCTTCACTGCAGATATCACACACAGGCATGACCGAGGAGCTGCCGAGAGAACACATGCACAGTAAACACACACGCACACACACACACACAGTAAACACACACACACACACACAGTAAACACACACACACACACACACACACACACACACACACACACACACACAGTAAACACACACACACACACACACACACACACACACAGTAAACACACACACAGTAAACACACACACACACACACACACACACACACACACAGTAAACACACACACACACACACCACACATGCATTCTGCAAACACACTCACACACACACACACACACACACTCGCTCTGTGAACACACTCACCCCGCTCACATACACATGCACTCCGTAAAGACACACACACAGTAAACACTTCTCCTCAGCACGTACTCATGACATCACTGTATTTCGGTTCTAGTTTTATTAACTTTATTAGTTTCTGACCCCTCAGTTGTAGTGGGCTGTGTTCCAATCTGTATAAGTGTGTCCTAATTAGGGTACTCAGCTCATGTGTAAAGCCCTAAACTGATCCTGACGTCTGCTTTAAACATGTTCTTCGCATGTGACTGGAGAACTACAACACAGGAAGTCACACCTGATCGGTCCATTCATTCACAGAATTCTATTAATTTGTATCTCTGCATTTCTTTAAAAATGAAAGTAAAATTCTGACGTTTGACTCAGTGATGTTTTGATGAAGGTGGATTTCATCATGGCGTTATTTTATTAGCTTTACTGTCCTGTATCTGCAGTGTTTAACCTGCATCCGCTTCAACCACCTAACAGACTATCCTCCTCTCCCTCTATCCTCCTCATCTCCCCCCCATCCTCCTCCTCTCCCTCTATCCTCCTCCTCTCCCTCTATCCTCCTCCTCCTCTCCCTCTATCCTCCTCATCTCCCCCCTCCTTCTATCCTCCTCTCCCTCTATCCTCCTCATTTCCCCCCCTCCTTCTATCTTCCTCTCCCTCTATCCTCATCTCCCCCCATCCTCCTCCTCTCCCTCTATCCTCCTCATCTCCCCCCTCCTTCTATCCTCCTCATCCCCCCCATCCTCCTCCTCTCCCTCTATCCTCCTCATCTCCCCCTCCTTCTATCCTCCTCATCTCCCCCCCATCCTCCTCCTCTCCCTCTATCCTCCTCA
>JAKKZJ010000021.1:63512-75342 GCA_033441845.1 Pangasius mekongensis
CTTTAAACAATATTCTACACTTTCCACTTTACACACTGACTCGACTCTCACACTCACACTGTTATCTGGAGTTTAATTTTATAGTGATTAATATTCTCAGTGAAAACAGGAAGCTCTGAGCAGATAGCACTGAAAACAGTCCATCGGCCGCTGGCTAACAGGGAATTCAATAGAGTGACTAACTGGCTGAGATACACACTGCAGTCTGTTACTGAATCTCTTCTGTCCACTGATTGTCCATAAGAGACATGACATCACTCCCATAGTACTTCTCCCTTGAGCAGACTAATGTCTCACATTACAGCTGCAGACTTCCTGTGACGCACTGATCACGTCTACCCCTTTATATACACCAACATATTAACCAGCAAAGTGCATCATCATCATCAGGAAGTCATCCCACCTGGAAAACCACACAATGTCCCTACAAGGTGCATGAGCCTGATGTGACACACCTTAAACACACGCTCACTGTCTTTACTACATCCTGTGTATAATTTTATTCTGATAAAAAAGAAAATGTGAGTGTGTGTGAGTGTATGTGTTATTCCTCAGCTTGTGGATCCAGACGTGCAAACACTCAGACACATGCTCAGTGTCTAACAGTGGAAAAAGGAAACACAAATTTGTCAGTCTGCTGCCAGATGGAAAAGTGTACCAGCACAAATAAAGCTGAGACCTAGCAGCTAGTGTTAATCCCATCTGCAAAACCGTCAGCTGTGTGAAGAAAAGTCTTTCAAATGAAATTAAAACATTTTAAATCAAATAAAAATGAAATGTGTGTGAATGAGTGTGTGAGAGAGTGAGTGAAAGAGTAAGAACACACTCTACACTACTACAGGTGGCTTTGGGTCTGGCAATGAATGCACTAAAAGAGAAAGCAAAAAACAGTATTATTGTACTTTTGCTCTGTATGGATGTGAGGTGTGGGGCTCACTCTGTCAGGCTGACAGAATCTGAATCCCAGAATCAGAATCCCTACATGCAGAATTCTGTCCAAACATCCTGAGAGTTCAAAGAACAACAACTAACACATGCAGAGCTGAATTAGGCAGATATTCCTTATTTGTACATATTCAAAAACGATCTCTTAAATTCTGAACTCATCTTAAATTTTACATTTCCCCTAATACACTTAAAAATGAAACTTTTAAAACCCAAGAGCTAAGCCCTAAAACCAGTCCCCTCTGTCAGCTGGCTCCGAAACTCACAAGCCCACCAACATCTAACAATCAGTTTCAGACCATCTCAACTAAACAAAACCAATTTAGAATAAACCAAATCATAAAAGCTAATAAAAATGCATATCTGGACCACTGGGAAAGCAAACGTAAAAAACCAAAGTAAACTAGAATGTTATCGGGCGCTAAACAGAAAGTACGAGCTGGCAGAACACCTCCTCAGCATCAGAGATACAAAACAGAGACAGGTCCTTACAAAATCCAGGCTCAGTGATCACAGTCTAACCATAGAGAAAGTGAGAGAATGAAGGAGTGAGTGAGAGAGAGAATGAAGGAGTGAGTGAGTGAGTGAGAGAGAGAATGAGAGAGTGAGAGATAGTGTGGTATTTGAAGGAAAATGGAGAATGTTTTGGAGTGTAATAGAGAGTAACAGTAATGACAGACAGCATGATGACATCGTTTCAGCATGAATGTGGACGAGACACTGATGCTGTTCTTTGCTATTGTTTCAGTTTTCGTCACAGTGTGTATATGTGGAAGGTTTTGAACAAACACACACACTGCTGCGCTGTTCCTCTGATATTAAACATTGTTCATTTACTGATCACTTGCAGAATAAACATCACCTTTTTAACACGGTGTTCAGGAAGATTAGTGAAATCAGGAAGCTCACATTTCACCAGCCACCAACGTTCACACACTTCAACATTAGTTCTTAATACACACAACAGAGGGAGAGAGGGAGAGTGTGTGTGTGTGTGTGTGTTTGTCAAGCTGTTTCTCTTTATTTTATTACTTGTTTCCTGTTTAATGCCATTTTAAGGATTTTTATTAAAGTTTTTTAAAGTGCCACTTTTCAGATCCTCAGTTTTCAGAAAAGTAAACTTAAATTTCCCCAGTTCATCCAGTTCGAGTTGGTCCTCAGAACAATGCTGTTTTCATGACATCGGGGAATTGTGTGTGTTTTCCAGATAAGGACTTCCTCCTTCCCACCTCACACAATATCAGGTGTTTAAAGTGGAAACTAGTGTTTAAAGTGTTTAAATCAGACTCTCACTGTGAATCAGCACTCGTTTAATTTCGGTGTGAAAATTTAAAAAACCTCTCAAATATCTTTTAAAAATAAAACTCTGGAGCTCTGGCTGTCTGTTTGTTCTATTTTTACTTTAACAGCAGCTTTGTTAATTCTACATTAAGAGCATTAAACATAACTGATCAAAAATCTTGCAAAAAATAAAGACATCAGACTGAAACATGAAATTCTGAGTAAAAGGTTTAACACACACACACACATTATTTTCTATTATTATTTTGGCACTGTGAGCATCAGCCTGTTGAAGTGATGCCACAGAATTCCACTTTGGAATTGGGGTCCTCTTTCACAGAAGTCTCATTTACCAAGTGGGATTTCCAAATTGAAGGGAAGTTTAAATGGATTATTTCCAGTTGAAGATCAGAAACTTTTCCTACTTGGTGAAAAATCTGAGAAAGTATCAATTCCGGATCAGGAAATTGAAATATTCCTGAAATTAAACGCATCAAAGCAGTCTCTGTGAGTGTGAGATCTCTCGATCTCTCTCGATCTCTCTCGATCTCTCTCTCTCTCTCTCTCTCTCTCTCTCTCTGTGTGTGTTTAATTTTTTTCCTGAAGTGTCTCTAACACCAATGTTTACAGTTGGATTAAAGAGACGACTCCATGCTAAGTAGGAAATGATTTTTCGAAAGCTTAAGTCTGTGTGTGTGTGTGTGTGTGTGTGTGTGTGTGTGTGATTTTTATGGACTTTCAGAACATGAGCTTGGTGTAAATCTGAGCACAAACCTGCTGTGGGTCAGAGAGAGTCACTCAGCAGCTCTCTGTCAGCCATTTGGACAAAATCTTTCCTGCTGTCACGCTTCACTGAGGAGGAGAAACTTTCATCCCTTCTACACACACACACACCCACACACACACACACACACACACTAAACCTGAGCTTCAGCACTGACACAGGAGCAATGCTGTTTTGTGTGTGTGAGTGTGTGTGTGTGTGTTTATCTCTTGCTTCACTGCATCCCAAACACACACATCCCGTCCTGTTTTGCAGAGGTGAGCATCTCCTGACCTTTGACCTCTGATCTTTTGGCCAGTGTTGACTCATACATTAGGATTTTATTTGACATTTAGGAGTTCGGCTCGTCTCTGAGAGACAAAAGGAAGAGTGCTCTGTGTGATTATTAAGTTCCTCGTTGTCAACATGGAGCTTTAATGAGGAACAGAGGAACATCTGTCTTCCATCAGAGCGCCTCCTGGTCTCATACAGTTGCATTAGAGAAAAAAAAAACACCAAGCAGAACAGTTCTAACGACGTTACACACACAAGTCACAGCTTTGACTAAAAAAGGATTCATATTTCAGTTTGTGTGAAACGTCACTGCATTTTTCCTCTTTGCAGAGTCGCATTAAATCCTTGTGAGCTGCTGCAGAAATTCCAGTCAGGAGAAAGTGAAGAGAAATGAGGATGAAGGCTAACAACTAACAAGGTTAAAAATATCCTTCTTTCAAACTACTTGAGAAAACGTGGCTAAATGTCCTTCTTTTTCTAAGTCACCTCTCTGTGTGAACAAGACAAGTTTTTTCAGCCAATTACAAACATGAGCATGTGACATCATCACTAAGTTTATTTTACTCTTTATTCCTCCAGTTCGACACATTGTTTAGCAGGAACTGCTGGATTTAATCCTTCATCCTGCTCGAGGCCATACCTGGCGCCAACATCATAGCCTCTCCAGCACTTCATGAGCTCAGGACAGAAGCATCTATGGCTCTGCATGCAGGCTATGCCAAAGGCTTCACTGAGGTTGTCGCTCCACCATTTGGCTCTACCAGGTTCGTTGCTCCACATCCTGGCTCTGCTGAGGACGACTCTCTGCCCCCAGGCTTCACGGAGCTCGCTGCTCCTCCTGGCGTTGAAGACGTGGTGCTTTCTCCACCTCCGGGCATCGAAGACGTCATACTCTCTCTGTCTTCTGGCTTCACAGACATTGTTATCTCTCTACCTCTGTGCTATGACCATGTCTTTTCCATTCCGTCCCCAGGCCTCAACCACATCAGGCCCCCACTGCCTCCGTGCTCCACTGACTAGTTTGCTCTGCCTTCACTGAGGACGTTGCTCCTACCGAGAAATGCCTCCCTCAAGGTCCCTGGCAGCAGAAGGACATTGAACCATGGGGGCCTTAACTTCCTGTATTGAATTTCTGGGCCTTCCTGAACCTTAGAGAGAGGGCTCTGTCATGAGTCCTCTCCGAGCACCGTGGTTTTACCTGGTCTTGTCTCTGCCTCTTTGTGTTATCATTCCAATTACTTCCACCTGTTTCTTATTTAGTTCCCTAATTACTGTGTCTATTTATAACCTCTTGTTTCTGAGTCTCTTTGTGAAATTTCAGTTAACGTGCATTACCGAGCCTTTCCCCCCATGTTTCTGTTTCCATTTCCAGCTCTCTAGCTTCAATCTGACTTTCCGGTTCTGACCTGTATCTTACTTTATGATTATGGATTATGATTTTGTGATGCTGCCTGCTGTGGACTATGATGCTGATTTATGCCTTGCCCTTAATAAAAACTGCGTTAACTATCCACTTTTGCATCCTGCCAACTTTCTACACAAGTTACACCTACACACTAAACACTAAACACTACACCCTTCTCCTTACACACTGCACCCAACACACTAAATACTACACCTTACACACTCCACCTTACATATTACACCATAAACCCTAAACTCAAAACCCTACACCCTACAGTTTGAGCCCTCAGTAGGGTCCCTCTGTAGGGGATGACAGCCCAAAAACCAACGCTGTGTTAAAGTCATGATTTTCATCACCTATTAATTTAGCATAATATTTACAGTCATATCATTTTTAAATTAAAGTTTTTCTAAACAATTTTTTAACTTATGAAATGTGTTTGTTTTATTACACACACGTTTTAGTACACACACTAATAAATAAAGACCAGCTTTCATAAACCAAATAACTGAAGCAGATTTTAAAAATAAAAATCTTTTTTATTTCATATTTAGCATAGTTACGTTATGGTATTTTTACTGGTGCATTATTTTAATCAGAACCAGGACACACGCACACACACACAGACATACACACATACACACAAACACTTGCCAGTTGTACATTCATGTAAAAGCTGAAACTGGTTTTAACTGTTATAGAGTAAAACAAACTGCAATTTTTTAGCTCTTATTTATCCATGTTTGCATTTCTATAACATTTCTCTGTTTATTTATTTCACTTTATTTGATTTTTATTCTCTTGAAGAGCAAATGTGACAAGATCTGTTTACAAATAAACTCAGCTCTTCAGTGTTTCAGTGACTTTATTAAAAGAGTGTGCTTTTAATGCTGTGAATCTGCAACTTAATTTCAGCACCTACTTATTTGCTGGTGTTCAGAGTCGGGTTACGCAGCTGCTTAACGGATTTCCTGAGCTCCACATTCAGATAATTAAAATCACCTGCATGTAGTTTACACCTCTGAGGTTGCCAGATTTTTCTTGAGTCCAAGACGGAGTTTTTCAACAGCACCTAGACCACCACCTTTAAACCCAAAAAAAACAGGAATAGAAAATGCAGACTAGTGATATGTGTAATACGATGTAACATAAAAGCAAAAAACAATAAAAAATAAAAAGACTAATATGGTGATATATGAATGAGAAATACAATTTTAAAGGGATGCTATTATTAATTAACGAATAGCTCCATGAAGTGATTCTACAGTGTCTACAGAGGTCAGCGCTGTGATCAATTTCTCCCTGCATTATGATAATTAGCTCAAACTCACAGCTTTAGCAGAAACACAATGAACTCTTCAGAATATATCATAATTAAGCATAATTAAGCTAATGGAACATTATAGACCCTCAAGCTATTGAGCACAGAACAGAACAGCCACCTGTGTTACAACACATTTCTGCTCCTAAGTCATGTCCATGTGTAGAATGGTTCTTGCTCATTGTGTTGGCCATTTTGAAAAACCATGACTGCTTCATCAAGCTGCATCCCTTGGAAGCTCTGCCTCTCTGATGCTCCACCCCTTTGTTATGTCCCTCAGGCTGCAAGTGCAGAGTGTAATAATAAGTGTTGTGTGTTCCTTATTTATATTTCCCATATGAACTACATCTCACTGAGACTCAGAGCAGTGCAGTGACTTCAACACACAGGTCAAAATTGTTTGCACTAATAAAAGTAGGGAAGAAAACTAAACAAAGTAAAATTCAGACTGGAATCTTTTCAGAGTGAGAGGACAGAAACAATAGGAGATAAAATCAATAGGAGACAAAATCTGAATATGAACATCTGAAGCTGACATGAACATCAGATCCTGTCTTATGCTACATTCAACTCAAAAATGGAAAGTCTGAATTCGGAACTGTTATTTTCGAGCTAAGCACATTTAGACAAAGTGGGAAAAAACATAGACATCTACAAGAAAGCATTTTTTTATCAACAGGCTAGCCAGCTAACATTAGTGATCATGATCTTAGGATGTATTTACCTTCTTTAAACAGTTAACTGTTATAAATTTTACCAACTGATGTATCTGTGTTACTTGTTATAAATGAAATACTACTATAAACTTATTTAAAGTAGTGAAATGATGTTTCATTTATGGTGTTAGCGGTGTGTTCACATGATGACATGGTGAACTCAGGGTTGAGAAACCTTCCTGATTTTCCTAGTAGGAATTCCAATTTGAGGGGTGTTTTCTTTGTTTTTCTGTTGCTTTAGTCAAACACATCAACATATACTCACTCACACACACACACACACACACACACACAGTTAGAAATTTAGTTTAAGTTAGAAAATTAGTTTAGAAATTCCCAAAATGGAGTGTGTCAGAAATAATATTGATGATGATGATAAAGAGGAAAGTTGCAGTACACACACACACACACACACACACACACACACACGCACACACACATACTTTCACTGTGTATCATTTCCACAACAGTGTGTGAGGTCCTGATGAAGCTCCACATTAAACTATCCATGATGTAAATCTCTACAGTATCAGTGCTATGACTCAGAAACTTGGTGTATCAGTCTGTGACATCATTGCTGTGGGTTTAATCTCCTTTAGAATCTCCTCTGAATGATGTTTCATACTCAGGGTCTAAAAGTCATTAGGTGAAAAGTACAAAAGCTCAGGCAGTGAGTATCATAGCAGTGTTCATAAACACATCATTTCATTACATTGATGAACACTGTATATTAATTCAGGATGTTTTTCTCATTAGTTGGTTGAAATCACTGAGCTGAGACAGACAGAAAACCTGAAATGGACTTGAAGGAGAATGCTCTGAATTGTATAAAATAAATGAAAGTTCAGTTCTTCAGTGTTTCTGGCAGCATGTTGCTGTGAGATGCTGAGACAGGCTTCTCAGATTTACTGAAATTCAAGGAAGGAACAGAAATACACTCTGAGTCTTATTTCCCTTTCAGGGCTGATGATGTGAAAAAATGGAACACGCTGATTCAGGGTCAGTCCTCTGGGACAGCTGCCAAATTTTTTTGCCCATTATATTTCATTTTTAAAAAATAATTCATCATTCATTTTCTTCAGTAAACACTTTGTCCCAGTCAGGGTGGTGGTGGACCTGGAGTATATCCCGGGCACACTTGGCAGGAACACACACCGGATGAGACGCCAGTTCTGTTAATTACAATGTACAAAAGCAAATGGTTTGTAAAGCAGCTTTTTATTATCATTTACTCATCTTCTTTGAAGGAGCTTTATTCGAACTAAGAGACATTTTTGTAGTCACTTGTAGCTCATTATATTTCTAAATTTAATTTCATACACAGTTATAAGTGCTTTATGCAGGCTGTAATGATCATACTGTAACCCACTTGTCCATATTATTAAAGCATGAGTTTGGCTGCTGGTTTTTTCTTTCATTAAATGTAAAACTTTCGGTAAATATAAGACATTTTCTCCAGATGATTCACAAGGCTTCCAGTTGATGTCTACGTGCTCAAACACACACTTTCACCCAGCAGTGGAATTTCCACTGTCATGATAATTCACTGCAGCCTCCATGATGGAAGAATGAACAGCACTTTGGATCACATTTTACTCACTCCACACCCACCCACACACACACACACACACACACACTCACCGCATCACGTCATCACTTCCTTTACACTCTTCTGTGAAGTGTCTCCTCATGGTTCCACTTAGGTTCTGCAGTTCGCTACTGAGAGTATGACTCTCTGCTGAGCACCTAGTGCACTAGATAGGGAGTAATAGAGTTACTTCAGTACTTCAGTAGTGCAGTTATGAGACAATATTTGCAAATGACTCCTCAGTGTATAATAATTCAGTTTCATATGTAAGTGTAATGGTTTGTGTTTACGTCAGTGTGGTGAACTGAATTCATGCCAGTGAACTCAGATGTTCAGTATAAGGACACTCCTTAAAACTGCTGGAGCAGATGTAAAGAGAGGAAAGTTTAGTCGTCAGAAGTGGACAGAAAATTTTAACACAAAAACACATGAGAGCTTTAGATCATAGATTTACTCCACTGTCAATATGTTTACACTGTGTGTGTGTGTGTGTGTGTTGGGGGGTAGGGTGTACAGGGGATGTATTATTAGAGTTGTGTAATGTTAGTGAAAGTAAGTGCAGGGTCTTACTCCAGATACTGGATGTGCTTCCACTGCTAGCTCCTGGCCCAGTATGTGTGTGTGTGTGTTTTCTGCAGCTGTAATTCAGTCTCTCTCTCACACACACCTTGCATGTCTCACACACACAATAATCAGGAACCACTGTGCACCACAGAGCAACATGAGGCATTATACAACAAGCTAAAATACACATAGATGTATGTGTATTCTCTGTGTGTGTGTGTGTGTGTGTGTGTGTGTGTGTGCATCTGTGGTAGCAGTTAAGTATGTTCATTATGAGACTAATAGAAAGCAGCAGGAAACACCCACCCATGCACCCCACACATAGGTCCTGTGAACCAAAGCCTGAAATGTTGAAATGTGTAATCATGGTAGCAATTATCTTTAAAAACTGCAATTTTGACACACACACACACACACAAACACACACGCAGTATGTGATGCAAACTAAACAACAATCATTTAATGTTTCAGAGAGCCTCAAATTGCACAATGAGTTGATGTGTGTTTATTTATGCCTACAGTGAAATCTCTCTCATTTGTAAACAGTTTGTAGCTCATAAACACTAAAAACAAAAAGTTCAGTAAAAACTTTAAATAATAAAACTTTGTATCACATCCTACACACACATTACTGTTATTTCTAACACTGCATCTTACTGATGTGCTTCAGGATCACAGTTCTCTCTCACTCTAGACATCTGAGGAGAATTTACATGAAGATTCCTGTTGTTTAAAACTTGATGGAGTATATACTGTTTATGATAACCTCATGCTCACTATAATCTCACACTCATTTC
Source organism: Pangasius mekongensis (assembly GCA_033441845.1). Taxonomy (NCBI): domain Eukaryota; kingdom Metazoa; phylum Chordata; class Actinopteri; order Siluriformes; family Pangasiidae; genus Pangasius; species Pangasius mekongensis. The sequence goes on from JAKKZJ010000021.1 coordinate 73,187, forward strand.
AGTCACACACTTACTATAATCACACATTCACGATAATCATAGACTTACTACAATCACACACTCTCTATAATCACGCATTCACTATAATCATACACTTACTATAATCACACACTTGCTATAATTGAACGCTCGCTATAATAGAACACTCGCTATAATCACACACTCGCTATAATCACACAATCGGTCTGATCGAACACTCGCTATAATCGAACACTCGCTATAATCGAACACTCGCTATAATCACAAATTCGCCATAATCACACACTCGCAATAATCGAACACTCACAATAATCAAACACTTGCTATAATCATACACTCGCTATAATCACAGACTCGCTATAATCACACATTCGCTACAATCTCGCACTCGCTATACTCACACACTCGCTATAATCGAACACTCACTATAATCACACACTCGCAAAAATCGTACACTCGCTATAACCACACACTCGCCATAATCACACACTCGCTATAATCACACACTCGCTACTATCACACTCACACACTCGCTATAATCAAACACTCACTACAATCACACACTCGCTATAATCAAACACGTGCTATAATCGAACACTTGCTATAATCACACATTTGGTATAATCGAACACACGCTATAATCACACACTTGCTATAATCACACACTCACTATAATCACACACTTGCTATAAACGAACACTCGCTATAATCGAACACTCGCTATAATCACACACTCGCTATAATCGAACACTCGCTATAATCACACATTTGCTATAATCGAACACTCTCTATAATCACACACTCGCTATAATCGAACACTCTCTATAATCACACACTCGCTATAATCACACACTCGCTATAATCACACACTTGCTATAAACGAACACTCGCTATAATCGAACACTCGCTATAATCACACATTCGCTATAATCGAACACTCGCTATAATCACACATTTGCTATAATCGAACACTCGCTATAATCACACATTTGCTTCAATCACAAACTCTCTATACTCACACACTCGCTATAATCAAACACTCGCTACAATCACACAGTCGCTGAAATCGAACACTCTCTATAATCACACACTCGCTGAAATCGAACACTCTCTATACTCACACACTCGCTATAATCACACACTCGCTACAATCACACAGACGCTATAATCGAACACTCGCTGTAATCACACACTCGCTATACTTGAACACTCTATACTCACACACTCGCTAAAATCACACACTCGCTATGATCACACACTCACTATAATCGAACACTCGCCATAATCGAACACTCGCTATAATCACACTCACACACTCCTTATAATCACACACTCTCTATAATCACACACTCGATATAATCAAACACTCGCTATAATCACACACTTGCTACAATCACACACTCACTATAATCACACACTCGCTACAATCACACACTTACTATAATCACACACTCACTATAATCACACACTCGCTATATTCGAAAATTCGCTATAATCACCCACTCTCTATAATCACACACTCTATAATCACACTCTCTATAATCACACACTCTATAATCACACTCTCTATAATCACACACTCTCTATAATCACACACTCTATAATCACACTTTCTATAATCACACTCTCTATAATCACACAATCGCTATAATCAAACACTCCCTATAATCACTCCCTCGCTATAATCACACACTCGCTATAATCACATACTCTCTATAATCACACACTCGCTATATTCACACCCTTGCTATAATCAAACACTCACTATAATCACATACTCTCTATAATCACACACTCGCTATAATCAAACTTGCTATAATCACACATTCGCTATAATCAAACACTCGCTATAATCAAACACTCGCTATCATCATACTCACACACTCACTATAATCAAACTCTCGCTATAATCACACACTTACTAACAACTGTAAATAAACTGAAATCCCGGCCTCTCTCTGTAAACTAAAAATAAGAAAGCCTGCAGGTCTGAGATAGCTGTGTGATGCTTTCAGATGAATGAAAAGTGAAATGCGTTTCTAGATGACAAAGTTCTAAAATCTATTTCCTACCCAGCAAATCCTATTACTGTATCTATTTGGGTGGATGTGTGTATATATATATATATATATATATATATATATATATATATATATATATATATGTGTGTGTGTGTG
>JAKKZJ010000021.1:80566-98066 GCA_033441845.1 Pangasius mekongensis
GCAAAGCCACCAGCATTGTGGATGACCCCACACACCCCTCTCACACACTCTTCACCCTCCTGCCGTCTGGTAAACGGCACAGAAGCATTCGGGCCTCACAACCAGACTGTGCAATAGTTTCTTCCCCCAAACCATCAGACTCCTCAACACTCAGAAACTGGACTGAAGGAATACACACACACACATACATATATACACACAACTGAGTATCCTCCATCCTCTTTGCAATTTTTTGCACATGTTTAGGCTGCTACAATATTTATTATACTGTACATAGGCTTATGTTTACATTATTTCAGCTACTTGTATTGTACTCTTGTACCCTTTGCACTATTGTCACTACGTTCACATTAAACAGAACTGTGTACTCGTCGGTGCTGCACTGGGACTTACTGAGCCCATTGTCTGTCCCAGTAGTCATTGTACTGTCTTGTTCTGTCTTGTGCTGTGTGCACATGTTTGCACTTGTGCATTTTATGTATAAATTATGTAGACCCTTGTAGTTCTGTGTAGTTCTGTGTTTGTCTTATGTAGCACCTTGGGCCTGGAGAAGCATTGTTTTGTTTCACTCTGTACTTGTGTATGGCTGAAATGACAATAAACTCCACTTGAACTTGACTTGAACTTGTTGATGGTGATTGTTGGTGTTGATGGTGATTGTTGATAGTGATGATTGTGTCAGTGATGATGATAGTGATGTTGGTGTTGATGGTGTTGAAGGTGATAAAGGTGATGATGGTGTCGATGGTGGTGTTGTGGTAATGATTGTAATGATGGTGATGATGATGTTGGTGTTGATGCTGTTGATGGTGATGATGATGATGGTGATGACAGTGATGATTGATGGTGTTGCTGGTGTTAATGATGATGATGGTGATATTGGTGGTGATGCTGATGTTCAAGTCAAATCAAGTCAAGTGGAGTTTATTGTCATTTCAGCCATATACAGCCAGTTAGTACATAGTGAAATGAAACAACAGTCCTCCAGGACCAAGGTGCTACACAAGACAAACACAGAACAACACAGAACTACAAGGGACTACAAAAATTATACATAAAGTGCACAAGTGCAAACATGTGCAGACAGCACAAGACAGTACGATGACTACTGGGACAGACAACGGGCACAGTAAGTCCCAGTGCAGCGCCGACCAGCACACAGTTCTATTAGAAAGTGAATCCAGTGACAATAGCGCAAAGAGAGCAATATATGTTGCTGTAGGTGTAAACATAAGAAGTATCAGCCTATGTACAGTATAATAAATATTGTAGCAGCATAATGTAATGTGCAAAAATTTGCAAAAGAAAATTGCAAAGAGGATGGAGGATGCACAGTTGTGTGTATATATGTATATGTGTGTGTTCCTTCAGTCCAGCTTCTGAGTATTGAGGAGTCCCTAATGATCTTCTCAGCTGTCCTCACTATCTGCTGAAGGGTCTTGCAATCCGAGACGGTGCAATTCCCAAACCAGGCAGTGATGCAGCTGCACAGGATGCTCTCGATAGTCCCTCTGTATATGTGTTGATGTGTTGATAGTGATGATGGTGATGTTGGTGATGATGATGATGGCGATGATGGTGATGATGATGTTTGTGTTGATGGTGATGATTGTGTCATTGATGTTGATGGTGATGATGGTGATGTTCATGTTGGTGGGGGTGATGATGGTGTTGTGGTGATGATTGTGTTGATGATGATGATGTTGGTGCTGATTGTGGAGGAGACTCTGTGTTGCTATTATCTCAAATAACCGGAAGCAGCAGGAACTGAAACTAATGCTGCATTTGACTAAAACTTGTAACTTGGAACTCAGACTAGGAAAAACAAACAAACAAACAAAAAAAAACTCAACTCAGATTGCCAACTTGGGAACTCTAGACAGTCTCCTTAACTCCTAGTTCAGCAAGTGACATAAAAGCATCAGCAGTAAACACAGCAGCACTTCTTCCTTTAAATTAGTTATACTATATATACATGTATTAGCTTTAGACCAATCAACATACTGACATGTTCACTTATTAAATCTATAGCACTGATAGTTCACTGTCCTGAGGAGGAAAATATATCACTCATCACAGGTAGCTGGCTAGCTTGTCACTAAAAGATGAACATGGAGGCATCCGTGGTTTTTACCCCACTTCGTAGTTTGAAAGCATAGAGATTGAAAATGATGTCATTCCAAGTTCTGACTTTCTGCTTCCGAGGTGAGTTGAATGCAGCATTAATCAGTAGAGACGACACTGTTCCAATAATCAGTATCATTATTAGCATCAGCCTCAGCCTCAGTATCGGGCCGAGTTTAGCAAAATGGTGGAAAGAAAATCAAAGAAAACATATCGGATATCGGATCCTGTAACAAATGGCAAAGACTGTAATTGGATTTAGAGTTTTTTTCATAACTGGAAAAGTTTACATGTAAAGAGACTTGGCTGGTTTCTTTTGTTGGAAATTATTTTTATTATATTTATACTATTATATAATAATTATATTTATATTATTATACTTTTTATATTTCCAGTGTAAGAGTCTTTGTGTGAAAGATTTTAATTGTGAAATGCTTTAGTTAAAAAACTAAAACATTTTAAAGCTTATTAGGTTTTAAAGAAAACAATATCAGATGGATGTCAGTATCAGCTGAGCATAGACCTGTTAGTGTTAGCAATTATGCTGAAATATTCATTCTGTTGCAGTTTGCAGTAAGAAGTGTGTTTGTTCCGCAGCTCACTGATTTAACATTCTGATATTCATTTATTTTTATTTCATAAGTAATACCATACTCAGTGTTTTAACAGCAGTCATCACATGTTGACTTGATAACTCCACCACAACTGATGACGTCACAGATCTCAGTCCAAGGTGGTTATTGGGAGATTCTGCTCTTTGGTAAAAACACTGAAACTTTCTCTTTCTCAGGATATAAATAAATAAATAAATAAATAAATAAATAAATCTGTAGTGGGTGTAATTCTCTCAGCGTGAGCTTTAATAACACAGGATTTATTTTTACATTTTTCATTTCCTACGTGTAAGACGTTTCCATCGGCGACGCTTCTCATAAACCCTCATAACCTACACACATATTAACCATAATCCCCCTGTCTGCTCCACAACTAATCACTCTGAACAAACATGACTCCTTGTGACCTTTGACCTCCTGACCTGGGCAGTGGTGGGTGGCCTTATGTGGTCAGAGTGAGATCTCATACACACACACACATACATGTTTCTGGTTTTTTTTCACTCTAAATATCTTTTATTCATGTTTTGCCTGTTTATTTAATTTTATGCTTTACAGCTGCTTCTTACATAAATGAAAGTATTTTTTATAGAAATAACGATATTAATTTTGAATAATTTGTAATTAGTGACATGAGCAGTGATAGGTGTGTGTGTGTGTGTGTGTGCGTGTGTGTGTATGTAAAACCAGCACTGAATTTAGTTTTATAGTTTAGTTTTATAATTTACCGTGAATTCTAACCTTTGGTCCGGGTATTACACCTCGGCCAGGTAAACAGTCACCTGTGTGATGCTGAATCTCCTACATACATCTAGTGAGAAAGAAGGACGGGAGGTTAAAGGTCAAAGCTGGAAGGTCACATCATGTCACACTTCCTGTTAAACAAACATACTTCTCTCTCTCTCTCTCTCAGGGTCATCTGGCCACAGTTGTGTCTATACATAAACATATAATTTATAGTATAAATTATAACAGTATCACATTTAATCTTTGTATTTATTTTTAATACTGAATAAATTTTTGTGACACACAGCAGTGAAGCTGCGAGTAAACACAGAGAGGAATGAGAGAAAAGTTCAGTAACATCTTCACACTAGTGTGTGTGTGGGGGAGAAGTCTTTTATATTATAAAAGACTTATTGCCATTATTACTGTTATTAATATTAATTTAGTCATGGGTTATTGATAATATGAGTGCAGGCCTACTGTGAGAGAGTGAGACAGAGAGTAGAGTGAGACAGAGAATGGATTGAGACACTAGAGTAGAGTGAGGCAGAGAGTAGAGTGAGACACTAGAGTAGAGTGAGACAGAGAGTAGAGTGAGACACTAGAGTAGAGTGAGACAGAGAATGGATTGAGACACTAGAGTAGAGTGAGACAGACAGTAGAGTGAGACAGAGAATGGAGTGAGACACTAGAGTAGAGTGAGACAGAGAATGGAGTGAGACAGAGAGTAGAGTGAGACACTAGAGTAGAGTGAGACAGAGAGTAAAGTGAGGCACTAGAGTAGAGTGAGACAGAATAGAGTGAGACAGAGAGTAGAGTGAGACACTAGAGTAGAGTGAGGCAGAGAGTAGAGTGAGACAGAATGGAGTGAGACAGAGTAGAGTGAGACACTAGAGTAGAGTGAGACAGAGAGTAGAGTAAGACACTAGAGTAGAGTGAGACAGAGAGTAGATTGAGACAGAATAGAGTGAGACAGAGAGTAGAGTGAGACACTAGAGTAGAGTGAGACAGAGAGTAAAGTTAGACATTAGAGTAGAGTGGGACAGAGAGTAGAGTGAGACAGAGAATGGAGTGAGACAGAGAGTAGAGTGAGAGAGAATGGAGTGAGACACTAGAGTAGAGTGAGACAGAGAATGGAGTGAGACAGAGAGTAGAGTGAGACAGAGAGTAGAGTGAGACACTAGAGTAGAGTGAGACAGAGAGTAAAGTGAGACACTAGAGTAGAGTAAGACAGAATAGAGTGAGACAGAGAGTAGAGTAAGACACTAGAGTAGAGTGAGACAAAGAGTAGAGTAAGACACTAGAGTAGAGTGAGACAGAGAGTAGAGTGAGACACTAGAGTTGAGTGAGACACTAGAGTAGAGTGAGACAGAGAGTAGAGTAAGACACTAGAGTAGAGTGAGACACTAGAGTTGAATGAGACACTAGAGTAGAGTGAGACAGAGAGTAGAGTAAGACACTAGAGTTGAGTAAGACACTAGAGAAGAGTGAGACAGAGAGTAGAGTAAGACACTAGAGTAGAGTGAGACAGAGAGTAGAGTAAGACACTAGAGTAGAGTGAGACAGAGAGTAGAGTAAGACACTAGAGTAGAGTGAGACAGTTCTGACATTCATATAACTGAAGTGTTTTGTCTCCGTCTTCAGGGCTGCAGATATGAAGGTTTTTGTGTGAATGTGTGTGTGTGTCTGTGTGTGGGTGTGTGTGTGTGTGTGTGTGTGTGTGTGTTGTCTCTGTGCAGTAACTGCAATGAAACTGAAGTGTATTTAAACACACTGATATACACACATACGCACGTTATCAAAGACAAGACTAAACAAGAATAAATATCTGACCTGATTTTCACTTCATGCTGCTTTCTAATGAGCGCAATATTACACACACACACACGGTGATGACTGATATGTGTGTGTGTGTGTGTGTGTGTGTGTGTGAGTGAGTGTGTGTGTGTCCTTTAACAAGGCCATTTTTTAACAGATTAGTGTTTTACTATGGGTCAAAAGTCTGAAAATTGTTCCCTTCCCCTGGAACCATTAAGCTAACAGTTAATGGAAGTGTACGGCTTCCGGTTAAGCATGGAGCATTAAATAGGTGTGTGTGTGTGTGTGTGTGTGTGTGTGTGTGTGTTCATGTTGATGTGTTTTCTGACTCTGTATGACACACTTTTATCTATAAGCATGGATAAGGGACATCAGAGAGAGAAACATTCACACCTTCAGACTCAGGTAGGGGGCGTGGCGTATAACCTGAAGATGGAGCTTGTACAATGTAGTGATGTAGATGATGATGTCTGAGCTTCAGGATGAAACAGAAGAAAAGCAGACATGATGTTTTCTGCTAGATTTACACTGAACTCTGACCTAAAACACACACTGAATTCCTCACAAGAGTGAACTTTAATCCATTCCAGAAACACTCCCACTACACAGTGTAAGGTTTATTCATCACACAGGCCACTGATACACACCACAACATAACATAACACACACACACACACACACACACACACACACACACACACAGTTGAACCCCTGACCTTCTGATTAGTAACCCAGAGCCTTAACCATTGAGCCACCACTGCTCTGCTTCAGTTCACTGATGTTTGAGGGCATTCGTTTATGCACAGCTCTGTTAAGATCCCTCCACAGCATCTCAATGGGGTTGAGGTGTGGACTTTAACTTGGCCATTCCAACAGCTTCATTTTTTTTTCTTCAGCCATTAACATGTCGATTTGCTGGTGTGTTTGGGATCATTATCCTTTTGCATGACCCAATTTCAGCCCAGTTTAAGCTGCTGGACAGATGGCCTCACGTTAGACTCAGGAATATTCTGGTATAAAGTGGACTTCATTGCTGTCTCAACGACGAAGTTTCCTGTGGCTCCAAAACAAGCCCAAATCATCAGCCCTCCACCACAATGCTTCACAGTTTCTATGAGGTGTTTGTGGTGATATGCTGCCTTTGGTTTTTGCTAAACATGGCGCCGTGCATGATGACCAAACTTCTCCACTTTGGTCTCATCATTCCAAATTGTTCCAGAACGTTTGTGGTTTGTTCAGATGCAGTTTTGCAAACCTAAGTTGTGCTCCATAATCTTTTTGGAGAGAAGGGCTTTTTCCTAGCCACACTTCCATAAAAGCCATACTTGTTCAAATTTTTTTCTGATAGTGTTTAATGAACAGAAGCATTGAATCTGCTTTGAGAGGCCACATGATGTAGCTCTTGAGTTTTTCTTTATATCTCTTAGTATTAAACAGTCTGTCCTTGGACTGAATTTGCTGGGACACTCAATACTGGGAAGACTGGCAACTCTCTTGAAGGCTCTCCATTTATAAAAAACTTTCTAACTGTAGAATGGTGAATTTCAAATTGTTTGGAGATGGCCTTATAACCCTTCTCAGATTTACGAGCAGCAACAGTTGCTTCTCTGATAACTGATATCGTTTCTTCTTGGCATGATGTAGAGGCAGGCTTTTACAGAGGCAGCCACACTTCTTGATGATTAACTAATCTTGTGCATTTCATTAGTAACACCTGGCTGCTAATTAATCTCTTAATGATTGTGAAAGTAGAAAGGGTGTACTTATTTTTGTGGTTATTTTGTACTTATTAACTGGTTTCTTATTTGTTGTCACCTGAGGTTATTTGTTTATAGAAGTCGGTGAGGACCACAAAAATGTTATTTAGGCACTGATAAATAAAAATACAGTATTGAAGGAGGGTGTACTTTTTTTTTCCCTTGACTATACAACACACACACACCACGACACACAGGAACAGTGAAGACAGCCCACACACACCATAATGACACACACACAGACACAGACACACACACACACACACACACACACAATACAACAAATGGGAACAGTGAAAAATAGCACATCAGTGTTTCTTACACTTCTCTGTGTAATCAGAAGAATGATGGTACTGTGTGCATGTATATGTGTTTGTGTGTGTGTGTCCTTGTGTGTCTTTGTGTCCTTGTGTGTGTGTGCATGAGTGTTTATATGTGTGTGTGTATGCGTGTGTGTGCATGTGTTTATGTGTGTGTCTGTGTCTTCTTGTGTGTCTGTGTGTGCATGTGTGTTTGTGTGTGTGTGTATGTGTGTGCATGTGTGTTTGTGTATGTGTCTGTGTGCATATGTCTGTGCGTATGTGTGTCTGGGTCTCCTTGTGTGCCTGTGTGTGTTTATATGTGTGTGTGTGTGTGTCTGTCTGCATGTGTGTTTTTATGCGTGTGTGTGTCTGTCTGCATGTGTGTTTTTATGCGTGTGTGTGTCTGTCTGCATGTGTGTGTTTATATGTGTGTGTGTCTGTCTGCATGTGTGTTGTAATGCGTGTGTGTGTTTATATGTGTGTGTGTGTGTATCTGTCTGCATGTGTGTTTTTATGCGTGTGTGTGTTTATATGTGTGTGTGTCCGTCTGCATGTGTGTTTGTATGTGTGTGTGTGTTTATATGTGTGTGTGTGTGTGTCTGTCTGTCTGCATGTGTGTTTTTATGTGTGTGTGTGTGTTTGTGTGTGTGTGTCCATCTGCATGTGTGTTTGTATGTGTGTGTGTGTGTGTGTCTGTCTGCATGTGTGTTTTTATGCGTGTGTGTGTGTCCGTCTGCATGTGTGTTTGTACGTGTGTGTGTTTATATGTGTGTGTGTGTCTGTCTGCATGTGTGTTTTTATGCGTGTGTGTGTGTCCGTCTGCATGTGTGTTTGTATGTGTGTGTGTGTGTGTCTGTCTGCAGGTGTGTTTTTATGCGTGTGTGTGATCTGACCCCTGCTCTGGACAAAAATAAAGTGACTCAGTGAATCAGTCCTCCTGACTCATCACACTGGGCTTATTTATCAAACCCGTGTTATATAAGAGCGCAGTGCTGCTGATTTGGGAGTTTTCCGGGACAGAGTGCGTCTCCGCTGCACATCACAATCATCATAATTTATTCCAAACTGTCCAGGAAAATGTTTTATTCTAATCTGTTCTGGTCAACCCGAATCATTAGTTTACAGTTACAAAGTTGTCATTATGTATTTTATCTGTGAATTTAAACCTGATTGTTTCAAAGTTGTGGACGGTATTTTGTGACATCATAAACTGAGCTCATATGTAGCCCCGCCCCCAAAACGGTTTTATACAGAAGAAGTGAGAAAATGCTGGATGAACAGCGACTGAAATAAACAAGTGTGTATAAGGTGACTCGGCTCAGTGGTGCGGAGTGTTTAGGTGTTGTGTGTGTGAGTTGTGTGAGGTGTGTGTGTGTGTGTGTGTGTGTGTGTGTGTGTGGGAGGCTCTTACACAGCACATTAGTGTTTCTCTTTAATTAAACCTGAAGAACATGTCAGGAATCTGAGTGCTGAGTATGATATTAAACACATCCTCCTGTTCACCAACACACATACACACGTCATCACATTACGGTGTGTATGTGTGTGTGTGTTTGTGTGTGTGTTTGATGCCATCATGTCACATTTTCTTTGATGGAAATGTTCTTTTTAGAAATTCACTCAAAAGTAGCAACAGTTGGAAAAACACCTCATCCACTTCCCCTTGGTTAGTTTCCGCTCAGTTGTCTTTAGGGCTGTTTCAGTACATTAGTGATGTTCACTGTACATGTCAAGTGGACAATTGTTCACTTTTACACACACACACACATGCACACACACACGCATGTGTGTCGATTATCACAGTAACTCACGCCGACGCAGAACCCAAAGCTAAATTTTTTCACAGAGAACATGTGATGGGACTTACCGACCTCTAAAGGACCTTTAAGGATTAAGAGTGAGGGTTTATGAAGACGGGTCAGCGACGGGACAGCACAAAGTTCATGAACATAAGATCATTTCAGAACCCGAGTGAATCTGCCGTGATGTCACAGTTCCATCATCAGCCTAGGCTCCAACATGGTTCTTCTGGTTCTTCAGTGACTCTTACATAACCACTTCGATTTATTATTAATTTTTATTAATTTTATCAGATATGAGTTTATCACATACAGTTTCTGCACTGTTTGAAATTTTAACTTTAAATACACTTAAATACACTTTAAACTGTTCTGTTTTTCCCGTGTCTTGGAGCGTTCCCTCCTCGTGTAATGGTGATGTTGAGGTCTGAGATTAATACTTCCTGGAATTTATTTCATCCTGTTTTTCATCATGTCATTTAATAAATGTTTTTTTAAATATGGAAAAGAAATGCAGTCCACATTCCAGGAGTTTTTCATCATGTGATTGGTCCATCCTCTGACCCACAATTCTCTGCTCCTGATTAAAAAATGCCACAAGAACAAGTTCAGTTTTCGACAAATCATAAATTCATAAAATAATACAGCTTTGGATTAAAGCTCCAGTGTTCTCGCTCAGTCCCATATTAAATTGCTTAATTGTTAAATTGCTGTGTGCTTGTAGAATAAAGTGATTCTGATTCTGATCTAAAAACATTTTCATTCGTTACTCCTGAGGAATTAACTTATGAGTTTTTACACATTTACAAATCCCTTCCTTCAAAATCCAAAATGTGAAGTTTTGTACCGTTATATTTACTATGTATTTACAGAATTAATACTGAGTAGTTACCTTACTGTAAAAAAAACAAACTTGGTGACATCAGAATGTTGACGTTAAATGGAGTGTTTAAGAGCTTTTAAAAGCTCTGAGAATCTTAAAATCAGTTGTAAAAGAAGCAGGCAGATGTGAAATAAATCTGGAGTAGTGTGTGCGATATCGTTTTTGAGCATGTCAGTTCTCAGCTTCTAATGAGACTCTGGTTTTTGGTGATGCCATAAGCATGACATACAGAAATGGAGATGGTAAATGGTCTAATCTTGGGCAGTGGGTTATTAATTATCATTATGAGTTATTAAAGATGTGTGGTTTAAATGTTAATGTTTTTGTAGAATTACTCACATTCCTAATTTTATCTTTTCAAACTTGTTTAAAACTTAAATCTTTGCATCTTTGTCAATAAAGACATTTTCATCCATCCAGTTAATGATAGTAGACGTATGGGTTATAAGCTTATATTTACGGCATCAGACGGCCTTATCAAGAGCGACTCACATTTATCTCATTTCTACAACTGAACAGTTGAGGATTAAAGGCTTTGCTGAAGGACCCAGCAGTGGCAGCTTGGCAGTGATGGGATTTTAACTCATTCTGATCAGCAGTCCGACATCTCAAAATCAAAAACTGAACAATGCTGCTTGCATAAGTATTCACCCCCCCAGGTTCCAGAAGCCCCAGATAAAAGATACTGTCATAATGAGGACACAACTGACTTATACCTGGCCTTCACCTGTGAAATATTAAAACAGCTCCCATTTTCTGAACAAAAACACCTCAGTTGAACTGTCATTAATGAGACGGTCAGTCTGAAGGAAAGGAAAATGAAGATGAGGGACCATTCTAAGAAAGTTAAAGATAAGGTAATAGAATTTCATAACTTAGGCATAGGGTGTAAAATTATATAGAAGAATTTGGACATCACAGTAAGCACTAATCAACATTGAGAAAGTGAACTTATTCTTAACAAATCATCCCTAATCATTTAATATCCTGCTGTTTCATCTGACTACATACAGTCTATCACACACACACACACACACACACACACACTTTACTGTGGTTTTTATAAAAATTTGTGCTGTTTCTCTTCTGCACACTAAAAGTTCTTTCTGAGGTCATGTTTAGAGAGAGCACTTAAAGTGAATTATCCTTGTCTCTGGGTCACATGGAAACACCAAGACAAAACACACACACACACACACACACACACCAAAGCCAAGGTGATAGATAGTGTTGTAGAGGCTGGTGGAGGAGGTGATTGTGTTTATCGGCTGTCTCGAGGTCTGCAGGTCTCTGTAATTCTGTGTGTAATTGATGCTAATGCATGTTTTACTGCACGCCTTAGCATGCTTTACAGCAGCACACGCTACACGCCTGCTGAGCAGACAGTGTGTGAATAGGTTTGAGTCTGATGTGTGTGTGTGTGTTAGCGAGGAGGTCATGTGGTTTCTGTGACTCTGTGAGATTTATGTGTATAATGACGGGTTGTCTGAGTCTAGACTTCCCAGTGAAGTGGAATTATTTCACAGAGAATCATTTTATCCTGAATCGTCTTCCGTTGAATCAGTTTTTTCTGTAGGCAGAACTTTCAGTTCACTCTGAGACTCTGGTCACTGACCTCAAAACCTCCAACATTAAACCATTAACATGGTTCATTATCTGAAATCACTCACATGCTCACACACGGTCACGTATGAATCCGTTTTAATCGTTGAAAACATTTGCTAAGTTTTTATTAAAGTTATCGTGTATGAGCATTTTAAAAAGATTAGTTTAGCATTAGAAAGAGTGGCTGTCACTATGAGCTCGATGAATTTAACAGATTATTTTAACAGATTATTTTAACAGATCTCTAGTTGAATAATTTTCACACTACGCCTGAACTTCTCTTTCATGGTGCCCGATTAGCATGATGTAAAAAAAAAAAAAAAAAAAAACTGCTAAAGATATTTACCAACACACTAACTTAAACCAGCTTCCTGTTTCACTGAAGCACATTCATGTCGTTTTACACTCAAGTGTGTGTGTGAGTGAGTGTGTGTGTGTGTGTGTGGGTCTGTGTGTGTGTGTCTTTGTGTGTGTGTCTATGTATGTGTGTCTGTGTGTGTCTGTGTGCATGTTTTTGTGTTTGTGTGTGCATCTATGTGTCTGTGTGTCTGTCAGTGAGTGTGCTTCTTTGTGTGTGTATCTGTGTGTGTGCATCTATGTGTCTGTGTGTATGTGTGTATGTGTGTGTGCGCGTGTCTGTCAGTGAGTGTGCGTCTTTGTGTGTGTATCTCTGTGTGTCTTTGTGTGTCTGTTTCTGTGTGTACCTGTTTTGAGTCCGTGTTTTTGTGATTATGTGTCTGTGTGTCAGTGCATGTATCTCTGTGTGTTTGTGTGTGTGTGTGTATATATATATATATATATAATCTGTTTACCTATGTGTATATGTGTGTGTGTGTGTGTGTGTGTGTGTGTGTGTGTCTGTATTGCAGTGATTATTGACTGAAAGAGTGATTCTCAGCAGTGTGGAATCATGGGAAACGATGGTCTGGTACTGACATGGAACTCATAGGCTACAGATTTTCTCTCTCTCTCTCTCACACACACACACACACACACACATACATGAGTCGACGTGTCACATTTCAGGATGAAGAAACAGTTTTAACTGATGCTAATAAACACACAGTGACGTGGACAAGTCATTTAACACATGTTTATAATCTAAACATCCAGATTTGCAGTGTGTGTGTGTGTGTGTGTGTGTGTGTGTTTGTGTGTGTGTATACATGAATAAATCTCACTTTTATTGTTTTATAAAGTTCAGTTCAGTTTTATTTGTATAGCGCTTTTAACAATGGACATTGTCACAAAGCAGCTTTACAGAAATAAATGGATTAACAAAAAAATATATTATAAATATTTGAATTTATTTAAAGTGAAGGTTATTGTTTTTATATTAAAGATTAAAGATCTGCTACACAGATTTACTAGGATAATAATATTGTAATAATACATGTAATATAATTATAATAATAATAATAATATATTATCATAATAATATAATATTATAATATAATAATATTATATTATAATAATATTAGAATGCCATTATTTTTTACTAAATCCACTGAATCATTTTTAGATATATAATTTGGGTGTAATGTAATTACATTAATATTTGACTTTGGTCTAATTCTGAATGGCGTCACATCCTGAATACGTCATTAATGCGTGTGTGAAAGCGCACATGTCTCTCAGGTTTGCAATAAAGGCTGACACACTACCTAGTGCATGCGCGATTTGGGACGCATTGGTCAGTCTGGTTGGCTGTTCGGTTGAGTCGGTCTGTGCGCCGTGACGTCATGACGCACGATTTTGCAAACCAATGAGATCGCGGCCCGATTCTCTCAAGATCCAGCGTGAGGAGCGCGTCCGCCGTAGACGGCAAGAGAAGCGCAGAGAGGAGCAACGGAGCTCGCACACACTCATACACACTGCTGCGCGCGCACACACACACACACCCTGCACGGGGAGAAGCTCACGCGCGCGCGGAGACGTGCAGACAGAAACAGAAGCAGCTCTGAGGTGCGGCTTTTACCGGATGGAGAATCTGCCGGTTTAATCGGTACTAAACCGTGTATCGCGGTACCGGAGCGGAAATCTCCCCTGGAGCTCGAGGAAACTTTTCCTTCAGTCTCTTTAATACATCTGTGATACTAAAAAAAAGATCTTTGGTGATCTGTTGCTCGGCTCCGGCGTGGACTGTGTGCGACTGAACGCGGATTTAATAACCGTGGATTTTTTTTAAATAATTAATTTTTGCGCACAGAGGATCTGAGCCTCAGGTGTGTGTGTGTGAACATGGAGGTGTTACTATGACCCCGGACTTCACCACTGTCGCTGCCGCTGCAGGTCACACACTCTAACTTTTATTTATTCACCATATTGGGGTTTTTTTCGGGTTTCTGTCTGAGAGCCAGTGAGCTGAGAGTTTTTTTGGGAAATTCAGCCATGAACTTTGTGGTTTATTGGGCTCAGTTATTCCTGGCAGTGCTGCTGAACGCCTCGGCTCTGAAGGTGAGTTTAATTCATTCACATTGTACATCAACTTATTTTATTATTAGTTTGTATAGAAAACACACTCTACACACACTGAGCAGTATGCTGCACATTAGGCTCATTATCACAGGAGCAGAGGGACGACAGTGATGCGATATTGTGTGTGCGTGTGTGTGTGTGTGTGTGTGTGTGGTTCAGTTTGGTTATTTCTGAGGACTCTATTTTATATATATGTATATACGTGTATGTATGAATGTATGTATACGTGTGTGTATATATATATATATGCTTGACGTAAAATACAAGTCATTGTTCAATACACAATGATAACTCTTAAAGTGCGCTGATGTAGGGTAGTATAGTAGAGTGTAGTATAGTAGAGTGTAGTAGAGTGTAGTATAGTAGAGTGTAGTATAGTAGAGTGTAGTAGAGTGTAGTATAGTAGCATGTATAGTAGCATGTATAGTACAGTGTAGTATAGTAGTATGTATAGTAGTATAGTATAGTAGTATAGTATAGTGTAGTATGGAAGGCCTATGTGTTAGTATTATTATGTATAGTGTAGTAACAGTATAGCATGGAGTGAGAAGTGGAGGATTCCTAATACTAATTTATGCATAAAAAATAAAACTATAAATATAAATAATTTACAAGATTATATTAACATCAGTAATCTGCGACACCCGAGGATCGCGCGCACTAATCTTACCCTGCGCGAGCTCTGTGTGTGACCGGTCCAGTCACACCACATTCTGATTTAGCAACTTCACTCCCAGATTACGTAATCCTCGGGGGAAAAAAAAGTAAATGAAATAAAATGAGTGAGACCGAAAGTAAAGATTATTGCTCAGTGTGTGGTGCACTACACAACACTCGCCAGCACTCGTTTTACCCGCTGCACACACTCACCATGCACATCACACTCTACTGATACACTCAGTACTGGGCATGTAGTGCACATCAGAATGAGTGACCTTCCCAGCCTGAGTGAGCGCCTGATGTCCAGTGTGACAGGGATTATCAGTAATGTACACACACACACACACACACACTCACACGGGAATAAATAAATAGCTATTTGTTGAATGAAATGAAATATCCAGAATATACAGGTGCATCTGCTTGTGACATATCACTCATGTGTGTGTGTGTGTGTGTGTGTGTGCACACGGATGCTGAATGACAGGTGTCCTGAATCAACAAGGGCGGAGCATAAATTATATTTGATCAATCAATCACAATCCTACCTGTGTGACATCACTACTAGGCTTTTATTTAAACACTTTGTCTCAGTGCAGAGTTTACTGGTACAGAACAGTAGTTTAGCAACAGTAGCTAAGCTAACAGAGCTAACCGACTACAGAAGCACTAGCATTCTAATTCTAATTAGCATGTCAGAGTTAGCATGCTACAGTGCTGTGCATAAGTATTTACCCCCTGAACTTTTGTAGTGTTACAGTCTGGAACTGAAATGGACTTAATCAGCATTTTATGTCAGGAATCTACACAAAATGTACTAAGATTCATGACATGAATCCATATAATTTATAAAATTCAAGTAGTAATGTTAAAGTAGTAGTAAAACCAGCATAATTTACAAAGTTATTTACAAATAAACAAGGGCAAGTTGTGAGTGTATAAATGTTCACCCTCTAAATTTAATACTGGTTAAGTTTTCATCAGAAGTGACAGTGAGCAGAATAGCGTCGACAGTGTCACGTCATCTCACTATACATTCACCTGTTCCTCGAAGAACTCAGTGTTTGTTAGAAAACATACCTAAACACACAGCATCACGAAGACCAAGGACTGAACAGGAGTCTGGGGCAAAGGTCTGGAAAAATATCAATAAGAAATCACCGACTTCGAACATTCCACAATAATATTAATAACAATCCGTTATTAAAAAATGTAAAGAATGGGACAGAAACGCAAGT
This sequence comes from Pangasius mekongensis, assembly GCA_033441845.1. Taxonomy (NCBI): domain Eukaryota; kingdom Metazoa; phylum Chordata; class Actinopteri; order Siluriformes; family Pangasiidae; genus Pangasius; species Pangasius mekongensis. The sequence continues at coordinate 96,571 of JAKKZJ010000021.1, forward strand.
CTGCCTCGAGGAGACTAAAGTCAGTGAGCGAATAAGCAGGGGATTAGTCAGAAACACAACCATGGAGACAAGGAGAACTCTGAAGGAGCTGGAGAGATCCACAGCTCAGATGGAGAAGCTGTTCACAGGACAACCACAGCCTGGACTGTGACACATGGTGGTGGTAGCAGCATCATGTTCTGGAGACACTTTTTGATCAGCAGGGACACTGGGTCAGGGTTGAGGATCAGATGGATGGAGACAAATACAGGACAATTCTAGAAGAAAACCCATCCCAGTCTGTGAGAGACTTTAGACTGGGGGCGGAGCTTCACCTTCCAACAGAACAATAACACTAAGCCTAATGCTAAAGCTACACTGGAGTGGACAAGTACCAAGAACCTGAATGTGTCAGAGTGGAAGAGTCAACGCGCAGACCTCAGTCTGATTCAGAATCTGGGGCAAGATGTGAAAAACCTGGGAGCGAATACTTACTCACAGCGCTGCACACAGTTCTTTTTAGTGGTGTTTTAGTGATCCTTCCAGCAATCTAGTGTGTTTTAGTCTATGATAGTGTGTGTTACAGTGTGTTAGTGTGAGTTACAGTGTGTTAGTGTGAGTTACAGTGTGTTAGTGTGCGTTACAGTGTGTTAGTGTGAGTTACAGTGTGTTAGTGTGCGTTACAGTGTGTTAGTGTGAGTTACAGTGTGTTAGTGTGTGTTACAGTGTGTTAGTGTGCGTTACAGTGTGTTAGTGTGTGTTACAGTGTGTTAGTGTGTGTTACAGTGTGTTAGTGTGAGTTACAGTGTGTTAGTGTGAGTTACAGTGTGTTAGTGTGTGTTACAGTGTGTTAGTGTGAGTTACAGTGTGTTAGTGTGCGTTACAGTGTGTTAGTGTGCGTTACAGTGTGTTAGTGTGTGTTACAGTGTGTTAGTGTGCGTTACAGTATGTTAGTGTGTGTTACAGTGTGTTAGTGTGTTACACCATAACTGTAACACAGAAATCTGGATTCATAAAGTGAAACGTCTGTGTATGTGTGTTAAGTTTATAAATACCTGATTTACTGAATGCACTGCTTCACACACACACACACACACACACACACACACACTGATCGTGTTTGTTTTCTCTCGGCAGGCAGCTTACATACCAAAGGAGGGAAAAAGCAAGAATGAAGGTGAGTGTGTAAATAAAGTGAGATGCTATGTGTGTGTGTGTGTTGAGGATGCTGCCCCCGGTGAGTGTGTGAGGAACTGCAGTCATGTCATAACACTCGTGTGTGTGTGTGTGTGTGTGTGTGTGTGTGTGTGTGTGTGTGTGTGTGCGCGCACTCGCGTGTGTGTGCGCGCACTTGTGTGTGTGTGTGTGTGTGTGTGTGTGTGTGTGTGTGTGTGTGTGTGTGCGCATCCTCACACAACTAGATAAAGCAGTTGAGGCTCATAGCTTCAGTGCAAAACTAAAGAAGTGAAGTTCACTCAGCGAGATGTTAGATGATGTGTTCAGCACAAGGGACGCGT
>JAKKZJ010000021.1:132951-150451 GCA_033441845.1 Pangasius mekongensis
GTGTGTGTGTGTGTGTGTGTGTGTGTGTGTGTGTGTGTGTGTGTGTGTGTGTGTGTGAGAGTGTGTGAGAGTGTGTGTGTGTGTGTGTGTGAGAGTGTGTGTGAGTGTGTGTGTGTGTGTGTGTGTGTGTGTGTGTTGGTCAGTAAAGTGACTTTGATCCGACACCAGCAGAGGAGCTCATTACAGCCCTTCATTACGGAGCTGAACTGAAATGGCCTGATTAGCGTTAATGGGCTGAATCAGGTTTATTGGAACACACTAATGACTAGAATAAACCATTTCTGATTTTCCGGGGGGGGGTGAAAGGGGTACTGGGCGGGGGTTGGGGGTTGGGGGTTGGAGGAGTGGCATCTGGTGCCGTCCAGACTTTTTAACGTGAACGCATGTACAGATATTTAGCGTTAGCATAGCCCAGTGCACAGTGCCAAGTTTGTCAGATGTGACTCTCACTCTTAAGTGCACGTAAAGGTCAGTAAGTGCAGTTGTGATCTTACCTAAAATAGACATTACCACCATGCAAAGCTTCTTAAATTACTCTCAGGACCTGTAAACGTAGCGATGACCTTTGACCCTGCATTACACAGCGGTTGTTGTTTAATATCACATGTCACAAAGCCTCATAGTGCTGATTTTCTCTCTTAATCCCTCAAGTGCATTGACCTTTCTGTGTGACGCGCTGAGCTACGGCCAACACATTTTAAACGATTTTCTGAAACTGTTGACCTTTTAGCACTGGGGCCGAAATTCTCCGCAAGTCAGATGCCAAATTTTTCTCTTCTCATCCCTCAACTATACGATGAAAATTCATCTGTATCTGCTGCTGGACTGAGATGTCTGGATTGGGCCTTAAGCTACAAGCCAAAAGTCTGCTGTCTAAACAAAGAGCTCCATTTGGAATGTTAGAAAGATCTGGAAATGTCTGGATTTCTGCACAGCAACGCTAACATCTGCTGTCCGCTTTCTGATCTGATTTAAAAACTCTGCAGGGTTCGAACACCTGCTTTTATTTCGCTCCCTCAATCAAATCAAACTAAATCACTCTAACGGCCACAAGAACAATTCATTCACTATTTAAACACATGGATCTGTTTTTCACATCAAAATGTACATGAACTTCTCTCACCACAAAACTGGAACTGTGCTTTTCCTATTAGGCAGTACCAAAGGTTCCAGCTGGCTTTGGTTTGGTTCCTGATGAACATCACCACCCGCAGGAGCTAATAACCACATTTACACCAAGAAACTTTAGTCTGCAAGCATTACTCCAGGAACTTTAACCCAGGAACTTTAGTCCAGGAAAATCAGTCACGGAACTTTATTCCAGGAACTTTAATATCGGCGGTTCAGCCAAGAAGATTAGCTCAGGAACTATAGTCCAGGAACTGTTTTTGTTTTCAGATGTTCTGTAACTTGTTTCCTGATGTGCCTGTTTTAAGGAACTGGTATTTTCATAAATGTCTTTGTTTTTAGTGACACGTTCATATTGCTGGTGAATTTGTGCGCTAGGAACGTGTAGATTTGTCCTACTCCTGGTTTGTCTGATGTTTGTCCTGCTTTTGTTTTTTTTCATGATGACATAGAAATTAAAGTTCACAGTTAAAATGTTTTATTGTGATGTAACCATGGTAACTAGGCCTTAGACTTTTGGTTGCGATCATTTAAGACACTCCACAATTCAGGGCTTGAGTTTACTGTTACGCCCTGTTTAAACTGAACCCCACCCAGTGGAAAGGAACCAGGAACCCTGAAACCAGGATGAAGCACCATCCTGACTCACTGTGAAGAGGAGACCAGACGTACACAAACACCATACAGAGACGCCATCTTTAAAAAAAAAGTATCATATATTTTTATGGCTTGTAAATGGAGCAGTAATGAAACTACGATGCAGATTTGATTTTGATTCTTCGAATCATTTCAGGATTAAAGAAGAACCTGATGCTGCGCAATTTGTGGTTTTGTTTTCTGTCATTTGGAGCAGTGTAACACGCTGTTCACCCAAAAACAACACATAAATTACAGCCGGCGCAGACCAGAACACATCACTGCAAACAGCACGACCACAGTCACGCTGCCAAAACTTGTTTAAAAGTGAAAGTTGTAATTAGAGTATTACTCATCCTGGATTTAGATGAAATGAGAGGATTTTATGTGGAGATGTGAGAAACCCGCTGGATTTACAGTAAGTTTAAGTCGGGATGGGAAGCTCCCTGGCTTTATTGTCTCACAGTCATGTTTCACATCCACAACTTTAACAAAAGAACTTTGCCTTACAGCCTTTATCAGCGCATGACCTCTGGACTGTGTGTGTGTGTGTGTGTGTGTGTGTGTGTGTGTGCTGTTTTCTGTTGTGTTTGCTATTGTACATTAGAATCATTATTAGTGCTAATTATCTATTTGAGTTATATTTGTACAGTAAATAGTTTTATTATAAATTAACCAGAATAAACCTGTGTGTGTGTGTGTGTGTGTGTGTGTGTGTGTGTGCATGCGTGCACGTGTGTGTGCAGGTTCAGGCTTCCACTCAGCAGCTCTGTAAGTGTGTTGGTGGAAAAAGTGGCGTTGACTTTGACCTCGTTACAGCTGACTCTTTGGCGCGCGGCCAGATCTGGAGGATTTAATCCGCTGTAACGTGTGAGCCGTCATGTACGCACTTCGGCTCAGCTCCAAGAGCAAAAACACGGCCTCCTTCTCCTAATAATGGGCCACATAACTCATTCATGAAAACACTTTAATGCTTCAAACAAACACACAACACACTGAGGACGTAGGAGTGTGTTATTAATGTGTGAAATGTGTAGAGACAATAACACCTCACACAGGAAGGAGGTCCAAATCATCGCTCAGTGTGAGTTATCAATCAAACGCAGTTAATTATAAACTCAAACAAATGTGCAAATAGAAGGAAAGACATTGTATACAGATGTATATACAGATGTTTTGGCCATAGATTTAGGATAAAAATGATTCAGAACACTTTGACCTGACTAGTAAGTATAATGTTTATTCAGCATACACACACTCTTAAAATGATACTATTATTTTTAGTGTACTTTTAAAGTGTGATATATAACTAACAAACACTGTGTGTGTTACTGTTACAGGAAATACTGACGGAGTGATGTGATGAAGCGGAGTTACTGTTTCTCTGATGATGTGGAACGCTGGTGAAACGAGTTCGTTCCTGTTCTCACTTACGTTACAGCAGTTATAAACAGTCATTCCCTCATCAGCCTCTTTATTCTCTCTCATCAAGTTAATAAGAAAATAAATGCAGCTTGTTACGCATGTTAGCGAGAAACCGCAAAGAAGCGTAAACTCCTCTGTCCTGAAGATGTCAGAAAACTTCTTGTTTACTCGACTCACACTGTTTTCTTTTCAGTTGTAAAATATTGTCGCTTTGTGAATCTGTGCTTTTATGAAACAGAATCATTACATTATCATCTGAACGCTTCTGCAGCTGCACCAAAACTTCTTCCACACACGTTTATACACATTCATACATCAGAGAAATGTGTTAAACTGAAGATCAGCTGACAGCCAGAACTCGAGCTCAGATAACTCGCCTGATTCTGGAGATAAACGATGAACATTTTACAACACAAGCGCAGAGCGACATTACGCAACGTGATATGATGTGCTAGCTCATATCTGATCATCGCCTTCTACAGGTGAGTAATTACGCTCCCCGTGTCATGTGAAAATCTCTGTTTAATGAATTTATAGACCTGTTTATCAGGCAGTAACACTGGACCGCTCTGATAAACATGATAATTGTGTGCACACAACATCACAACAAAGCTCAGAGCGACAGTTAATCATACGACTGTCTCATAATCCTTCAGCACTCTCAGCTACAGCACTGACATCATGAGTATCACCTATAATTCCTTCATTCAGGTCTGAGCTTCTCTGATGAGTAACCACACTGCATCACAGGAAGCGTTAGCATATAGACAGCTGTTAGCCACGAGCCGGTAGCATCCTCCCAGCTGGGTCAGCGTTAGAGCCGTGGGAGGGGTAATATCTCTCACACACACACACACACACACACACACACACACTTCAGAGAGAGAGAGAGATATGATAGGAGACAATGTGTTCATTGTTTTCTTGGTGTGTGTGTTCAAGTTACTTTTAATTGTACAAATGATTGGCTTTTAATAAAAATGTTAATTGCCACAAAAACACACAAGAACTGTAGAATTTACAGCCATACAGAGAGTGATGAAGGCATTTACACATTAATACTACTAATTATTTCACACAATCTTATAGATCATTGACTTACATAACACACAGCAGAGACTTCTGGGAAATAAAAATCCCTTTCCCTGTGGTAAATACTGCCCTCTGCTGGTCAAACTGCTCCACACTAAAGTGATCTACAGGTGTGTTTATTTGTGTGTAGAAGAAAAAAAAAAAATGTAAATGGCCACAAAATATTGACTTTGTTCTTGGGGAAGGTTGGGTTGCTTTGCTATTCCTGACCTTTCACTTCCGCTTTCCTCCCGTCTTTCACACCGCCGCGCTCTCCCTTAATGACAACAGGAAAGTTGATAACCAGATATTTGGATAGTGATAACTGATAACTGGAATTGAATTAGATAGTTGATCATTTGTTTGTGTTACGTTTTCTCGCTGCCTAGGGTTGGGGAAGAAATGTAATCAAATTTAAAAAAGTAGTAAAGTACAGAAAAGGAGAAGAAGAAAAAAATACCAACACTCCTCTCCTGTCCCAGCCAGTAACAACACTATTAAAGCTATAAAAAAAATCAAATGCTTCTTTACAATTAACATAAAGGGAAGCAACAAGTTAAAGAGGACACAAGGCAAAAAAAACAAATAAAAAGTTCCTAACTAGAAGGAGGAGTAAACCTCTTAACCTTTCAAAAAAAAAAAAAAAACATAACTAACAATATAATAAGAAAAGCAACATACAAGAATTGACAAAATTACACAGAACATAAGATATAAGGCTTATACATAAGGTATAAGAACAACCGCACCACACCCTGGAGCAGGAGGAAAGCAGCTCCACCTGCCGCCTTTCCTTCTCGGCTTTATCTACATGCTCTCTTCCTGTCAGCCAATCAAATGGTGATTAATGGCAGCTGCTGTCAATTAACCTGGCTGGAGCAGTGACGGAGAGAGCAAGAAAAACAAGAAGAAAAACAAGAAGAACAGAAAAGCACAGCACACTTACACAATGTACAGCAACAGTAACTTTCCCCCACAGATGTAATATAAATAAATAAATACATCCTGCACTGTAACAGACATTCAGCTGGAGCTGTGTGTGTGAACAGGATGCATGTAACTCCTATTTATTTACCCCTCTGTATTTTATTTATTGTTTTTGTCTTGTGACACTGTATATAAATTGAATTGCAATAAAATCAAAAAGGGTGATAGTATGATTAAATACTAGGTACTAAGTAAAAGATTGGATGTTAAATTGGATGTTTGTACACTGACAGAAAGGGGACACACGGCACATGCTGAAAATATATGAATAGACTGGCGGTAGAACCACATCCTGTTATATAAACCTCAACAGATTTACTTCCTGTAAACCAGCAATAAAGACACATTAGTGAACTTACTGGAACACTGTGAAGTTAAGTGCTGCTTTAACTGACAGAATATTTCACTTTTTCTAAAGCGAAGGTGTTCATCAGCAGCAATGGTGAGTGTCGCTATATTCAATATATATATTTGAATTTCATAATTAGTAAAAACTTCATTCAATCTTAAATATTTTACTGTTGATTAAAATTAATATTATTATTGACGTGAAAGTAATCAAATGGGTTTTAAGTAACAAGGTAGCAATGTTCACACTGTAAGTAAAAAAAATTATCTTACATTTTTTGTTGCTTTCACTCAGGTTTAATGTGATGTAATACACAGGTTTATTCATGTACAAACTTTAATGATGTAGAAACTTAACATGATGTAGCTGTAGATGGAGAAATGCAAAAGTGGCACCACAGAGGAAGAAATTCTGGTGTGTGTGAGAGCAGGGAGTCTGAGATGGGTGTCTTTATCTGTGCTTGTTTGGTCATAATTTTGGAACATGTCCATGTTTAAACTGCAATCACACTTTCACTCTCAAAGATGTAGCTGTTATGGTTCGATTAACTTCATCACCATCGCTGTCTTCAGCTCATTAAGAAAAACGAGAATAAAATCAAACAAAAGTGTGCAATCCTAAAGGATGATTAAATTTGATATTACAGCCTAAAGACAACTTGATAAATAATGACTCTTTTTATGTTTAGAAATGGAGCAATATTTCTGTCTACATTTTCTATAAATAAATTCATGGTGCAGTAATGTGATCATATTGTCATTGATGGAAATGTTCCAGTGAAACTCACAGGTCTTGTGTTTATTTATTGTTGTGTGTTTGTTGTGCAGTAACACTTCAGATTGAACACTACTATAATATATATATTTATACTATATATAGTACTATACTATATATATTTGGCCTAAACAGATTAATATGCACACATGTTTAAGAGTGATTTAATAATGTGTTAGGAAGTAAAATGACTCAATCGGGATTTGTGTAATTAAACTATATAAATGAAATGAAAATGCTCTTTAATTTAGTGCACGAAGAGGGTAAAGCTTTCGCTGAGTTACAAACTGACTCACTGAAATGCATGACCCTTGTTTCCTGCCCATTATTTAAAGGTTTTCATATTGGGGTGATTGTTTTTAGGAACAATCACAGGAGAGTATGATGATGAGACTCATTTTGGAATCAAAGGTCTTCACAGTTGTGAAATACCTCACAGAGGAATACACTGGAAATGTGGAGAACGGAGACGTCTTCATTGTGCGTCATAAAAAGCGCTGCAACGCTGGAGTGTACTGTGCTGAAGACACACTGATCACTCAGCTGGAAAGTAATCTCTAAACACCTTTATAATGGTTATAATACATAATATATTATAATACAATTATGATGCAAAATAATTAACTAGTAAACACTGTGTGTGTTACAGAAAGGTACTGAGTGACAGGGTGTGTGATGAGTTACTGTTATCACCCTGTAGTTAATTATCTTCCCATAACACCATGTCCCCAAGTGTTTTATTCCACTTAACCACAGCAATTTACCAACAATTATATTTCTTTTTTTAATCAAAGAACATGTCAAACATTTACATTTAATGCTGTGGATTTATTTCCTGTTCTCAATTAAATTATAGCTATAGCTATAAACAGTCGTTCCCTCACCACCTTTCATGTTACTGAGAAACCGCAAAGAAGCGTAAAAACATTGACACTGGAGACTCCTTCCATAAATAGTAAATAAATATCTCCTTACAGAAAACATCATCATATCAATGATTATTATCAGTGGCTCATCCACTGTACACGTCCCTGTTATACAGAAATAACGCACACTGTTGTAAACTTTTTCAGTGAAGACCAGGAGACTTGGATTCTCTTCAGCAGGGTTCTTTATTGAGAACGCGCTGGTCGGTCGCTGCAGTCTTCAAGTCTAACTAAGGCAGTGATGCATCATAGATTATATACATTTGGGGGAAGTGCCTGGAGATGGAGGCAAAGCACTAGGGTGGCAGCCCTAAACAAAGCATGCAAATGAAGTAGACAGTTCTGGCCACCCGCCCCGTTTCACTAGTCTTAATCCAATCAGCATAACTATCCTACTCGGACAGTTCATTATCATAGAAACAAAGAAAAGTCCACACCTATGGGGGTACATTCAGGTATTGAGGAACACGAACAATGGTCCCCAGTTCAAAGGAGCACCAAGAACTATCAATTACAAAAAAGTGATAGTTACAGTATCCTGGTTCATTTGATTTATAAAGAAAGGGACAAGACTGGCAGAAACTATACATGCAGAGAAAGAATAGCTCTTAAAATTTTTATTCCCACAACACCTTCTGACCAATCAGATTCAAGAATTCAACCACGTTGTGGTATTAGACTGCGTCATTTGCCTTATCACAGTATTCTATCACTAAAGTACATATGATGATGCATCATGTGGTATTATGTGTATAGTCACAAACTGTTGTTTTTTTTTAGAAACTTGTCACTCAGAGGTAAGCAGAGTGAATGTGGAAAGGTTCACTGGAGGGAACAGATTCGCAATTTATAGGAAGAATGGGGGAATCCCTAATTCATTCAGAGAAAATGTTAATGAAGTGATGAGCAGTGGTCCAGAATACAGTTTATCCAAATACAACTGTATTGAGTTTGTCATGGATCTTCTTGAAGTGGATCTGAAGGTAAAACTATAATTTTCATACTTTGCAATATGATCTCTTGATTTAGACTTACTGTCGTCGAGGTAAATATAGTATCATGAAATTCAGAGAAAGTCAGTTTTATAACGTGGCATGATGCTTTAGTTTCCTTTTTCTGCTCTTTAATAAACAGCATTCCATATAACGGGTGATTTTTTTTTCCAGCCAACTGTAGATGACTGCGTGAAGATTGGACTCGGCACTAAACCAAGGGGCTTCAAAGTTGTCAAAAAATTCTCTTATACTGATGCTGGAAATGCAAAGCTAGGAGATCTGTTTATCGTGGAAAGTGTGTTAAGTGGCACAGGATACCACCACGCTGGAGTGTGCTGCCGTGAATCTGGTCAGGAGATCATTCACTTCACACGTAAGCTCTAAATGTCTTTATAAAGGTCCATATATATATATATATATATATATATATATATATATATATATATATATATATATATAGTTTTTCAAAAGTTATGACCAAAAACATACTTCCAAATTAGGTCAAAATTTGACCTGATGGTGGCGCTATAGCTTTCGTAGCACTTGGCCCAAATTTGGTCAGAATGTTCTATAGACCTTCCCCAATCAGTGTGGCAAATTTCACAACTTTTTACCAGATGGTTCTATGGACTGCCATAGACTAGACATGCTAGCCAGAAGAAGTAGTAGAAGAAGAAGAAAAGGTAGAATAACAATAGTGTGCCTATGCACCTTCAGTGCTTGGCCCCCTAATAATGATGATTCCTGTTATTCTCACAAACAAAAATTTGTGCTTCCTACCTGGAAGGTCGGTCATATCAGGTAACATGGAGGGGATCCACATCTGCTCCCTGCCGACTCTCCCCTGGTGTCCCACAAGGCTCAGTACTTGGTCCTCTCGTGTTCTCCGTCTATACTCGATCTCTTGGTGCGTTCATATCCTCACATGGGTTTTCATACCACTGCTATGCAGATGACATCCTCTCCTCCCCTCCCTCAGACACTGACTTAATCCCAGCAAAACTGAACTGCTGTTCATCACCATCTCAGGATCTTGCGATCTCCCTGGACAATTCTCTGATCTCGCCTTTGGTTACTGCACGCAACCTCGTGGTAACCATGGACAATCACCTGTCCTTCTCCTCTCACAGTGCTAATCTGACACGCTCATGTCGATTTCTCCTCTATAACGTCAGAAGAATTCATCCATTTCTCTCCACTCAGGTGCTTGTTCAGTCCCTTGTCATTTCAAGACTGGACTACTGCAACTCGCTCCTGGCAGCTCTGCCTCTGAGCACCATTCGTCCTCTGCAACTGATCCAGAATGCAACTGTATGATTGGTTTTCAATCTTCCTAAGTTCTCCCACACCACCCCATTGCTGCGCTCCCTCCACTGGCTTCCTGTAGCTGCTGCATCAGATTTAAAACACTGATGCTCGCCTACAAAGCCAAAAACGGACCAGCACCCACTTATCTCAAAGCTCTTATCACACCTCACGTGGCACCACGCTCCCTCCGGTCCTCTAGCGCTGCTCGACTGGTCCCACCATCTCTCAGGGTACAAGGAAGACATGCATCGAGACTCTTCTCTGTTCTGGGCCGAGGTGGTGGAATGAACTTCTCCTAGATGTCCGAACAGCTGAGTCACTGGCAGCCTTCAAACGACGTCTAAAGACCTACCTCTTCATAAAGTACTTAAATTAGAACTAAAAAAAAGTATTGTCTGAGCGCTTGTCTATTTCCTCCCCTACAGAGTTTTGGGCTGATGGTGTTCTTAGTTTGTGACCTAGCGAGCCGGTATCAGAGTGTATGTATTGATAATATATATGTATTGAGACTTCTAAGCACTTTTATAAGTCACTCTGGATAAGAGCATCTGCCAAATGCTGTAAAAGTAAATAAAAATAACTGCACATAACCTTATACACCACACACACATTATCTCCATCTGCGTGTTGTTGAGTGCTTTGCCCCAGTGGACTCTTTAGTCATACTGACTGATGATACGGAGTGTGCTCCAAATTCAGACCTGAGCTCATCTCTCAGTGAGGATTAAATACTGAAATTACACACATCAGTATTCAGACCTCGGATGTAACTACTGACTGAAGCGCTATTCAGAAGTTATACAGGGGGTTGAGTTTGTGTAAAATGGAGGCGTGTGATATAAATATAAATATCACACTATTCATTAATAATAATTATTAGCCAATTAAAGCATTGCAGTAATATCTTCTCATTCATATATAATCAATTCAATATAATTTTGATTCAAATTCAATAATTCAATATAATTTTTTCATTTTAAAATTCTCTCTTTTGTTTTTTTGCATCAAACGACATTTAAGATAAGATAATCCTTTAAGTCCCCCAGTGAGGAAATTTGCATCGTTACAGCAGCAGATGCAAAGAAGCAATGCAAAGTTTTTCTATCCCTGATTTATTTATTTATTTATTTATTTATTTATTTATTTTTGGTGGTTTAAAGGAGATTGTATGTGTCTAGACGCTGGTGAAAAATGGATGCTTCTATGCAAAAAACTATGCAAACCTCGTACGTGTGAGCTACACGCAGGTGATGTTAATAATCTGAAAAACCGCTGAAGCAGCTGCGTAACCCGACTCTGAATACCAGCAACTTTCCCCACGTAAACACTGACACAACTTCAGTTGGACTTCATTTTGGACATTAATTCTGAATGCAACTTTTTCATTATGAGTAGGTGTGTAGCGTTATTAATACCTAACCACCCCAATATAGCAGCTTTCAAACATGACATTAAACACCGCTATAACATAAGATTAACAATATGACCACATCAGAGATCATGATGTACCATATCAATATCACCTCAACACACACCTACGGCAAAACAAATTATTTTTACGCCAAAATGTTATTATTAAGAACGTTATTGCATCATTATAACAAATGTTATATTTCCTTCATACTGGTAAATTGTCACAACTGATATAAAGTACATTATGGTGTGTAAACTTACAAAATTGTCTCTTTTCACTAGCGAAATCTACCGGATCATTTGGGTTCAGCGCAGTGGCTAGCTTGTCCACTTCCTGTGAAGGTCTCGTGAGCAAAGTGAACGTTAAAGGGTTCTCCTCAGGCGGCAAATTTGCAATTTATAGGAAGAAGACGGGAATCCCTGACTCATTCCAAAAAAGAGTTGATGAAGCAATGAGCCAAAGCCCAAAATATCAACTTTTAAAGTACAACTGTATTCATTTTGCCCTGGAGCTTTTATACGGAGATTTGGAGGCAAGAAACGTTCTCCTGATGTGTGCATGCTAATTACACCTTCACTAATATATTAATACACTATAAATTAATATAATATAGAATTACAATATAATAATAAATATAATATTTATTTTACAGGACAGAAAAAGAACTGTGGAAGATTTGATGAAACTGCTATTTGATGGTTTTTAGGTCTGACTCTTCATTTTTTTCCTGTAAGAGTTCAAAGTATATAGAAAATATAAATTTCTGATTACAACACTAACAGACGTAAACAAAGACAAACAGAACAACAGTGTAGGAAAAGAACACACACACACACACACACACACACACACAGAATAATGTTCTGTGTGTGACATCACCTCTCTGATTCAACACTAAGGTGTGTTTTATTATGATTTTTTGTTGTTGTTGTTGTTGTTGTTGTTGTTGTTGTTGTTGTTTTGACACGCTTTCTGACCCGCTGTGTTTGGGTTAGTTACTGTTAGTGTGTTAGCATTTTAGCGTGTCTTAGCTAAACACACTTAAAGCCTTTAATGAGAAAGTGTTTGAAAAATGTGTGTACAGATGAAGAGCGAGGACTCCACATCACTGTGAATAAAATGTTGTTGTTGTTTTTTGTGATGCGTTTTAGGGAGATGTTGCTTGTTGGACACACGGATGATCCGAGAGCCTGCTGATGGACGATTTATTTTTTACGCTGTAATTATTAGAGATAAATTCAGCTCTAAATTATAAAATACAGCTAAAAGACATTAGACGTTAGATCTTTGATTGCCTTGTGCTTCATACAGCTTCACGTAAACGAACACCTCAGCGATGTAGTTTAAACTCCTAAACAATTTTATTATGATTATTGTAAAGTTTTTCTTCAGTCACTTAATTTTATATGAATAATTATTGATGAAGTTTATGTTATAGTGAGTTAAATTTATATATAAACATGTGTCCATTTCTTAACCCTGTTTATTTTTTCTTCACTCTGTTCAGTTCTAAATCCATTTTATTTTTTTCTGGTGGTTAAGTTCACACATTTGATTTTTACAAGATGTTTTACAAAATAAAACAATTTTCCAACATGAGAAGCTGAATCTGTTTGTGAAACCCGAGTCCTGATCAGAAATCATATTTAACACTGAAGTACAGAATATAATATATATATATATATATATAAATACTTTCTATCTATGAATCTGAATAAATGTGACACTGTAGGTTTTATTCACACTGGAATGCACACACACACACACACACACACACACACACACACACACGGGGTAAAGAGATGAAACCAGGGTTTTGCATACTGACTGACAAGCTGGTATTTCCTGTTCATCTGCAGAGTAAACAGTAAAAATGTGTTTAAACTTTTGATATTCAGTTCAAATTAGTCATTTTTTACGATGCAGAAGTAAAATTAAGATATATAAAATGATTAAATAACTAAACATAATTAAAAGCTAATTTAAAAAATTCCATTAATATAAAACGCTAAATTATAAGTAAGGTCTATACAACAGGATTAATAATAATCTGTGAAACAGTTGACGTCTGTTAGACTGAAATAAAGTAAAAATAAAACCGCTGCATGTGTAATGGCCACATGATTAATCCTGTTCTTAAGGCATTCGTGGTGTCAGTTTGCGCTTCAGTCCTTCAGAGACGTATCGTCAAGTTGCTCAACATAAAGCTTGCTTTCATCAGGTACGATAAAATTTATCATTTTTATTTTAGATTCACTTTGATGTTGGGTGTGAATTTAAAATCTGTCATCTTACTGATCTGTGGCTCTGATCTGATATTTTCCACGGTGAAGGTGTTGGACTGCAGTAATGGTGAGCGTATTTCTGTATTAGTGCTGCTCAGGAATTTCTACACACAAATATTATTGCTGTTGTCTAAGATCTAAAAAATAATCCAGTGAGTATTTTATGGTAATTTTGGTTGAAACATTTGTGGAATGAAGCCTGTGTGTGCTGAAGCTGGATTAGGGCTTTATTAGGTCAGGTTGTGTATTATCTCTGTCACATTTTTTCTTTTCTTAGCTTTTGTTTGTATTATTCTGCATTCTTTCTCAATGGCCTTACTTTTTTTGAAGCATCTAAAACAACTCTAACAAAGTTTTAAAAGTGTTAATGGTCACGTATTTCACTAAGAAAGAAAGGAAGCCTGCAGCGGAGCGGCGTCTCTCGATGGCCACAGGCTGTGGTACATGAACGGCTGGGACTTGCTCTGAGCACCGACTGCGACCCTTCTGTAGGATCCTGGGAAAATCTGGTCGTGTAATTTGGACCTGTAAGCTTTGAGTCCTCACCACGCCACAGCAAGAAAGTTCCAGGAACCTGAAATGTGTTTCTGAGAAAATCCTTTTACACTGAAAACTTCAGTCAATTTTAATAATCCATTTTAATAATTTATTCATTCAATTATACTTACATTACACTTAAGTTATACTCATTCACACCCATGACCAAAAGTAACGGTGTAGTGAGATCAGACAACGTCAGAGTGAGAACATGACTGTATAAATAAACCAGAGTCCCATGCATGTCCATATAACTGCCAATAAAACCTGTTTTATTTTAAAACGAGAAACTTTAAAACCTTCCACACGAGACACAGAGACGAGACTCAGTTACGATGCGGCGTCTAATTACAAAAACTACAGCAGCTAATAAACATGACGCAACAGGAAAACAGGTTCCTCGAAGAATAGTTTAACAGTTAATGGTTCTAGCTTTGAAAATTTTTTGAAATAGAACCTACATAGAACCTTAAAGGGTTCCTTTAGAAAGACAAACCAAAGAAGGTTTTTAGCGCTTAGGTTACGTGCTGTAATGATCAAACCCCCGAGAGATGGTGTTTATGATATAAACCTTATGCTCCTGATGTTCCCCGTGTCAGCTGTCTCACTGAACAGAGCAGAAGCTTCTGGAGCTGGATGCTGATTCTTCTCCAGTGTGTGACTACAAGAACACTTCACCAGAACGTTGAGGAATGTGGAGTGTTTAGCATTTATTTCAAACTGATCTTGAAGCTCAGGTCAACTTCCTCATACTGAACCTACAGCCACACACACGCACACACACACACACACACACACACACACACATATACACACACGCATGCACACATACATACACATACACACACACACACACACACACACATACATACATACACACACACACGCATGCACACATACATACACACACACACACACACACACACACATACATACATACACACACACACGCATGCACACATACATACACATACATACACATACACACACACACACACACACACACACACACACACACACACACACACGCATGCACACACACACACACACACACACACAGTGATTAGGATCACTGAATACCTGGAATAAAAATGTGGATCATGTGGTCCGGCCTGGTTTAAGACGCCTCTGTGTTGGTTTCTGTAAAGTCTTGACACACGTGGGCTTTAATCTGAGCTCATCTCCTACCTGATCATCACACTGAGCCAAGAAAAGAGCAAAGTCTGACAAAATGATCGCAAACAGAATCTGCTGACTGAGAAGAACAATAAAGGCACTGAGTGTGTGTCTGAAAAAAATGAATATTTAAAGTATCTGCAATTTGCAGCATCTGTTTTTTTTTTCAGATCACAATATAAAATGTTTATATTGTGATATTTACCTACCTTGTGTGTAAGTATTTTTCTTATATTTATTTTCCAACATTTTGGGCATAAATAGATTCTCATTCCATTCCATTTCAGAGATCACACACACACACAGTGTGCTGCAGTGACGACGGACACATCATTCAGTTCACCGGTAAACTGCAGAGTCATTGTTTATAAAGTGTGACGTAGCGTAACGCTAATTTCAGGTTGTCTTTTCACACAACAGCTTCACAGGTCTGATTTATTCTCCAGTACATTCTGTAATATTCTCTCAGTGAGACTCATTTATTAATCTGTTAAAGCTGTGTGTGAATGTTTGCGTAAAAAAAACAAACTAAACGTTTCTGAGGCTTCAGTTTTCGTTGTACTTGTGTGTGTATGTGGATGAATGCCAATCACCTGTAAATCACCAGGTGTGTACATGGCACAACTGATTTGCATGTGGTGACGCCCACAAAACTCCATAAAAGGCAAAGCCCACAGATCTGAAATAACGAGCGAAAGACAAAAATAGTCTTTCTGAGAGCCAGAAGTGAAAGTTATACTGACTCACGTCTATGCCAATGAAAATAATTTATTTATATAATCCATAAATTAAGACAAATAAAACCAGTGTTTGATTAACAAAGCCGCTGTATAAAAGGAGCATAGGCTCAGGCAGATCTATCATCTATCTATCTATCTATCTATCTATCTATCTATCTATCTATCTATCTATCTCATTCATTCTGGCTTAAATTCAGAAAAAATTCTGTTATGGATTTATTTTATATGAAATTTAGCCGGAATTAAATTGTAATGAATGTAAATGATTGGATTAAAATAATTCTTTCTTTCACAGTAAATATATATCGTAATAATGACACATTAAATCAGTTCCTAGAAGTAGAAGAGTCTGACGCTGTCTGGTCTCAGGTCAGTTTCTTAGCTGAGACTTCAGTTAGAATAAAATTCTCAGTCTTTTCCTGAGAAACACAGCAATCATCTAAATATTATGCTTTATATTTGTAAGCTAATGCAGTGTCAGGATTTATACACACTTACACACTTACACACTTACACACTTACACACTTACACACTTACACACTTACACACTTACACACTTACACACTTTACACACATTACACACATTACACCATGGCGAACTGGAGGCTATAAGCTTCCATTGCTTGTGTACATTTTACATTTGTACTTTTGGCAAAACTGCTCCTTAAAACTGAGATGTTTGGACTAAAAATAACTCTCACAGGACGAATAAATCCTGATTTAATGAGCTCAGAATGAATCACATACAGAAAATGACTCAAACTCCTGTAACAAACAATTCAGTAACACACCAACACCACAGAGTGCTTCTGCCTGGCTGCGTCCCAAACCGCACACTAGTGCACTAAACAGTATTTAAATATTATTACACCACAGCGCTGCTGAGTTCTGCGCTCTGATTGGTCAGAAGGTGTTGATTAATTCTCTATAACAGCAGCTCTGACAGTAGCGTTCTAATACGTTATCGTTTCCATAGTAACGGCTCATTCACGGGGCGTGTACAGCGGACGCTCCACTGATAATAAACAGATTAAAAAACATGTCAAATCGCTGATTCTGTTAAACATAAAATAAAAACAGAAAAAGCTAAAAACCCTGATTTTGTAAAACCTGAAAAAACCCTGAAAATCCAAAATAAAATCTAACAGCACCGTAAATAAATTCCATTTTCTTCTGTAACAGGAAACCACGTGGTTCTTCATCCTGTAACACCGAGGTGTTAACGAGACTAAAACAAATATTTAAACCTGAAACTAATATCTTTGTTTAATTCAAATGAAATGTATCTGAACGTGTCCTAAACATTAGTGTTCGATTTCTCAGCGTTAAACTGGAGGAAGTTAGTGGCGTGTTTTAGCGATTAACGGATCGGCGTCGTAAACAGCAGGCAGTGATGAAGATTTGCACACGGCAACGTTTCCGCGTCTCAGCTCCAGTGTTTCATCAGCGAGGAGCCGGAGACAGGAAGATGTTGAAGAAGACGGCGAAGAGCAGGAAGATGATGTAGCCCACGATGCAGAACCAGAAGCGAGGATCTCGCAGGAGTTTCTGGTTGTAGTTACTGAAGAACACGTAGCCGATGGTCATTCCTGCGATTCCTCCACCGATGTGAGCGACAAACGACACCTGAGACGAAACACGGAGACTCGATTAGAAACAGCGAGTTTTGGAGTTAAAGTTGGTCTTATTTCACACATCAGGATCTATTTATCTAATAATTCTTATTCTGATTATTCAGCTTTAGACAC